>OW052222.1:275026082-275204084 GCA_932526605.1 Nephrotoma flavescens | reverse complement strand
GAGCATGTTGCCCAATTGACGGACGCGCAAAAGTATCGCTTGTAATGTAATGAATTTTTTGTATTGAAAGAGAAATTTAATTTATTTAAGATGGATTAATGTTAATAATAATACATATGCAATCATATTCTATTGCACAAGACGAGAAACGAGTACGCTTAATAATAATACATAGAATATGATTGCACAAGACGAGAAACGAGTACGCGGATTTAAATAAAATATAAGATTGTCGTCGAGCGAGCATGTTGCCCAATTGACGGACGCGCAAAAGTATCGCTTGTAATGTAATGAATTTTTGTATTGAAAGAGAAATTTAATTTATTTAAGATGGATTAATGTTAATAATAATACATATGCAATCATATTCTATTGCACAAGACGAGAAACGAGTACGCTTAATAATAATACATAGAATATGATTGCACAAGACGAGAAACGAGTACGCGGATTTAAATAAAATATAAGATTGTCGTCGAGCGAGCATGTTGCCCAATTGACGGACGCGCAAAAGTATCGCTTGTAATGTAATGAATTTTTGTATTGAAAGAGAAATTTAATTTATTTAAGATGGATTAATGTTAATAATAATACATATGCAATCATATTCTATTGCACAAGACGAGAAACGAGTACGCTTAATAATAATACATAGAATATGATTGCACAAGACGAGAAACGAGTACGCGGATTTAAATAAAATATAAGATTGTCGTCGAGCGAGCATGTTGCCCAATTGACGGACGCGCAAAAGTATCGCTTGTAATGTAATGAATTTTTGTATTGAAAGAGAAATTTAATTTATTTAAGATGGATTAATGTTAATAATAATACATATGCAATCATATTCTATTGCACAAGACGAGAAACGAGTACGCTTAATAATAATACATAGAATATGATTGCACAAGACGAGAAACGAGTACGCGGATTTAAATAAAATATAAGATTGTCGTCGAGCGAGCATGTTGCCCAATTGACGGACGCGCAAAAGTATCGCTTGTAATGTAATGAATTTTTGTATTGAAAGAGAAATTTAATTTATTTAAGATGGATTAATGTTAATAATAATACATATGCAATCATATTCTATTGCACAAGACGAGAAACGAGTACGCTTAATAATAATACATAGAATATGATTGCACAAGACGAGAAACGAGTACGCGGATTTAAATAAAATATAAGATTGTCGTCGAGCGAGCATGTTGCCCAATTGACGGACGCGCAAAAGTATCGCTTGTAATGTAATGAATTTTTGTATTGAAAGAGAAATTTAATTTATTTAAGATGGATTAATGTTAATAATAATACATATGCAATCATATTCTATTGCACAAGACGAGAAACGAGTACGCTTAATAATAATACATAGAATATGATTGCACAAGACGAGAAACGAGTACGCGGATTTAAATAAAATATAAGATTGTCGTCGAGCGAGCATGTTGCCCAATTGACGGACGCGCAAAAGTATCGCTTGTAATGTAATGAATTTTTGTATTGAAAGAGAAATTTAATTTATTTAAGATGGATTAATGTTAATAATAATACATATGCAATCATATTCTATTGCACAAGACGAGAAACGAGTACGCTTAATAATAATACATAGAATATGATTGCACAAGACGAGAAACGAGTACGCGGATTTAAATAAAATATAAGATTGTCGTCGAGCGAGCATGTTGCCCAATTGACGGACGCGCAAAAGTATCGCTTGTAATGTAATGAATTTTTGTATTGAAAGAGAAATTTAATTTATTTAAGATGGATTAATGTTAATAATAATACATATGCAATCATATTCTATTGCACAAGACGAGAAACGAGTACGCTTAATAATAATACATAGAATATGATTGCACAAGACGAGAAACGAGTACGCGGATTTAAATAAAATATAAGATTGTCGTCGAGCGAGCATGTTGCCCAATTGACGGACGCGCAAAAGTATCGCTTGTAATGTAATGAATTTTTGTATTGAAAGAGAAATTTAATTTATTTAAGATGGATTAATGTTAATAATAATACATATGCAATCATATTCTATTGCACAAGACGAGAAACGAGTACGCTTAATAATAATACATAGAATATGATTGCACAAGACGAGAAACGAGTACGCGGATTTAAATAAAATATAAGATTGTCGTCGAGCGAGCATGTTGCCCAATTGACGGACGCGCAAAAGTATCGCTTGTAATGTAATGAATTTTTGTATTGAAAGAGAAATTTAATTTATTTAAGATGGATTAATGTTAATAATAATACATATGCAATCATATTCTATTGCACAAGACGAGAAACGAGTACGCTTAATAATAATACATAGAATATGATTGCACAAGACGAGAAACGAGTACGCGGATTTAAATAAAATATAAGATTGTCGTCGAGCGAGCATGTTGCCCAATTGACGGACGCGCAAAAGTATCGCTTGTAATGTAATGAATTTTTGTATTGAAAGAGAAATTTAATTTATTTAAGATGGATTAATGTTAATAATAATACATATGCAATCATATTCTATTGCACAAGACGAGAAACGAGTACGCTTAATAATAATACATAGAATATGATTGCACAAGACGAGAAACGAGTACGCGGATTTAAATAAAATATAAGATTGTCGTCGAGCGAGCATGTTGCCCAATTGACGGACGCGCAAAAGTATCGCTTGTAATGTAATGAATTTTTGTATTGAAAGAGAAATTTAATTTATTTAAGATGGATTAATGTTAATAATAATACATATGCAATCATATTCTATTGCACAAGACGAGAAACGAGTACGCTTAATAATAATACATAGAATATGATTGCACAAGACGAGAAACGAGTACGCGGATTTAAATAAAATATAAGATTGTCGTCGAGCGAGCATGTTGCCCAATTGACGGACGCGCAAAAGTATCGCTTGTAATGTAATGAATTTTTGTATTGAAAGAGAAATTTAATTTATTTAAGATGGATTAATGTTAATAATAATACATATGCAATCATATTCTATTGCACAAGACGAGAAACGAGTACGCTTAATAATAATACATAGAATATGATTGCACAAGACGAGAAACGAGTACGCGGATTTAAATAAAATATAAGATTGTCGTCGAGCGAGCATGTTGCCCAATTGACGGACGCGCAAAAGTATCGCTTGTAATGTAATGAATTTTTGTATTGAAAGAGAAATTTAATTTATTTAAGATGGATTAATGTTAATAATAATACATATGCAATCATATTCTATTGCACAAGACGAGAAACGAGTACGCTTAATAATAATACATAGAATATGATTGCACAAGACGAGAAACGAGTACGCGGATTTAAATAAAATATAAGATTGTCGTCGAGCGAGCATGTTGCCCAATTGACGGACGCGCAAAAGTATCGCTTGTAATGTAATGAATTTTTGTATTGAAAGAGAAATTTAATTTATTTAAGATGGATTAATGTTAATAATAATACATATGCAATCATATTCTATTGCACAAGACGAGAAACGAGTACGCTTAATAATAATACATAGAATATGATTGCACAAGACGAGAAACGAGTACGCGGATTTAAATAAAATATAAGATTGTCGTCGAGCGAGCATGTTGCCCAATTGACGGACGCGCAAAAGTATCGCTTGTAATGTAATGAATTTTTGTATTGAAAGAGAAATTTAATTTATTTAAGATGGATTAATGTTAATAATAATACATATGCAATCATATTCTATTGCACAAGACGAGAAACGAGTACGCTT
Organism: Nephrotoma flavescens; assembly: GCA_932526605.1. Lineage (NCBI taxonomy): Eukaryota > Metazoa > Arthropoda > Insecta > Diptera > Tipulidae > Nephrotoma > Nephrotoma flavescens. The sequence continues at coordinate 275,200,324 of OW052222.1, read as the reverse complement.
AATAATAATACATAGAATATGATTGCACAAGACGAGAAACGAGTACGCGGATTTAAATAAAATATAAGATTGTCGTCGAGCGAGCATGTTGCCCAATTGACGGACGCGCAAAAGTATCGCTTGTAATGTAATGAATTTTTGTATTGAAAGAGAAATTTAATTTATTTAAGATGGATTAATGTTAATAATAATACATATGCAATCATATTCTATTGCACAAGACGAGAAACGAGTACGCTTAATAATAATACATAGAATATGATTGCACAAGACGAGAAACGAGTACGCGGATTTAAATAAAATATAAGATTGTCGTCGAGCGAGCATGTTGCCCAATTGACGGACGCGCAAAAGTATCGCTTGTAATGTAATGAATTTTTGTATTGAAAGAGAAATTTAATTTATTTAAGATGGATTAATGTTAATAATAATACATATGCAATCATATTCTATTGCACAAGACGAGAAACGAGTACGCTTAATAATAATACATAGAATATGATTGCACAAGACGAGAAACGAGTACGCGGATTTAAATAAAATATAAGATTGTCGTCGAGCGAGCATGTTGCCCAATTGACGGACGCGCAAAAGTATCGCTTGTAATGTAATGAATTTTTGTATTGAAAGAGAAATTTAATTTATTTAAGATGGATTAATGTTAATAATAATACATATGCAATCATATTCTATTGCACAAGACGAGAAACGAGTACGCTTAATAATAATACATAGAATATGATTGCACAAGACGAGAAACGAGTACGCGGATTTAAATAAAATATAAGATTGTCGTCGAGCGAGCATGTTGCCCAATTGACGGACGCGCAAAAGTATCGCTTGTAATGTAATGAATTTTTGTATTGAAAGAGAAATTTAATTTATTTAAGATGGATTAATGTTAATAATAATACATATGCAATCATATTCTATTGCACAAGACGAGAAACGAGTACGCTTAATAATAATACATAGAATATGATTGCACAAGACGAGAAACGAGTACGCGGATTTAAATAAAATATAAGATTGTCGTCGAGCGAGCATGTTGCCCAATTGACGGACGCGCAAAAGTATCGCTTGTAATGTAATGAATTTTTGTATTGAAAGAGAAATTTAATTTATTTAAGATGGATTAATGTTAATAATAATACATATGCAATCATATTCTATTGCACAAGACGAGAAACGAGTACGCTTAATAATAATACATAGAATATGATTGCACAAGACGAGAAACGAGTACGCGGATTTAAATAAAATATAAGATTGTCGTCGAGCGAGCATGTTGCCCAATTGACGGACGCGCAAAAGTATCGCTTGTAATGTAATGAATTTTTGTATTGAAAGAGAAATTTAATTTATTTAAGATGGATTAATGTTAATAATAATACATATGCAATCATATTCTATTGCACAAGACGAGAAACGAGTACGCTTAATAATAATACATAGAATATGATTGCACAAGACGAGAAACGAGTACGCGGATTTAAATAAAATATAAGATTGTCGTCGAGCGAGCATGTTGCCCAATTGACGGACGCGCAAAAGTATCGCTTGTAATGTAATGAATTTTTGTATTGAAAGAGAAATTTAATTTATTTAAGATGGATTAATGTTAATAATAATACATATGCAATCATATTCTATTGCACAAGACGAGAAACGAGTACGCTTAATAATAATACATAGAATATGATTGCACAAGACGAGAAACGAGTACGCGGATTTAAATAAAATATAAGATTGTCGTCGAGCGAGCATGTTGCCCAATTGACGGACGCGCAAAAGTATCGCTTGTAATGTAATGAATTTTTGTATTGAAAGAGAAATTTAATTTATTTAAGATGGATTAATGTTAATAATAATACATATGCAATCATATTCTATTGCACAAGACGAGAAACGAGTACGCTTAATAATAATACATAGAATATGATTGCACAAGACGAGAAACGAGTACGCGGATTTAAATAAAATATAAGATTGTCGTCGAGCGAGCATGTTGCCCAATTGACGGACGCGCAAAAGTATCGCTTGTAATGTAATGAATTTTTGTATTGAAAGAGAAATTTAATTTATTTAAGATGGATTAATGTTAATAATAATACATATGCAATCATATTCTATTGCACAAGACGAGAAACGAGTACGCTTAATAATAATACATAGAATATGATTGCACAAGACGAGAAACGAGTACGCGGATTTAAATAAAATATAAGATTGTCGTCGAGCGAGCATGTTGCCCAATTGACGGACGCGCAAAAGTATCGCTTGTAATGTAATGAATTTTTGTATTGAAAGAGAAATTTAATTTATTTAAGATGGATTAATGTTAATAATAATACATATGCAATCATATTCTATTGCACAAGACGAGAAACGAGTACGCTTAATAATAATACATAGAATATGATTGCACAAGACGAGAAACGAGTACGCGGATTTAAATAAAATATAAGATTGTCGTCGAGCGAGCATGTTGCCCAATTGACGGACGCGCAAAAGTATCGCTTGTAATGTAATGAATTTTTGTATTGAAAGAGAAATTTAATTTATTTAAGATGGATTAATGTTAATAATAATACATATGCAATCATATTCTATTGCACAAGACGAGAAACGAGTACGCTTAATAATAATACATAGAATATGATTGCACAAGACGAGAAACGAGTACGCGGATTTAAATAAAATATAAGATTGTCGTCGAGCGAGCATGTTGCCCAATTGACGGACGCGCAAAAGTATCGCTTGTAATGTAATGAATTTTTGTATTGAAAGAGAAATTTAATTTATTTAAGATGGATTAATGTTAATAATAATACATATGCAATCATATTCTATTGCACAAGACGAGAAACGAGTACGCTTAATAATAATACATAGAATATGATTGCACAAGACGAGAAACGAGTACGCGGATTTAAATAAAATATAAGATTGTCGTCGAGCGAGCATGTTGCCCAATTGACGGACGCGCAAAAGTATCGCTTGTAATGTAATGAATTTTTGTATTGAAAGAGAAATTTAATTTATTTAAGATGGATTAATGTTAATAATAATACATATGCAATCATATTCTATTGCACAAGACGAGAAACGAGTACGCTTAATAATAATACATAGAATATGATTGCACAAGACGAGAAACGAGTACGCGGATTTAAATAAAATATAAGATTGTCGTCGAGCGAGCATGTTGCCCAATTGACGGACGCGCAAAAGTATCGCTTGTAATGTAATGAATTTTTGTATTGAAAGAGAAATTTAATTTATTTAAGATGGATTAATGTTAATAATAATACATATGCAATCATATTCTATTGCACAAGACGAGAAACGAGTACGCTTAATAATAATACATAGAATATGATTGCACAAGACGAGAAACGAGTACGCGGATTTAAATAAAATATAAGATTGTCGTCGAGCGAGCATGTTGCCCAATTGACGGACGCGCAAAAGTATCGCTTGTAATGTAATGAATTTTTGTATTGAAAGAGAAATTTAATTTATTTAAGATGGATTAATGTTAATAATAATACATATGCAATCATATTCTATTGCACAAGACGAGAAACGAGTACGCTTAATAATAATACATAGAATATGATTGCACAAGACGAGAAACGAGTACGCGGATTTAAATAAAATATAAGATTGTCGTCGAGCGAGCATGTTGCCCAATTGACGGACGCGCAAAAGTATCGCTTGTAATGTAATGAATTTTTGTATTGAAAGAGAAATTTAATTTATTTAAGATGGATTAATGTTAATAATAATACATATGCAATCATATTCTATTGCACAAGACGAGAAACGAGTACGCTTAATAATAATACATAGAATATGATTGCACAAGACGAGAAACGAGTACGCGGATTTAAATAAAATATAAGATTGTCGTCGAGCGAGCATGTTGCCCAATTGACGGACGCGCAAAAGTATCGCTTGTAATGTAATGAATTTTTGTATTGAAAGAGAAATTTAATTTATTTAAGATGGATTAATGTTAATAATAATACATATGCAATCATATTCTATTGCACAAGACGAGAAACGAGTACGCTTAATAATAATACATAGAATATGATTGCACAAGACGAGAAACGAGTACGCGGATTTAAATAAAATATAAGATTGTCGTCGAGCGAGCATGTTGCCCAATTGACGGACGCGCAAAAGTATCGCTTGTAATGTAATGAATTTTTGTATTGAAAGAGAAATTTAATTTATTTAAGATGGATTAATGTTAATAATAATACATATGCAATCATATTCTATTGCACAAGACGAGAAACGAGTACGCTTAATAATAATACATAGAATATGATTGCACAAGACGAGAAACGAGTACGCGGATTTAAATAAAATATAAGATTGTCGTCGAGCGAGCATGTTGCCCAATTGACGGACGCGCAAAAGTATCGCTTGTAATGTAATGAATTTTTGTATTGAAAGAGAAATTTAATTTATTTAAGATGGATTAATGTTAATAATAATACATATGCAATCATATTCTATTGCACAAGACGAGAAACGAGTACGCTTAATAATAATACATAGAATATGATTGCACAAGACGAGAAACGAGTACGCGGATTTAAATAAAATATAAGATTGTCGTCGAGCGAGCATGTTGCCCAATTGACGGACGCGCAAAAGTATCGCTTGTAATGTAATGAATTTTTGTATTGAAAGAGAAATTTAATTTATTTAAGATGGATTAATGTTAATAATAATACATATGCAATCATATTCTATTGCACAAGACGAGAAACGAGTACGCTTAATAATAATACATAGAATATGATTGCACAAGACGAGAAACGAGTACGCGGATTTAAATAAAATATAAGATTGTCGTCGAGCGAGCATGTTGCCCAATTGACGGACGCGCAAAAGTATCGCTTGTAATGTAATGAATTTTTGTATTGAAAGAGAAATTTAATTTATTTAAGATGGATTAATGTTAATAATAATACATATGCAATCATATTCTATTGCACAAGACGAGAAACGAGTACGCTTAATAATAATACATAGAATATGATTGCACAAGACGAGAAACGAGTACGCGGATTTAAATAAAATATAAGATTGTCGTCGAGCGAGCATGTTGCCCAATTGACGGACGCGCAAAAGTATCGCTTGTAATGTAATGAATTTTTGTATTGAAAGAGAAATTTAATTTATTTAAGATGGATTAATGTTAATAATAATACATATGCAATCATATTCTATTGCACAAGACGAGAAACGAGTACGCTTAATAATAATACATAGAATATGATTGCACAAGACGAGAAACGAGTACGCGGATTTAAATAAAATATAAGATTGTCGTCGAGCGAGCATGTTGCCCAATTGACGGACGCGCAAAAGTATCGCTTGTAATGTAATGAATTTTTGTATTGAAAGAGAAATTTAATTTATTTAAGATGGATTAATGTTAATAATAATACATATGCAATCATATTCTATTGCACAAGACGAGAAACGAGTACGCTTAATAATAATACATAGAATATGATTGCACAAGACGAGAAACGAGTACGCGGATTTAAATAAAATATAAGATTGTCGTCGAGCGAGCATGTTGCCCAATTGACGGACGCGCAAAAGTATCGCTTGTAATGTAATGAATTTTTGTATTGAAAGAGAAATTTAATTTATTTAAGATGGATTAATGTTAATAATAATACATATGCAATCATATTCTATTGCACAAGACGAGAAACGAGTACGCTTAATAATAATACATAGAATATGATTGCACAAGACGAGAAACGAGTACGCGGATTTAAATAAAATATAAGATTGTCGTCGAGCGAGCATGTTGCCCAATTGACGGACGCGCAAAAGTATCGCTTGTAATGTAATGAATTTTTGTATTGAAAGAGAAATTTAATTTATTTAAGATGGATTAATGTTAATAATAATACATATGCAATCATATTCTATTGCACAAGACGAGAAACGAGTACGCTTAATAATAATACATAGAATATGATTGCACAAGACGAGAAACGAGTACGCGGATTTAAATAAAATATAAGATTGTCGTCGAGCGAGCATGTTGCCCAATTGACGGACGCGCAAAAGTATCGCTTGTAATGTAATGAATTTTTGTATTGAAAGAGAAATTTAATTTATTTAAGATGGATTAATGTTAATAATAATACATATGCAATCATATTCTATTGCACAAGACGAGAAACGAGTACGCTTAATAATAATACATAGAATATGATTGCACAAGACGAGAAACGAGTACGCGGATTTAAATAAAATATAAGATTGTCGTCGAGCGAGCATGTTGCCCAATTGACGGACGCGCAAAAGTATCGCTTGTAATGTAATGAATTTTTGTATTGAAAGAGAAATTTAATTTATTTAAGATGGATTAATGTTAATAATAATACATATGCAATCATATTCTATTGCACAAGACGAGAAACGAGTACGCTTAATAATAATACATAGAATATGATTGCACAAGACATCTAGATTAAATCGATATGCTTATGGCATTTATAATGATTGCAAAATGCTTTTAGGGCAGTACGTGTTGCGATTTAAACTCCTCCCCCGCAGATCGAGAAATGAGGGCAGCCCCCAAATGTTTCTCTACGTGGTAAACCTATATATACAGCTTTTGGTGTACATTTTCTTCTAGCGACTTATAAATCGCCTCACACAAATCGATTACGGATTGAGTGACGAATGTAAACCAAAATATGAAACGAACAAATTACTACTCTCATTTTTTTTTTTTTTTTTTTTTTACAAAACATCAATTTATATCTAAACTTAGAGAGCAACATAATAATATTAAAATATTTACACATTATCCCCGCATTGCGCTGAAGTCAAACTTTAATATTAAATTACTATCAAAAAATTTAAAAATTAATTCTTGAAAATTAGGAAATGCTTACTTAAAAGTTTCAATTAAAATGTAAAATTGAAGGTAAATTTATTTTTTCCAAGTTTAACGTTTATTTCACAACTTTAAAATTTTTTTAATCATCTAGAAAACATATATTATGTAATTCAAATTTTGATTTCCAATAAAAGCAATGTATAATAAAATTTATTAATAATACACAAAGTAAATTAAAGTTTTATGGCATTTCGAACAGTAATTTCAAAAATTTTAGGTCTAACTCGTAACACGCAAAGCGACATCAATTTATAGGAAGCATTTTTCCTGTATTTTGCTTGATGTTCGTGCTTTTTTTTGTTGATATTTTTAATGAATCTACGTATTAATTACAATTACTTCGAATTGGATGATATTAGAAATCGACTTATGTTATATAAAAATGACTAAAAAATGTAAAAATCTAAAATAAAAATGTACATGCATTACTAGAAAAATTAGAAAACGCATATCCTCCATCTTCAGCAGTTAGTACGGCACTAACAAAACAACTGGAGAAAAAAATAATTTTTGTTTTGTAATTTTATTCGATAAATTTATTTTGATTTTAAGAGAATGAAGCGTAGCGGAGACAAAAAATATGAAAAACTTGAAAACGACAATTAAAACGAATCACCCGTTTCACACGAGATGTCAAAGAAGCCGCTTCATCTTCGTTTCTTCGTCTTTTTACTTTTGCGACATAAAATTTTTTCGATGAAGCCCAACTAACGCAAATAGAAATGAAATAAAAAAAACTTTAAGAACAGAAAAAGCAATACAAAAAAACTTTGTGGAATCAGGAAACAGTGCTTCTACGAATCAAGTGTGGATCTTCGAAATAACCTTCTACTTTAATTTTGATCACGATGTATCCCTTTTTCTACAAAAAAAGTAATTTTTGGCTCAATTAAAGTCCTACCTCAGAAATGTGTAAGTAGAAAAAAGGTATGTAATGGCGTTTTTTTTTTAAAAAAATTCGTTTGATTTGAAGTACAACCAACACCAATGTGTGTTAGTTATAGTTTTTTTTCGAACAAAAATGAGTTTAAAAGAAATACCACAAATGTGTAAATTGGTTCAAAACATATACAAAAATAAATATTTGACATGATTATTTCGCCTTACCTACACAATTGTGTGGGCAGGCAGGAAAAGAGATATAAACTTGAGAAGGTATATCCCTTTTGCTGCTTACTAAACAATAGTGCAGGTACGGAAAAATTACCATATCAAAAATTTATTTTTGTATGTGTTTGCGCATTCCTTTCAAAATTATTTTCGTCCGAAAAAAATAACACTATAATTATACATACAATTGTGTTGGTTGTACTTCAAATCAAGCGAAATTTTTTATCAAAAACACCATTATATACTATGATTTTTTACTCACACATTTGTGTGGTTGGACTTTATATGAGCCATTTTTTTTTTTGGTTGAAAAAGGAATGTAATATTGCGCATGTTAAATGACGTCCGTGACGACACAAACATGTGGTTTCGGATTTTTTTTATTATTTTTTTAAATAATTGGATTATAAATGTATTATTTTTAGCTTATTTAAGATTGATAAGTATAGTTGACGAAATTCTTTAATTATTTTCTGATTTTCAGTTAAAATCATTTTTTTTACTTAAATAAATCATTTAACAATCTCGGAATCCACATCAACTAAAAAATTGTGACCTTGTTCGATTTCTAGCCAAACCCATCAACTACATATTTCTGTGAAATGAAATAAAATCGAGATTTAAATTTAATTTGTCTTTAAATTACATAATCTATTTAAATAAATGAATTCTTAAGACCACGAATATTTTTGAAAATTGTTAATCAAGGGAACATAGCTATAATATCGTTAACAAAAATTTATGAGCTGAATTTCTTTATATATATACAGATATTTAGACGTAACAATTATTTCATAATAGCTACAGACAGGTACTTAATGTTCTGTTAGTAAACATATGTATTAACAATTTTATAGTTTTATGTTCTATCCTAATGATATTATTCTATCACTATTTTGCCGTCGGCTTGTAGAATATATCTCGACGGATTATTTTCTCAAATGTTTTGAGCTTAATGCGTAATGCACACAAAACGACGAAAATGAAACATGAGAATATTTTACTTTCTCAAGTTTTCATATCGTGACCTTCTACTTTGATCAAATATTAAATAGTTTCTAAGCAGTATAAATTATTATTAAATAGCTATTTAACATATCCCTTTTCCGGCCAGCGATCACAATTGTGTAGGTTACGAAAAAGAAACATGAAAAAAACAAAAACTATTATGTACAAACTATGGTACATACCCATTTGTGTACGGTGGACTTATAGTAAAAAAAATGTTGTTTGGTCGGAAAAGGGATATGCTTTAATATAATAATCACACTTCGGTGTAAGCGGCCTGTAGGTTAGGAGGCATTGATCAAACCTCGGCACACATGGGAAAAGGACTTAACTCGACATAAGCGAAATATGAGATTCTAATAAAATAAAAACCGTTATTTATTATTTTTAATTGCTGTTAACAAAATTTCCACCGGTTGCGCGGTTTTAGATGGTAAGAACATAAATAAGGTTATAATTTTGGATTTTTTTTAGTGTTTTTAACGCGTTAAACTGTTTATGTCTGTCTAGCATAAAATTAAATTTGTATATGCATAATTTAACGAATCAACTGTAATTTTTTTTCATGAAGAAGGGCAAATAAAGGTCATTTAAAAAATACACATTTTAGAATATTCATAATTAAGCAGGGAGAAAAATTTTTCGAAACAAAATTAAACAGTTAAAGAGTTAAATTGTTAACACTTAAAATTGTTTTTTTTTCTAATTTTAAAGTATTAAATTTTTAATGGGCATTATTTTTGAGAACAAAAACTTTGTAAAAAATCGGGTCATCTAATATAATAAGATTTTCGTTTCAGCTATGCTACACACGATTTTGGTTTCTGGTTTCAAACTAAGTCGCAATAGATTTTTATTTTTAATTTAAACCCTTATTTTATATTAAAACGCCAAATTTTTTTATCTTGTTTTATTCTGTTCTCTCGAAAATAAAATTTAAACAAAAATCTACGTCTCAAAAATGCCCTTAAATTTTTTTATTTCCATTTCTATTTTTGTATTCCGGTTTCACCGAAAAATTTAATGTCGCAGTTAAAATGGATTTTGTAGGTAAAAGGGGAAAGAAAGGAAGGTCTTATGAGACTACATGTAGCACAGCTGTTTGTAATCCAATATTGTAATGGTATTTGTGTTAACATGTTTTGGTTTAGTAAATGAAATGTAAAATAATTGCACAAATGTTTGTATTTTCGTCTAAATTCTTGGAAATGTAACTTTTGTGTGAAAATAAAATTATCGAACATTTTCAATCTGTTTTTTAGCTTAATTTGACTAGTTGCACGATTGCATGAATGGGATGTAATGAAAACGAAAGAAATTTTAAAGGGTTTTTATGTGGTGTATAAAATGGAAAAGCTTTAACTTAGAAAACAATACTCATATATACCGACTAAGCTAAAACTGATTATAATTAATTGTGATGAACTCATACATTACATAAATTTATTAGGGAAGTCGACGAAAAAGAAAAATTTTGGGAGGATCGGGAGTGATACTTAAACATTGTGATCGAGCAGTACGCTCAATATAATAACTACATAATTATAATAAACAGTGAATAAAAAAAAGTAATAAAATTTTGTGGTTGTTTATGTGATGTTAAAATTCATTTCTTTGATTAAACCTTATTTTAATTGCAAGAAACATTGAAAAAAAAACTTGAATATAAAAACCTCATTTAATAGTGAAAAAAACTGAATTAAATAAAGTGAGAACCGATATTTCGTGCACGAACGGTTAAAGATAAGAAACAAACTGTTTCCCGCGAGCATGTGCACTTAGGAATTATAACGGTGTTTAATGATGTGCATGTACGACATCATCTTGCTCGGGATAAAAATATAGGAGTGTATATGAACATTAGTTATCATAGATAACTTAAATTATTTTTTTTTCTAAAATATAACTATACGAATAATAATATAAATAATATGAATATAAATAAAAATATAATTCTGCATAAAAATCGTTATACAATACGTAGGCAAACGTAGGTGATCAAGGTAAAAACGATCACGCCAAGCCAATCGCCGTTAAAGTGACCAAGTTAGTTGTCTGTTGGTTACGAAGTTTGCTGATTTTTTAGTATTACGACGGGATTTACTACGGGGGAGACAAAAAACTACGATATCGGATCCGCAACGCTACGGATAAACCCATACAAATCCCAAATCGCAAGTTTTTATTTTTATATTATTATGTTTAATACTGTTCTAGTTAGCTTTCAATTATTTAGATAAGAAATTAATTCAAAATAATTTTTAGACTTAGTTTTTATATAAACAAATTATGAATTTATTTGATTGATTCAATCGGGCTAGATTATTGTGTTCTTTAGAAAATAGTACAATATATGTTCTTAATTTTATGTAAGGCTTAATTAAAACGATTTTTTATAATTTTGAGCCGCCATTGGCGGGCTAACATTTTTCTTGTATTTTTTTTTATTAATTTCATTTTTTTTGGGTTTTGGAATGAATCTACATATTTTCAATAAATGTTACTTTTAATATTTAGTGTACAAAACAAAAATTAATTTTTTTATTTAATCATGGAAATGGTTGCAAAAATTTTGATATCATCCGCTGGTAATGTGATTCCGTTTTCTCTCTCTGCAGTATAAACCTTCTAAAACCTTTTTGAAATGTACTCAACCCCGTGCAGCAATTACTAACTCTATCTCGGTCCACATAAAGCCCCCCCAGCCACTGAAAGCTAGCCGGCTGAAATATGCTGCGTGGATAAGCAGAGGTAGAGTCTGCAACGGCTATCATTTACGTTTTAATTATGAATTGTGAATGATACCTGTTACAATATATAGAGTGTCCCAAAAAAATTTAACACCTCATTTTTTCTAATTAAATTTTTCTTTTCTACGTATAACCCATTTAAAATAATGGCTGATATTAGACTAGACTTTGAAAATTGTAAGAACGTTGTAGAAATGCAAAGACGGTTTAGAAGGGAGTTTCAGATAGATCCATCTACGAGACTCACCATTACTCGCATCAGAGATAAGTTTGAAAGAGGCAGGACTGTTCAAGATGCCCATAAACAGAGTTCTAGGAGAGCACAGACATCCACAAGTGCCGCAAGAGAAGAGGAACTACTGGAAACTTATCGCGAACTTGTCGGTGCTGTTTACTTGAATTTATTGCAGGAAAATATCATGCCCAGTATTCGTGAGCAGTTTGAGGATGAAGAGATTATTATTTTCAGCAAGACGGAGCACCTCCACACTAGCATCGTAATGTGAGACTAATCTCAATGAAAATGTGCCGAACAGATGGATTAGGCGCAGATGTGCCATAAAATGGCCCCGCGCTCTTCAGACCTCACGCCATTGGATTTTTTTTTTGTGGGGACTCATCAAAGATAAGGTTTATATGTCGATCAATTGAAGGCTACAGTCAATCAATTGAAGGCGGTAATTTATAGAGAATGCACCGAAATTCCTAATGAAATGATTCGCCACGTTCGCGATTACATTGCTTCGCGTTATCAGCAATGTGTCAATCAAAATGGGCATCAATTTGAACATTTGCGCTGACTAAACAAATTCTACATCTATCTTCTTTAATTTGTACTTTAAATCTGTAATCCATCTAAATATATACTATTTGTATATTCACACAAAGTGTGTATACATTTTTTGGGACGCTCTGTATATTAATTTTATTTAAAAAATACATTTTATAGAGCACCTTAAGGAGTCAAAAACATTTCTAATTAAATAAAATTATAGATATCGGCGACCAACTCAAAACCACTGAAACTTAACTTAACCTATTTCATATATATTAATTTAAAAAACATTTCTAATTGAGTAAAATTATAGATATCGGCGACCAACTCAAAACATTGTGTGCTACGGAAGTTCACAAAATTTCGTATGAGATAGACAAAGCACCCATGTCCATTTCATAGAAAAATCTGATAAAGAGAAATCAATGACTTATTAAATTTAAATTAATCGGTAAATTTATTATGAGCTAATTTTTTCAGCTGACTTTTCTCACACATTTGTACAACGTGTCAATCGATTTTGTTTTGCATTCTAAAGTGAGTTTTTGACCCGTTTGTCGATTAAGGTTTAACTAGGTTTATCCTAATATTGTATCCAAAACGAGTGGACACATTTGATTAGCCTATTAATAAACCATTTAATTAGCCAAAATTACTCGTTAATTTTTTTTAAATCCTAAACTAATCCGCAGTCTCTCCAGGCTATAACTATCTTGTTATGTTTTACTGGATTAGTTGTGCTAAGCGGGCATACATAATTTTGGTGTAAATTTTTCCGAAATAAAGTTAAATATCAAACATTTGCTCCTTCAAAATTTATGAAGCGAAAGTAATTTCCTATTTAATTTTGTTTCGTGCATATTTACACTAACGAAATATTTATCCAGTTTCCTTTTCCCAAGGAATAGTAAATGACATGATAGAAACAATTCTCGAGTATATAAATAAAGGTATTCGTTTGAAGAAACCAACGTTGTATTTTCTTGATTTTGCACATGTCTTTGTATATTGGCTGACAAGAATGGTAATTGTATAACTTCGTGTGTGGAGGCCCACTATAAAATAATTAGCATTTAAAAGCCTTCCACCAAAGTATCCTGTTTTGAAAACAGGAACTACTTTATACCTATAAAAGCAGCTTTTAAAATTTATAATTTTTATATTCATTTAAAAGCTTATATAATTACCCTGAAAAGCGTGTCAATTAAATAATAGATTTTAAAATATTTAAGCCCCAAATTTGTAAAGAATTTAGAAGCTTCAAATTAAAAAATATTCAACAGGCTATAGATAGACCCACTAAAACTTTACTACATAGTTAATATACCTAGCATTGATTCATCAATTGATTGATTGAATTGCGTCATAAATTGAAAATATTTTAGCCACACCCAATTTCGTTATAATACTGATGTCGAACGGTCGAAAGAAGAAAGACAAGGTGGAAAAGATGTAGCACTCTAATCGAACCGATGGGCAAGTGTTACGGATAATACTGGATGTGAGTACCTGCATACAAAGATTAAACGGCGAATAAACGTAATTCATTTAATGAGAATAACAAATTTGGAAAGAAAATGATTTGTTAAAGAATAATGTACTAATAAAAAACTACTAAACGTATCAAAAAAGTGATAATAATTTCCACCAGAACTACACACAAGTCCCAAGCCAGAGCCAAACTTAAATAAATTAATTCAACTCGGGGAAATCATTAATAATAATACAAAAAAATATAAAAGATTTTTTTAAAACGAAATGACTCACCATTGAAATCTCAAACAATACCTAATGTTCCAGGATGCAGGATTTTGACAACGAGACGACGTAGACGTGTTTTTGGTCGCTCGTCAATCTATAATTAAATAAGTTTTGTTTTTAGTGAAATTTTACTCAAATTATAAATTAATGAAATGAAAAATTAATTTGGTGAAAAAAACAAATTATAAATACAGGCATTGCGGAAATATTTAGCTACTCGCCTCGGAGAGTAAGAAAAACATGTTTGAAACAAATGTGTTAATACAAAATAGTAAAATTAAAAACGTGTCAATAAATGATATAAATATGGGATCTTCCGAATCTGAAATAGAATTGGTTTCCCGCGAAAAGATTTCTAGTAAAATTAGGATAGGTTTAGCAAATATTGTAATGTATTTGTATAATTATTTAGTGGTTTTCCGACTCACTCTCTATGACATAAGAATAAGAACGATTTTTACTATATCATTGTGACCCAAATAACAGTAACTGTAAGCTCTAACACACGACTGCTTGCATTGTTTAAATCGAGTTTATAGATTTTGATTGTAAAATAAATATTTTAATTACTAAACATGTGATATTTTCATGTACCAAATAAAATAATGCCGAATTTGTTTGAAACTTAAGCATTTTATGTGTTTCGTAATACATACACCACAAATAAACCAATTTAAGACTAAAAAAAACTGTAGTACTTACTTGTTTCTCAAAACTATCGCATAAATTTCGCGAGATACACTATCGCATTTCCCGTTTCATTATCAAGTAACTCTTGCTTTATGCCAAGTGGCAAAAGCGGTCTGCCGCAATTGATTTGATTTTCTAACTCATCCACTTCCATTAACACACCAAACTTAAGTGTTTCCGAATCGAGAAATTTACCTCTAATACCCATCAAACTCAGATTCTATTTTAATTACTAATCAATTATAAACAATGCATTACAATTTATTTGTATAATAATCCATTTTTAATATTATTCAGGAAATTAATTTTTCATAATGGCCGATATATAATTTTATCACAAAACAAAAAAAAAAAAAACTCACCCCACAGGCTTCACATACACATAAAAAAAATCAACTACCACATTTTTTGATTTTCACATTTAGATTTAATACCAGTAAAAGGTCGAATTTATGTCTCACTTTTATTTAAATCAATTTTCCAATTATTACATTTTAGGTTAAAACAATATAAACCGAATTTTATTTGTTTGTAAATATCAAAAATTAATAAATTAAACTTGAACAATTGGAAAATGCAAAAGATTTGCAGCCATTTTAGTTGGAGAGTTTCTTTGACTAAACATGTTAATTACATTAAAATTAAATTGATCACAGAATTTTATTTTATTTATTAATAACCACCAACCAACCATATTAATTTGATTTATAATTATTATTTTACACACAATATAATTATAATAACAATATGTAATAATAAACTTTATATTTATGTTAACACAAAACACTATTTTTTATTTAATTAAATTCACTTATCAGAAAACACACATTTCACTTTTAATAATATACACAAGATATAATTGAACCGAAACGATATAAATCCCGGGATAGTTAATTAAGATTTATAAAAAAAAGATAAGATTTTTATTTAATTTTTAACAAATTTGGAATAATGATTAGACACGAATGCGGTAAATTTCACCTTTTATTTAAAATCTGTTCTCAAATTCATAGACAAAAATCGACTGACCACAAAATCGAAACCGTTATCAAAAGCATAACGGTATTGTATCAAAATTGAAAACAACATCATAAATGTTTGGAGAGAGGGAAAAACCGTTACCTTTGCTTTAAAGGGTTTCTCCCTTACTCTTTTCTTTTGAATGGTAGAACGAATGATAAGATCCAATGAATGTATGATAATTGGTCAGATAAATATCCGCAGCATATATGCCAATGGCGATATGTTGCGGACTTATCTGGCCAAAAACGATGTGAATGTGATGCTTTTGTGTGAAACTTGGGAGCGTGAGGGTAAGACGTTTCGTGTAAGTGGGTACAACCTTCTGTCCAGACCGAGGGCCGATGGCTTCGGCGGAGTGGCGATATTGGCACGGAACAATATCAGTATTGTCCGTTGTGGCATGCCGACATTCGAGCGTATCGAAGTCATCGCTGCCAAAACTCGAAATCTGGACAGAAATTTGTTATTTGTGAGTGTATATGCAGCTCCTTTTGAATCAGTGAGTGATAGAGAAAAAAACCGGAGAGATTTTCAAATTTTGTTTGACTGGGTGGAAGGGAAAAGTGACGTGATTCTAGGGGGTGATATGAATGCGCATTCGAGAGTATGGGGGTGTGAAAGAAATGATGCTTGGGGAAACTTGTTGACTCACCTCATTCTGGATTCCGATCTCGTAATCTTGAATGATGGTGGGCCAACTAGGATGGCGTGCGTGGGGTCGACAGCCAGTGCGATAGACTTAACTTTAATGTCTAGCGGGTTGGCGGCCCAAGTCACTTGGAACGTTACGGATGCGAATCTGGGTAGTGATCATTATTTGATCAGGATGTGGTTAGGTGGTATAAATGTTGAAATAGACCGTAAGGACATTATGAATGGGAAGAAATGGGTCGAACGTATGAATGAGATTCTCATAACGAATGAAGCAAATGAGGTTAACCAACTTGAGGAACAAATAGAGAGAGTGAATGAAATGTGCACTATAAGAGTCAAAGGGAATGAAGTCAAGGTGAATGGTTGGTGGAATAATGAAATCCAGTACTGGTATGAAAGGAAACGGATAGCTTTGAGAGAGTTCAATAGGTGTATATGTCATGAATGCAGAATAAATTATGGAAGGATGAATGCAAAATTGAAAAAGGCTATCCGTAGAGCGAAAAGGAAAAGTTGGCGGGACTATGTGGCCAAAATGACACATAGAACCACAACTAAGGATGTATGGGATAAATTTAATAGAGTGAGAGGTTATAGAGCGCAAGGCAGAAATGCAGTGTTAGATGGCAGAGAGAATGGAGGTGTCTTTTTACAAATGATGACGGATGTACGTAGTAACTTGAGCGATAGATATGAAATTTTGTTACTTGACAATGGAAGTGAATTTATGAACGATATGTGTAAGGAGTTCGAATGAGAGGAGTTCCGAGGGGTTTTAGAAACATCAAAATCTACTACTCCCGGAACTAACAGAGTGAGTTATAAAATGATTGGCAGATTGGAATTCGAAGCCAAGGTGGCCTTGCTTCGAATTCTCAATCAAGTATGGATGAGTACTCAAATACCGGAAAAATGGAAGGAAAGCAGGGTGGTACCTATTCGTAAAAGGGATCACTCTGCTAATGAATGTGTAGAAAAGTTTGTGTGGGAAGTACGGAAGGAAAATAAGTATGTTGTGGCGGTATTTTTGTATATTGAAAGAGCTTATGACTACGTGGTTCCGGGGAAACTTTATCAGACCCTTATGGGTCTGGGGTTTCCTTGGAAAATTTGCAAATGGGTATATGAATTCGTGAATGAAAGGAAATTGGTTGTGTGTGGTAGAGGGTACAGGTTGGAGGGAGCGGTGAATATGGGCCTCCCCCAAGGTAGTAAAATCTCGCCGACTCTCTTCAACCTTTACACGAGTTCGATACATAGGTTAAACTCCTCGGACAAAGTCATTTTGCAATTTGCAGATGACTTTGTCTTGATGGGCAAGGGGAGGTCCATCGAGGAGGCCTTGAATCGGGCTCAAGAATGCGTGAACCAAGTAACAGAATGTTTGACTGAAATGAATTTGCACGTTAATTCGAGAAAATGTTGTTGTATGACGTTTCGAACGAATCGTAGGGTTGATGTGCAAGTGTATAACGAGCAAATTGAGTGTGTAAATTTGAATAGGTATTTGGGAATCTGGATTGATAAGCGATTGAGTTTTAAAGTGCATATGGAAAAAGTTGCCGATAATTGCAAGAGTAGGTTGAATGTAATCAAAAGGGTGAGCAAACCGAAATGGGGAGCTCATCCTGGTGTGACTGATATGTTACGAAAGGCGCTAGTGTCATCAAAAATTGCGTATGGATTGAGTGTATATGGTGATGGGTCCAAAGTCGGTTTTAAAAAGTTGATGAATGTGGAGAACGCGTGCGCTAGAGTGGTATTGGGGGCGATTAACTCAACCCCAATACACACTTTGTGGTCTGAATTGGGTGATTCACCTCTTAATTATAAAAGGGAGTGGATCACCGTGCGAGAGACTGTGCGAATGTTGACTAAGGACAATAAATTGGTGAATGAAATGAAAGAGAGATTGCAAAGAGAGACGGACTACCAAAAGACACAAAGATCACGGGTGATCATGGAGAATATTAATGTATTTTCCAAGATTCGACCGGTAAATCCGAAAGTCCCTCCGAGCAATCTAATGGTGAGTTTGAATTTTGGTGATACAACAAAAGCGATGATGAATGAGTTGTCGGTTAAGAGTGAGTTTCTAAAAACGCGAATGAATTATTTTGCGCATGTGGAAGTGTATACAGATGCGAGTGTGGAAGATGATCGAGTAGGTGTAGGAATTTTTATTCCATCAATAAGAAAAGAGAAAATGCTACGAGTGAATGCCAGTATCTGTATAATGAATGCTGAGTTGATTGGAATTATGGAAGGGATCAAGTTGGCAATGACACAAGGGAGGAGGAGAGTAGTATTATTCTCCGACTCCCGGAGTGGGTTGGAATTAATTAGTAAGGGTGGGGGAACTCATGGTAATGTGTATGTAGAAATGTTGTATGAGTACATTCAATCTTGTGGGAGTGAGGTCATTCTTCAATGGATACCTTCACACCTACAGATTGAAGGTAATGAAAGAGCTGATATGCTTGCAAAAAGGGGTTGTTTGGTTGAGGAGGTAAATGAATATGAATACATGGATGCAAGAGATGTACTTCACATGTTTCAGGTGAATCTGTGGAGAAAATGGGAGAGGGAATTTGTTGAAAAATGTCAGGAGAAAGGTAGGAAGTACTTTGAGTTGGTCAGTTCTCCTTTGAGTCAACCTTTCTTTAAGGTACTCAAGGGAGATACTAGAATGATACGAACAATGGAACGTGTGAGACTGAATCATGGAAATTGGAAAGAATGCTTGAAGAAACGCAATTTGATTGAGTGTGAATTATGTGACAGCTGCATGGTTGTGGAGAACATAGAGCATTTGATTCTAAAATGCTCAGCATTTGAGCAGACCAGACAAATGTTCGATGTTATCTTGAGTGCACAGAATTTGACAGAGTTATTACGAATGGGAATGAGCGTGTATAAGAATGTGTATGAATTTATTAGAATGAATCAGATAGATGTATGAAAGGGGATCGATGAGTGAAAGGTGAATGATTGAAAAAAAAAAAAAAACTGTAAAATAAAATTGTAATTTTTAAACTGGGCCAAATGGCATCTAATTTTGGAGCCAGTGCCAAATAAATAAATAAAAAAAAAAAAAAAAAAAAAAAAGTGTTACGGATAATACTGGATGTGAGTACCTGCATACAAAGATTAAACGGCGAATAAACGTAATTCATTTAATGAGAATAACAAATTTGGAAAGAAAATGATTTGTTAAAGAATAATGTACTAATAAAAAACTACTAAACGTATCAAAAAAGTGATAATAATTTCCACCAGAACTACACACAAGTCCCAAACCAGAGCCAAACTTAAATAAATTAATTCAACTCGGGGAAATCATTAATAATAATACAAAAAAATATAAAAGATTTTTTTAAAACGAAATGACTCACCATTGAAATCTCAAACAATACCTAATGTTCCAGGATGCAGGATTTTGACAACGAGACGACGTAGACGTGTTTTTGGTCGCTCGTCAATCTATAATTAAATAAGTTTTGTTTTTAGTGAAATTTTACTCAAATTATAAATTAATGAAATGAAAAATTAATTTGGTGAAAAAAACAAATTATAAATACAGGCATTGCGGAAATATTTAGCTACTCGCCTCGGAGAGTAAGAAAAACATGTTTGAAACAAATGTGTTAATACAAAATAGTAAAATTAAAAACGTGTCAATAAATGATATAAATATGGGATCTTCCGAATCTGAAATAGAATTGGTTTCCCGCGAAAAGATTTCTAGTAAAATTAGGATAGGTTTAGCAAATATTGTAATGTATTTGTATAATTATTTAGTGGTTTTCCGACTCACTCTCTATGACATAAGAATAAGAACGATTTTTACTATATCATTGTAACCCAAATAACAGTAACTGTAAGCTCTAACACACGACTGCTTGCATTGTTTAAATCGAGTTTATAGATTTTGATTGTAAAATAAATATTTTAATTACTAAACATGTGATATTTTCATGTACCAAATAAAATAATGCCGAATTTGTTTGAAACTTAAGCATTTTATGTGTTTCGTAATACATACACCACAAATAAACCAATTTAAGACTAAAAAAAACTGTGGTACTTACTTGTTTCTCAAAACTATCGCATAAATTTCGCGAGATACACTATCGCATTTCCCGTTTCATTATCAAGTAACTCTTGCTTTATGCCAAGTGGCAAAAGCGGTCTGCCGCAATTGATTTGATTTTCTAACTCATCCACTTCCATTAACACACCAAACTTAAGTGTTTCCGAATCGAGAAATTTACCTCTAATACCCATCAAACTCAGATTCTATTTTAATTACTAATCAATTATAAACAATGCATTACAATTTATTTGTATAATAATCCATTTTTAATATTATTCAGGAAATTAATTTTTCATAATGGCCGATATATAATTTTATCACAAAACAAAAAAAAAAAAAACACCCCACAGGCTTCACATACACATAAAAAAAATCAACTACCACATTTTTTGATTTTCTCATTTAGATTTAATACCAGTAAAAGGTCGAATTTATGTCTCACTTTTATTTAAATCAATTTTCCAATTATTACATTTTAGGTTAAAACAATATAAACCGAATTTTATTTGTTTGTAAATATCAAAAATTAATAAATTAATTTTGAACAATTGGAAAATGCAAAAGATTTGCAGCCATTTTAGTTGGAGAGTTTCTTTGACTAAACATGTTAATTACATTAAAATTAAATTGATCACAGAATTTTATTTTATTTATTAATAACCACCAACCAACCATATTAATTTGATTTATAATTATTATTTTACACACAATATAATTATAATAACAATATGTAATAATA
The DNA here is from genome assembly GCA_932526605.1 of Nephrotoma flavescens. Lineage (NCBI taxonomy): Eukaryota > Metazoa > Arthropoda > Insecta > Diptera > Tipulidae > Nephrotoma > Nephrotoma flavescens. The sequence goes on along the minus strand of OW052222.1, from coordinate 275,178,763 downwards.
AACTTTATATTTATGTTAACACAAAACACTATTTTTTATTTAATTAAATTCACATATCAGAAAACACACATTTCACTTTTAATAATATACACAAGATATAATTGAACCGAAACGATATAAATCCCGGGATAGTTAATTAAGATTTATAAAAAAAAAGATAAGATTTTAATTTAATTTTTAACAAATTTGGAATAATGATTAGACACGAATGCGGTAAATTTCACCTTTTATTTAAAATCTGTTCTCAAATTCATAGACAAAAATCGACTGACCACAAAATCGAAACCGTTATCAAAAGCATATCGGTATTGTATCAAAATTGAAAACAACATCATAAATGTTTACCTCGAATAACACAGTCGTGCTAAGAATGTATAATTTTCATGATGTTGTTTTCGTAAGCCATATAGTATTTTCACCATTCTATCCGAGGGAAATCGGTCAGTTTTATAATCGATAATTAACAAATGAACGTACTCTTGTTTTTGGACTACAGTAATTAAATAAAAACATACAGTCCCCTACAATAATTAGTAACATCGCTGCAAATTTAATACAGCGTGTGTTACATTCGTGGGGACATGCCCATCGACCACTGCGCGTCTCAAGCCGGGCAAACAAATAAAAATAATGAATTTTAGTTCTTTAATTGTTTGCTATATAAGAATTCAATGCTAATTATTTAAACATGGATAACTTTCGCATGATATATGCCAAAAGATTTTGCGTCGCGAGATAACTCATATGCCACATTCCTACCTTTGCGTACTACTCTTGCTTCGGTAAATTTTGGGGCTAGTTGGGGAGAATAATGCTTTAGTGCTTCACTAAGCTGAAAATTACAGACGAATACGGTTTGGACAATATTAAAAGCACGCGAGCGGTTTCTTAAATTATTTATTTAAGCAGTTCTTTTGTAAGCTTCTTCAAGATGCGTAACAATGGTTTGTTGACACAAGCTGCGACTGTGCTTTACTTTTCAACTTGATCTCAATATTGCTTATTGCATTTAATAATAGCGTAATAGCTTGTAGTCATTCCCGTGAGCAATGAAATGTTGACGAAACATAAGAAAATGCGGAGAGAACTGAGTTGAGCTATATGGGTCACATTTCGAAGTGCAGAAGCAATTGAATGCAGGTGTTGGTCCCATAGGCGATGAACCTATTTAACATACGCTCGAATAGCGGCGAGGATTGATCGGTTCATACGCTCTGAAGTATTGTATGGTGTGGTTAATAAATTTTCAAGACACCTGGAATTAAATTGTGTGGCGTTATCGGGAGTGAGCGTTTCTGGTACGGAAAATGCCCAGATGCTGTCAGGCTCTTTCTTTGAAACGCATCAGTAAATCATTACAACATGTTTGTGCTCTACGCATCTACGCATAAAGTGATTTCCATTGCTGCCGAAGTTTTTGTAGGCTGTAGCAGCATCATACAAATTGCTCGAACACGGCAGTTACTACAAAAGTTGTCCGTGCTCGAAACAGGCGGGCTATCCTTTGAGTTGGTACGTTTGATTGACAGACCATATATTAGCACCGCAATAATATTGTTGTAGCAGACGGTTTGGCTAACGGCACTCTCAGTTACGTAGGACATATTGAATTTGAGGAAGACAACACCATTAAGCGGATTTGGATGAGGTTTTCCAATTCCAACCGCATGGGGCAGGCAAGCCGACCTTGTACCTATCGCCAAAAGAAGCGCATCTGTATTCCTTAATCCAAACAGGACAATGTTGGTAAGGCGCCGTCAATTTCCTTTAGTTCCTGCTTGTGCAGTGACCATACACAAAGCTCAGTGTGCATCTTTCGATGCAGTCGTTTACGAATATGAGAAGAATCACAGACTTACTTCAATTGAAATGCATGTTCCTGGCTCAATAATGACGAGCAGATATCCATACCATTTTTTAATTATTGCGTACAGTTCTAACGGAAAAATCAACGAGTTGATGGGGTCGCCTTGTTCCAAACAAAAGGAATATTTCACATAATCACGCCGCATATAGAAATCCTTTGGCAACAGACTAGTGGTCTTGGAGTTGCAGTTAAACAAGTTGGATATATTTGCTTGGTCAAATGTTTAATGTCAAACGGCCAAAACCTATTCTTTGTTTCATATACATTTCTCCAAATAATTGACTTAATCAAATGTATCTACTTTGTTTTGCTGATTTATGCTGAAAATGATTCAATTCTTCTTGGTGAATTTAATCAACTAATCCCAATGATATTATCGGGTGACTTCAACGTAGGCTTCTCAAAACTCGAAGCGGAAGAACTAATTGATTTCATGAAAAGTACGTTCAAGTTGAGTCTCAAGTTTACGTCTCTTATTTTAGTTATCACAAGCATATTTTTTTCTGGAAATCTAATGAGAACCCGGATTCGCCAGAAAGACCTAGGCTAGATTTAAATTAAATACTGAATATACTGAAAATTATTTTGTTTGTTATCATTATCGACAATTTGTATTTTTTTTAAATAATTAATTCGTTTTTTTCTTCGTAGTAATTCCTCTTCTTTTAATTAATTATTAGTTACAAAATAAAAATGATATTTTGTAACTAATAATTAATTAAAAGAAGAGGAATTACTACGAAGAAAAAAACGAATTAATTATTTAAAAAAAAAATACAAATTGTCGATAATGATGATGTTTTCACATAAATTTTGCGAGTTGTGCGTTAACTCACTGTTTCTTATTTTTTGCTCTCATTAGCCTTATTCCTGTCCGAACTCAAGGGAATCAAGGTAAAAACGATCACGCCAAGCCAATCGCCGTTAAAGTGACCAAGTTAGTTGTCTGTTGGTTACGAAGTTTGCTGATTTTTTAGTATTACGACGGGATTTACTACGGGGGAGACAAAAAACTACGATATCGGATCCGCAACGCTACGGATAAACCCATACAAATCCCAAATCGCAAGTTTTTATTTTTATATTATTATGTTTAATACTGTTCTAGTTAGCTTTCAATTATTTACATAAGAAATTAATTCAAAATAATTTTTAGACTTAGTTTTTATATAAACAAATTATGAATTTATTTGATTGATTCAATCGGGCTAGATTATTGTGTTCTTTAGAAAATAGTATATGTTCTTAATTTTATGTAAGGCTTAATTAAAACGATTTTTTTTATAATTTTGAGCCGCCATTGGCGGGCTAACATTTTTCTTGTATTTTGTTTTATTAATTTCATTTTTTTTGGGTTTTGGAATGAATCTACATATTTTCAATAAATGTTACTTTTAATATTTAGTGTACAAAACAAAAATTAATTTTTTTATTTAATCATGGAAATGGTTGCAAAAATTTTGATAACATCCGCTGGTAATGTGATTCCGTTTTCTCTCTCTGCAGTATAAACCTTCTAAAACCTTTTTGAAATGTACTCAACCCCGTGCAGCAATTACTAACTCTATCTCGGTCCACATAAAACCCCCCCAGCCACTGAAAGCTAGTCGGCTGAAATATGCTGCATGGATAAGCAGAGGTAGAGTCTGCAACGGCTATCATTTACGTTTTAATTATGAATTGTGAATGATACCTGTTACAATATACAGAGTGTCCCAAAAAAATTTAACACCTCATTTTTTCTAATTAAATTTTTCTTTTCTACGTATAACCCATTTAAAATAATGGCTGATATTAGACTAGACTTTGAAAATTGTAAGAACGTTGTAGAAATGCAAAGACAGTTTAGAAGGGAGTTTTAGATAGATCCATCTACGAGACTCACCATTACTCGCATCAGAGATAAGTTTGAAAGTGGCAGGACTGTTCAAGATGCCCACAAACAGAGTTCTAGGAGAGCACAGACATCCACAAGTGCCGCAAGAGAAGAGGGACTACTGGAAACTTATCGCGAACTTGTCGGTGCTGTTTACTTGAATTTATTGCAGGAAAATATCATGCCCAGTATTCGTGAGCAGTTTGAGGATGAAGAGATTATTATTTTCAGCAAGACGGAGCACCTCCACACTAGCATCGTAATGTGAGAGCTAATCTCAATGAAAATGTGCCGAACAGATGGATTAGGCGCAGATGTGCCATAAAATGGCCCCCGCGCTCTTCAGACCTCACGCCATTGGATTTTTTTTGTGGGGACTCATCAAGGATAAGGTTTATATGTCGATCAATTGAAGGCTACAGTCAATCAATTGAAGGCGGAAATTTATAGAGAATGCACCGAAATTCCTAATGAAATGATTCGCCACGTTCGCGATTACATTGCTTCGCGTTATCAGCAATGTTTCAATCAAAATGGGCATCAATTTGAACATTTGCGCTGACTAAACAAATTCTACATCTATCTTCTTTAATTTGTACTTTAAATCTGTAATCCATCTAAATATATACTATTTGTATATTCACACAAAGTGTGTATGCATTTTTGGGACGCTCTGTATATTAATTTTATTTAAAAAATACATTTTATAGAGCACCTTAAGGAGTCAAAAACATTTCTAATTAAATAAAGTTATAGATATCGGCGACCAACTCAAAACCACTGAAACTTAACTTAACCTATTTCATATATATTAATTTAAAAAACATTTCTAATTGAGTAAAATTATAGATATCGGCGACCAACTCAAAACATTGTGTGCTACGGAAGTTCACAAAATTTCGTATGAGATAGACAAAGCACCCATGTCCATTTCATAGAAAAATCTGATAAAGAGAAATCAATGACTTATTAAATTTAAATTAATCGGTAAATTTATTATGAGCTAATTTTTTCAGCTGACTTTTCTCACACATTTGTACAACGTGTCAATCGATTTTGTTTTGCATTCTAAAGTGAGTTTTTGACCCGTTTGTCGATTAAGGTTTAACTAGGTTTATCCTAATATTGTATCCAAAACGAGTGGACACATTTGATTAGCCTATTAATAAACCATTTAATTAGCCAAAATTACTCGTTAATTTTTTTTAAATCCTAAACTAATCCGCAGTCTCTCCAGGCTATAACTATCTTGTTATGTTTTACTGGATTAGTTGTGCTAAGCGGGAATTATAACTTTTATTTTATTTCTACACAATTTAATAACTTAAGACACTGTATTTATCTTAACAATAAGTTATACTTTTACTTTATTTATTTATTTATGCACAATTTAGCAACTTAAAACACTTTATTTAACTTAATAATATAACTCAAGCACAAGTTATCACTTCCTACGAACGATGTTCCGTCGTTCGCTTCCAAATATAATCTAATCTTTTTAAAATGAAAATGTAATATAAAAATTATAAAAATGTACCTTTTAGATTACGTTAACAAAATTACTTGTGAGAATAAAATTGAAATATGATAAATGAAATAAAATATATGAAAATCTATAATAAGCATTTAAACAAGAATTTGAAATATGAAATGTTAATATAAAAAATAAATTTGATAAAATTAATTTGTGGGAAAGAAAATGAAATATAATTCCTAATGTGGTTGTTGTTGTTGTTAAGAACATCCGGGATGTCTGGATGTCGTAACTCCTCCCCCCTAAGAATGGAGTGATGGCCAGGAGAGTTGAATTGATGGCGGTTGACCGGTCGGGGTAGACTGCATTTCTTCGAATGCTGGTTCCGATGAAATTTGAGTTCTGGGTTTCCAGATTTTCTTGAAGCCTTGTCTTGTCATCATTGCTACTATTAGGATTATTACAAATATTGTTCCTATAATGAAAATGTAATTAGTATTACGTTGCAAATTTAGTACGTAGATAGCCTCCGTATTTTCTAATGTCCATTCATTTAGCTTTTCCAATGTTAAATTGTTGGTTACTTCCGTTAGATTAATATCGTTGTACAAGGTTGATATGACTTGAATAGGCTCTCGGAAGGTTGCATATTTGCTTGAGTATTGTATATTATTTATTTTGATGGTACAATCTTCGAAGTGGATTAAAACCATTCCTTTCAGCGTTTTGTTACGAGTGCTTTCACTACATGTTGTTTCTATCAAAAGTTCGGTATGCGTAATTATGAGTAAATAGTTTGGTTCTATCAACTCAATTGTGTCTTCAATTGTCTCCTTGAGTATGTTGCAATGCGACTGTTTATTGTGAATTACATTTGGTATGCAACTTTTTGGTGTGTTTTTGACCAGGTTGATTTTTGAACAATATCTTACTTGTTCTATCTTTGCACATGGTTCGTTAACATATTGGTGTACATATTTACTGAGTAACAGGAATTGGGATTTCAACTCTAAGGTAAAGGTATTGTTGATTGGAAGTTGTTTTAAATGATAAAATGAAAAGGTATCAGGGTAAAATATAGGTATTTTGATAACAAAAATTATGTTAGAGTGATTGAAGTAGGCGTTCAATTCTAAAAACTCATATATATTCTCGTCTACTTTAATTGCGACGTTTTGCTCTTTGAATTTATCGTAAATGTAGCTTATTTCTTGCGGATGTAATATGTGTTTTGAGATTACTTTCAATTTTGCTAAGAGTATTGATTCCAAAATGTCCTCCAGGTGATTATTTAAAGTGTCAATGTCAAAGAGTATCTGGTCGAAATACTGATTTACTTTTAACATATATTCTACATTATTCAATTTATCGACAACGTCGTTTTGGAAATTGTTAATGTGCTTTTCTAAAATAGATTGTTGATCGTTAATATGCTCTGAAATACTATTGAATCGCGATATCATTTTTTCGTTGATTAATATTTGGTTATTAACTTGATTTTTGAGATTGTTTTGGTTTGACACGAGAATATCTATGTTTTGATTTATTTCAACGTAGTCGTCATGGTCTAAGTTTCCCGTTATTGATTTGATAACCGATCCTAGTCCGTTAATGAGTCCTCGTTTTAGTCTATATTTCGGTGTAATTAAATCCAAATTGTTTAATAATGTGCTAAACTTTTGTTTCAATATGATAAGTTTAGGTTTGTAATGTGGTGTATTTCCTGTCTGGTTAGTTAGGGTTTTAAAGTTTTGTCGTATCAGTTCTGTATTTATTTCGTACTCCGTTATGTTAACTATATGTATCAATTTCGAGTGAGTTTCGATAATTCTTGCGTCTCCTAGTCTAAGTGGTAACAATCCTCTGTTGTTCGTCAAGTCGTGTATTTCCAGTTTTTGTGCGGCTGCTGCTTTAAGCAGGATAAACCTGTAAGTACGTTTATTAATTACTCGTTGGTTGCTAACAAAAAATTAAAAATAAGATTTATCGCACTTCTCAACTTAAGTGTTGGGAAAAATTTCACCTACTCATTGGAGTTAGGCTCGGTTGTATCTTCGTTCCTACTTAGTTCGTTTTGAAACTTCCGTCTACATTTTACCTTTTGTTTGTGAACTTTACGTCTATTAGTTACTAATGTTATTTTATTATTCCTAACTACCTTATGCTGCATAAACCTAGGGGCCAATTTATTCCTTCTGTTTTCATACTCGTATATTTGCTCATTAGGTTCGAAATCTATAGGGTCGACTCTTTTCTCGTTTAATTTGTTTATCAACTTCTGTTTTGATTCTAAATTTCTATCGTGAATTACTTTAGCGAGGTTTTCGTAATTTTTAATATGGTTTTGGAGATAATCTTGTCCACTAATCATGTTAGGTTGTATAGTTACTGGATTAAGTTTATTAATGTGACCTGATATTAATTCAAAGGGTGTCAATTTAGTTGCCGAATGGATCGAATTGTTGTATGTTATAATGGCTTCATCTATTATTTCTGCTATTGATTTAGTTTTATTCTGGTTATATATTATCCTAATGATTTCGGTTAGAGTGGAGTGAAATCTCTCCACGGGAGAATTTCCGGTGGAATTTTTCGCTGAAGTGAAATGTAATTGAATCTTATATAATTTAGTAAAATCTTGGAAAATTGTCGAGACGAACTCGGCCCCGTTGTCTACAACTACTTTGTTTGGAATTCCATGGTGTGAGAAAAAGTGTTTGATTGCCCTTATAATGTTTATACTATTTCTACCGTTTAGCAAATAAGCACTAGAAAATTTGCTGAATTTGTCAATTATAGTTAGAAAGGTTTCGTTATGTACCGAATAGATGTCCATATGTAGGATTTCCAGAGGTTTAGTTGGGGTTTCTGTCAATTCGAATTTTAAAGGTTTTGCGTTCCTTTCGTATTTAAATCGACTGCAAATGTCACAATTATTAATGATCTTGGTTATCAATGTTTTCATTTTCGGAAAATAATATTGTCGTTTTAGGTGTAACCATGTTTCATTTATTCCTCGATGATTTGATCTATTATGGTAGTCGCGAATAATAGTTTCTTGTTTGTCCCTATTGCTTTCATCGTACAATAATACTTTACATCTAACTAGTTTAAAAATACCATTATCAAAAAATTTATTATATACTAATTCTATTACTTTAAATGTTTCATCGTCAGTAAGAATGCCTGTAACCTTTTTTGGCAAGGTATAATTTTTAATGATATCCGTTATAACGTCCTCATTATCCAAATTGTTTTGTTTTATTGTATACCTTTTTTTATTTGTAAATAATATTTTTAGTTTTATATCTGGGTTCAAATTGTCGTTCCTTTCTAAAACTAGTTGATGTGTAAACTCGTTCAGAGGTCTACTCGATATCGGTACTCCTCTGATTATGCTTTCTTCGTCTGAACTCATTGATGATATTGTTTCGTCACTATTGTTCTCTTGTATAGAATTATTCGTTTCGTTTAAATGTATTTCTATTCGGGATAAAGCGTCCGCATTCGTGTTTTGAACGCCTTTTTTATAGACTATTTCATAGTCGAACTCTTCAAGTTTAAGTCTCCAGCGTATTAGCTTAGAATTTGGCTCTTTGAGTGACATTAGCCATGTCAAAGGTTTGTGGTCCGTTATGATTTTGAATTTCCTTCCATATAAATACGGTCGGAAGTACTTTGTAGCCCATACAATGGCCAAAAGTTCTTTTTCTATTGTACTGTAGTTTGTTTCAGTTTGGGTTAATGTTCTACTGGCGTAGCAAACAGGTTTGTCTGATCCTATCGGACCTTGGGATAATACAGCTCCTAGAGCGAAGTTGCTTGCGTCCGTCGTTAAATTGAAAGGTTTAGAAAAGTCTGGGTATTGTAGTATGGGATCGTTGCACAATAGGTTCTTACATAATTCGAAACATTCGATGTATTTGGAGTCTAAAGTTATTTTTTTTTGTTTTCCTCAAACATTCGGTCAGAGGTTTTGTAAGTTTGGCAAAGTCCTTAATAAATTTCCTATAATATCCCAGCAATCCTAAAAATGATTTAATTTGTTTTTCTGTACGGGGTAGAGGAAAATTTTTCACTGCTTTTATTTTGTCTAAGTTAGGTTTAACTCCTTCACCGGTTACTACATGTCCTAGAAATGAGATCTCCTTATGGAGAAATTCGGATTTGACGATTTGGATTTTCAAATTAGCTTCTCTGAGCTTTGTAAATACCTTTGTAAGACTTTCTCGGTGTTCTTGAAGTGAAGTTGAGAAAATGATGATATCATCCATGTAGCTGCAATACGTTGTCCATGACCCGTTGAAAGGTGGACGGGGCATTCTTTAGACCAAACGGCATTCGCACAAATTCATAATGCCCGTTTTCTACATTGAATGCTGTTTTTGGGATATCCTCAGATTTAATCTCGATTTGGTGAAATCCTGATGCCAAATCCAGTGTAGTAAAATACATACACTTTCCTAATTTATCAAGGATTTCGTTTATATTTGGAAGAGGGTACCGATCGTCAATTGTTTTTTCATTAAGTCGACGATAGTCTATTACGAGTCTCCATTTTTGTTTTCCACTAGCGTCTAATTTTTTTGGAACGATCCAAATTGGAGATGACCATGGCGAGAAGCTTGGTCTTATAACCCCCTGTTCTAGCATCTTCGTAATTTGTTTTTGTACTTCCTCTTTATGTACATATGGGTATCTATATGATTTGCTATAGACAGGAATATTATCGGTAGTTTGTATAGAGTGTTTAATTTGGTTAGTAAAAGACAAATCCTGTCCTTCCTTATAAAATATCTCTTCAAAATTTTTACATAATTTAGTTATTGTCTTCTTTTCTTCGTCATTTAAGTGGTTTATTCTAATTAGGTCTAAAATATCCGGTGGTGTTTCGTTACTACCATTATTATTGAAATTATTTATTGTGAAATTATGAATTTCCGCATGACTATTATTTTTTAGGGGTTCAACCTTTATAGGTTGGTCAATAATAAAGGTTTGAGGAACTTTGGAAAAATTAATTACCTCGACGTAGGAATACCAATTTTTACAACGGTATACTCCTTCTGGGATTATTAACTGATCTTTAATTCGCACTGGTTTGATGTAAATATCACCATTCTGTATGTCGACAGGTAAATGTGCTATTAACTTGCTTTCGGACTCAACTGTATATGGTTTGGACATAGAATTTGGTTTGAAAATTAATGGGATTCTTATGCCGTCTTTGGTCTCCAGGAGTGAATTTTGAAAATCAAGTTTGATTTGTAATTGTTGCATGAGCTCTAACCCGATTAGCCCATCGAAGTAATCGTGAAATCTAAATAATAGGAATTGAAATTTTTCTTTTGTTTTAAATTCGTCTAGTCCGTCTACAGTTATCTGTTTATTTAAAGAATGAGTGTTAAATACAGTTTTGATTTCGACTGGTTCGATAATTTTGACAAGCTCAGGTCTTACAAGAGTAGGCCTAATGAATGATTTATTACTTCCTGTGTCTATTAAAAATTTAAAAATTTGATTGTTTGGTCCTTTAATATGTATATAAGGCAACAGAGATGACTGGTGTTTGTTAAGGTCTAAATACCCGTATTGTCTTCCGAGGCTGGTGCAGGAAAATCCTGGTCGTCTATTTCATTTTCGACCGGACAATAGTGTTCAATCTGCAAATCGGTTTGCTGATCATTCTCAATTGGGTAGTTATTATAGTATGAATATTCTGGGTTAGGTTCTTGAATTTGGTTATCATTGATTTCTAAATTATTTGGAAAATTGTTTTCTACTGTATATAACTCTTCTGCATGGAATCTTGGTTGACCCGTTGAACAAAAGAAATTGTTATTATTACCGTTGTTATTATTGTTATTATATCTAATTGGATTTTTAAATTTGGAATGACCACTCGATGTGTCCATGGGTTCGTGATAATTATGTTGAGGTGGTTTCTGAATTAAAGGTTGTTTGAACTGATTGAAATTTTGTTTGAACTGTAAAGGATTATGTGAGACATTTGGTCTATAGAACTGATGGTATTGGGGAATTTGTTGTTTATTATGTGGGTATTGGTGCGTAAATTTAGAATATGATTGGAAAGGTAAATTGATTGGATAATTTGTTCTATAATTTTGAGGTTGAGGTGAAGGTTTCCTTATCGGAGTTATACCTTTCTGAAAATTATTATTTTTGATGTAAGCTATGTTATGTTCTCCCAGACAAAAACTAAATGCTTCACATAGGGTTGACGGTCTCATTGCCCTAATAGTTGAACCTAGTGGTTCCCTTAACCCGGAAAGAAAGATGTTTTTACACATTTCTTCATATAGTGTTTGTTTGGAAATCACAACATTCTCGTTCTGCTCATTAATTTTGATGTTATTCATTATAGTCGAATATATGTCTATAATTTTTGCGTAATACCGTTCTACCGTGTCACTTGCTTGGTTGAGTCTATGTAAATCTCTGATCAAGCTCGTCTCGTTTCTTTTATCGCTGTAATGTGTTATCAGATTTTTTTTTATGTTTTCCCATTGTAGAGGAGTGCCGTACATATTTAGTACCTCGTTGGCTTCTCCTATGATTTTATTCCTAATTGCCCTCAATATAATTTTGCTATTTGGGGTACCATCTATACCTACTAGCACTTGCAAAATTTCTTCTACATTGCCGATAAAGTCGAACAATGTTCTTTTGTTGCCATCAAAATGTGGCAGATCCTTGACTGCATCAGGGATTTTTAATTTTTCTAAACTTTCTTTGACTTGATCCATTGAATAATCTTTAATACTTTTTAAATTTAATTCTTCTAAATTATCGTCTAACACTAATTTAATCGTCTCTAACTGGCTGTTCTCGTAACCGTAATCCGCGGTACAAGTAGAAGTAGGACGAGAGGTATATTTGGATTTTTTAAAGGAAGGGAACATTCAAGGGAATCTAGTAAATTGTAAAAATATGTTCACTTACCACATGAAAAACAGCGTTTTCTGCATGTCACCCGATGATCCGTCGAGTGTCTCAATCAGTTATTGATTTCGAAGCACAATGGTAACCGTTTCTTATTTTTTTCCCAACTTATCAGTCCTTGAGTGTACTTGTGTACTTGATAGAATTTCTAATTTTGATTATTTTTGCTTTTTTTTTTTTTATCACTGTTCTGGTACTAACCCCAGTAGGTAATTTCACTTATTAATTTTCTTACAATTTACGTAAAAAAAATTTTATTATATTTTTATATTTTATTTTTTCCTATTGACATAGGATCCCACTCAACTGCGCCAATTATAACTTTTATTTTATTTCTACACAATTTAATAACTTAAGACACTGTATTTATCTTAACAATAAGTTATACTTTTACTTTATTTATTTATTTATGCACAATTTAGCAACTTAAAACACTTTATTTAACTTAATAATATAACTCAAGCACAAGTTATCACTTCCTACGAACGATGTTCCGTCGTTCGCTTCCAAATATAATCTAATCTTTTTAAAATGAAAATGTAATATAAAAATTATAAAAATGTACCTTTTAGATTACGTTAACAAAATTACTTGTGAGAATAAAATTGAAATATGATAAATGAAATAAAATATATGAAAATCTATAATAAGCATTTAAACAAGAATTTGAAATATGAAATGTTAATATAAAAAATAAATTTGATAAAATTAATTTGTGGGAAAGAAAATGAAATATAATTCCTAATGTGGTTGTTGTTGTTGTTAAGAACATCCGGGATGTCTGGATGTCGTAACTCGGGCATACATAATTTTGGTGTAAATTTTTCCGAAATAAAGTTAAATATCAAACATTTGCTCCTTCAAAATTTATGAAGCGAAAGTAATTTCCTATTTAATTTTGTTTCGTGCATATTTACACTAACGAAATATTTATCCAGTTTCCTTTTCCCAAGGAATAGTAAATGACATGATAGAAACAATTCTCGAGTATATAAATAAAGGTATTCGTTTGAAGAAACCAACGTTGTATTTTCTTGATTTTGCACATGTCTTTGTGTATTGGCTGACAAGAATGGTAATTGTATAACTTCGTGTGTGGAGGCCCACTATAAAATAATTAGCATTTAAAAGCCTTCCACCAAAGTATCCTGTTTTGAAAACAGGAACTACTTTATACCTATAAAAGAAGCTTTTAAAATTTATAATTTTTATATTCATTTAAAAGCTTATATAATTACCCTGAAAAACGTGTCAATTAAATAATAGATTTTAAAATATTTAAGCCCCAAATTTGTAAAGAATTTAGAAGCTTCAAATTAAAAAATATTCAACAGGCTATAGATAGACCCACTAAAACTTTACTACATAGTTAATATACCTAGCATTGATTCATCAATTGATTGATTGAATTGCGTCATAAATTGAAAATATTTTAGCCACACCCAATTTCGTTATAATACTGATGTCGAACGGTCGAAAGAAGAAAGACAAGGTGGAAAAGATGTAGCACTCTAATCGAACCGATGGGCAAGTGTTACGGATAATACTGGATGTGAGTACCTGCATACAAAGATTAAACGGCGAATAAACGTAATTCATTTAATGAGAATAACAAATTTGGAAAGAAAATGATTTGTTAAAGAATAATGTACTAATAAAAAACTACTAAACGTATCAAAAAAGTGATAATAATTTCCACCAGAACTACACACAAGTCCCAAACCAGAGCCAAACTTAAATAAATTAATTCAACTCGGGGAAATCATTAATAATAATACAAAAAAATATAAAAGTTTTTTTTAAAACGAAATGACTCACCATTGAAATCTCAAACAATACCTAATGTTCCAGGATGCAGGATTTTGACAACGAGACGACGTAGACGTGTTTTTGGTCGCTCGTCAATCTATAATTAAATAAGTTTTGTTTTTAGTGAAATTTTACTCAAATTATAAACTAATGAAATGAAAAATTAATTTGGTGAAAAAAACAAATTATAAATACAGGCATTGCGGAAATATTTAGCTACTCGCCTCGGAGAGTAAGAAAAACATGTTTGAAACAAATGTGTTAATACAAAATAGTAAAATTAAAAACGTGTCAATAAATGATATAAATATGGGATCTTCCGAATCTGAAATAGAATTGGTTTCCCGCGAAAAGATTTCTAGTAAAATTAGGATAGGTTTAGCAAATATTGTAATGTATTTGTATAATTATTTAGTGGTTTTCCGACTCACTCTCTATGACATAAGAATAAGAACGATTTTTACTATATCATTGTAACCCAAATAACAGTAACTGTAAGCTCTAACACACGACTGCTTGCATTGTTTAAATCGAGTTTATAGATTTTGATTGTAAAATAAATATTTTAATTACTAAACATGTGATATTTTCATGTACCAAATAAAATAATGCCGAATTTGTTTGAAACTTAAGCATTTTATGTGTTTCGTAATACATACACCACAAATAAACCAATTTAAGACTAAAAAAAACTGTGGTACTTACTTGTTTCTCAAAACTATCGCATAAATTTCGCGAGATACACTATCGCATTTCCCGTTTCATTATCAAGTAACTCTTGCTTTATGCCAAGTGGCAAAAGCGGTCTGCCGCAATTGATTTGATTTTCTAACTCATCCACTTCCATTAACACACCAAACTTAAGTGTTTCCGAATCGAGAAATTTACCTCTAATACCCATCAAACTCAGATTCTATTTTAATTACTAATCAATTATAAACAATGCATTACAATTTATTTGTATAATAATCCATTTTTAATATTATTCAGGAAATTAATTTTTCATAATGGCCGATATATAATTTTATCACAAAACAAAAAAAAAAAACACCCCACAGGCTTCACATACACATAAAAAAAATCAACTACCACATTTTTTGATTTTCTCATTTAGATTTAATACCAGTAAAAGGTCGAATTTATGTCTCACTTTTATTTAAATCAATTTTCCAATTATTACATTTTAGGTTAAAACAATATAAACCGAATTTTATTTGTTTAGTAAATATCAAAAATTAATAAATTAATTTTGAACAATTGGAAAATGCAAAAGATTTGCAGCCATTTTAGTTGGAGAGTTTCTTTGACTAAACATGTTAATTACATTAAAATTAAATTGATCACAGAATTTTATTTTATTTATTAATAACCACCAACCAACCA
The DNA here is from genome assembly GCA_932526605.1 of Nephrotoma flavescens. Classification (NCBI taxonomy): domain Eukaryota; kingdom Metazoa; phylum Arthropoda; class Insecta; order Diptera; family Tipulidae; genus Nephrotoma; species Nephrotoma flavescens. The sequence continues at coordinate 275,163,391 of OW052222.1, read as the reverse complement.
TATTAATTTGATTTATAATTATTATTTTACACACAATATAATTATAATAACAATATGTAATAATAAACTTTATATTTATGTTAACACAAAACACTATTTTTTATTTAATTAAATTCACATATCAGAAAACACACATTTCACTTTTAATAATATACACAAGATATAATTGAACCGAAACGATATAAATCCCGGGATAGTTAATTAAGATTTATAAAAAAAAAGATAAGATTTTAATTTAATTTTTAACAAATTTGGAATAATGATTAGACACGAATGCGGTAAATTTCACCTTTTATTTAAAATCTGTTCTCAAATTCATAGACAAAAATCGACTGACCACAAAATCGAAACCGTTATCAAAAGCATATCGGTATTGTATCAAAATTGAAAACAACATCATAAATGTTTACCTCGAATAACACAGTCGTGCTAAGAATGTATAATTTTCATGATGTTGTTTTCGTAAGCCATATAGTATTTTCACCATTCTATCCGAGGGAAATCGGTCAGTTTTATAATCGATAATTAACAAATGAACGTACTCTTGTTTTTGGACTACAGTAATTAAATAAAAACATACAGTCCCCTACAATAATTAGTAACATCGCTGCAAATTTAATACAGCGTGTGTTACATTCGTGGGGACATGCCCATCGACCACTGCGCGTCTCAAGCTGGGCAAACAAATAAAAATAATGAATTTTAGTTCTTTAATTGTTTGCTATATAAGAATTCAATGCTAATTATTTAAACATGGATAACTTTCGCATGATATATGCCAAAAGATTTTGCGTCGCGAGATAACTCATATGCCACATTCCTACCTTTGCGTACTACTCTTGCTTCGGTAAATTTTGGGGCTAGTTGGGGAGAATAATGCTTTAGTGCTTCACTAAGCTGAAAATTACAGACGAATACGGTTTGGACAATATTAAAAGCACGCGAGCGGTTTCTTAAATTATTTATTTAAGCAGTTCTTTTGTAAGCTTCTTCAAGATGCGTAACAATGGTTTGTTGACACAAGCTGCGACTGTGCTTTACTTTTCAACTTGATCTCAATATTGCTTATTGCATTTAATAATAGCGTAATAGCTTGTAGTCATTCCCGTGAGCAATGAAATGTTGACGAAACATAAGAAAATGCGGAGAGAACTGAGTTGAGCTATATGGGTCACATTTCGAAGTGCAGAAGCAATTGAATGCAGGTGTTGGTCCCATAGGCGATGAACCTATTTAACATACGCTCGAATAGCGGCGAGGATTGATCGGTTCACACGCTCTGAAGTATTGTATGGTGTGGTTAATAAATTTTCAAGACACCTGGAATTAAATTGTGTGGCGTTATCGGGAGTGAGCGTTTCTGGTACGGAAAATGCCCAGATGCTGTCAGGCTCTTTCTTTGAAACGCATCAGTAAATCATTACAACATGTTTGTGCTCTACGCATCTACGCATAAAGTGATTTCCATTGCTGCCGAAGTTTTTGTAGGCTGTAGCAGCATCATACAAATTGCTCGAACACGGCAGTTACTACAAAAGTTGTCCGTGCTCGAAACAGGCGGGCTATCCTTTGAGTTGGTACGTTTGATTGACAAACCGTATATTAGAACCGCAATAATATTGTTGTAGCAGACGGTTTGGCTAACGGCACTCTCAGTTACGTAGGACATATTGAATTTGAGGAAGACAACACCATTAAGCGGATTTGGATGAGGTTTTCCAATTCCAACCGCATGGGGCAGGCAAGCCGACCTTGTACCTATCGCCAAAAGAAGCGCATCTGTATTCCTTAATCCAAATAGGACAATGTTGGTAAGGCGCCATCAATTTCCTTTAGTTCCTGCTTAAGCAGTGACCATACACAAACCTCAGTGTGCATCTTTCGATGCAGTCGTTTACGAATATGAGAAGAATCACAGACTTACTTCAATTGAAATGCATGTTCCTGGCTCAATAATGACGAGCAGATATCCATACCATTTTTTAATTATTGCGTACAATTCTAACGGAAAAATCAACGAGTTGATGGGGTCGCCTTGTTCCAAACAAAAGGAATATTTCACATAATTACGCCGCATATGGAAATCCTTTGGCAACAGACTAGTGGTCTTGGAGTTGCAGTTAAACAAGTTGGATATATTTGCTTGGTCAAATGTTTAATGTCAAACGGCCAAAACCTATTCTTTGTTTCATATACATTTCTCCAAATAATTGACTTAATCAAATGTATCTACTTTGTTTTGCTGATTTATGCTGAAAATGATTCAATTCTTCTTGGTGAATTTAATCAACTAATCCCAATGATAGTATCGGGTGACTTCAACGTAGGCTTCTCAAAACTCGAAGCGGAAGAACTAATTGATTTCATGAAAAGTACGTTCAAGTTGAGTCTCAAGTTTACGTCTCTTATTTTAGTTATCACAAGCATATTTTTTTCTGGAAATCTAATGAGAACCCGGATTCGCCAGAAAGACCTATGCTAGATTTAAATTAAATACTGAATATACTGAAAATTATTTTGTTTGTTATCATTATCGACAATTTGTATTTTTTTTAAATAATTAATTCGTTTTTTTCTTCGTAGTAATTCCTCTTCTTTTAATTAATTATTAGTTACAAAATAAAAATGATATTTTGTAACTAATAATTAATTAAAAGAAGAGGAATTACTACGAAGAAAAAAACGAATTAATTATTTAAAAAAAAATACAAATTGTCGATAATGATGATGTTTTCACATAAATTTTGCGAGTTGTGCGTTAACTCACTGTTTCTTATTTTTTGCTCTCATTAGCCTTATTCCTGTCCGAATTCACTTACCAAATTTATCACATTGCAACCTTATTTAGTTCCTCAACATCAAACCTGTTACCCGGAAAGCTTTCAGGAATCCCAGAATGACAAATTGGAACAAGTATGAGGAGGTGTTGGAGGAACTATTGCCGCTGGAGGTTCCTGGACTTCCGGCGTCAGTAGAGCAATTAGATTCCATGGTTGATATTTGCACAAAGGCATGCAGTCTTTCATTTAATGCTGCGTGCCCCTGAAATTGGGACTCCTGTAAGGGCGACCTAAGAAAGTACAAAAAAAAGTTGAGGAGGGCACAAAAAGGGACTTGGAGACTTGTTACGATTACATGATCGTAACAAGCGCTGTTTGTATTTTATTTTCCTCGGGTTTGTGCCTCCACTTTCTATGTTTGCTCAATGTTGGTTGTTGTCCCCACTTTCGTAGATGTTTGTTTTGTACGTATATGATGATGGGAGAGAGAACAATGCGAATCGAGTGTGTGTGTAAAGCAAAACTATCCATAAGAATGTTTTTCTTATATGCCTCTCGTTTACATCAATGCGAATTGATGTAAACGCGAAACAGAGGAGAAAGGCATTCTTCTGGAATGTTTTGCGCGTCGTTTGTGCGGTGGGAGAATTTTTTTGGCTTAAAATTCATTCGAGTGGTGATTTTTATAAAGTCAAGTTTGTTTTTATATAAAATTCGATTCTGGAAAGTAATAAAATAAAATATATTACTGATTTTTTGTGTAAATTTACCGGATAAACTCCTGTAGTTTATTATTATTAAAACTAAAATAAAAAAAATAAATAAAAATATCAAAATATTATTTGTGATTTTGAAATCCATTTTTGTTTTTTAATGTAAATGGAAATAAGTGTGGTGAGACATTCATTTTTTTTTTTGATTTCGAGTTTTGCTTCTGATAAAACAGTTTCGTTTTTGGTTTTAGGTGGACAGTCAAGACTAGTCAAATCCAGTTTTGGTTGACTCGTTTAAAATCAAAATTTAAAAAAAAAGAATTTTTGAGTTTTATGTGAACTTAGAGTGAAGTAACGCTTAAGCATAGAATTGATTTTCCGGTGGTTTTGAAGTAAAGTACAAAAAAAAAAGTTGTGTATAACTTTTACAATTCGATTGATTTTTCTTGTGCAAAAGAGATACAGTGCATTACGTTCTCCAATTGGTATAAACTGTCGGGAGTGAAATTAAAGATTTAATTTTGAAAATCTTTAGCGTATATAATTGGCATAATTGCTACGAAGGTGTAAAAGGCACACATTATATAGAAGGGGCAGGCGTGCATCATTCACTAATTTATTGCTACGGTTACCAGGCCGCCATTGAGTAATTTATTTCTACGGTTACTAGAACAGCATTACTTTCTACGGTTACCAGGCCGCCATTGATAAATTTATTTATACAGTAACTAAAACAGCATGGACTAAATTATTTCTACGGTTACCAGGCCGCCATTGAATAATTTATTTCTACGGTTACCAGAACAGCATTACTTTCTACGGTTACCAGAACGCCCGACCGCACAAGGTGGCAACGAACAGGTGGCCAACCGGCCAGTTGTACATTTTCCGTTAGTAATTGGTATCGGGGAAAGGCCCCGCAACGGCCGACCGCTCAAGGTCGCACTACAACGGTGGGGTAACGGCACCAAAGCCGCAACGGTCCAGGTGTGGTCCACGTGTGGCATGACGGCCGAGCAAGGCCGCAACATTTTTTCGTCATTAACATAATTAAGGTACCATTTTGTTTTTATTTTTTTGATTTTATTCTTTTTATATTTGTGTTTTTTTTATTATATTAAAATTTCAAATTTTATTGTAATCGAGCGTCGCACAGCGATCGCGTGTCGCGCGCTCGATGCGCATTGGTCTCTCTCTCTCAGTCCTCTCTCGCTTCTCTCTCTCGTTCCCTCCCTTTATCTTTGCTTTTCTCGTGGGAAGTTGGGTTTTTATTTTTTTTGGTGTTTGATTAAATAAATAAAATGTATTATTAAAATTTTTCGGTTTTGGTGTGATGAGGGGGGAGTTCCCATCCTGTGTCGGTGTAGTGTTGGCGGTCCCTTGGTGCCCGCATTCAATTTCGTAACCAGGGATTAGCTCTGTTTGAATCCGAATGGATGCGCGCACCAAGGCACCTCTACCGTTATTATTATTTTTATTATTTATATTGATTATTCGTGTCGTTCCTCAGGTTCCGGCCGACGAATTTCGGCGGAACTCGGTTTTATTATTATTTGCTGTTTTTTCCTTTTTATAAATTTCTGTATCATTACGGTGTAAGCCAGGAGTCCTGCATGCCTCAAACCCCACGACCTTAGCACTTCTCCGCTGAGAACGTAGCCGGCAAAAATCACCGTGGAGGCCTCTGCAGGGGCTTAAGTGAAATCTGCAGGTTGGCAGTAGTCAGCCGGTAACAGACTCTTCTGATGTAGAATGAAGGAGGTCTCTGAGACTTCTCGCCTTAGGAAAATTCTATCTACTAATCCAACCAGTCCTATAGTTACTTAATTAGGCCGGACGGATTATGGACAGCTTGAAGTGCGGAATCATTGGAGCTTCTCATTGAGACTCATTTTCCGGGAAGCTTTGATGGCTCGATGGAGCCTGGAGCTCATCGAGGAATACCTTTAACAGATGTGGATGGCATCGTGGACAAGGAACAAATCCTGTGGGCACTGAACGGTTTTAAGCCGTATAAATCGACGTGAACCGATCGGATCATACCAGCAGAGATCCAAAGGAACTCTGCAGTTATCTTCCCCTGGCTGGGTGTTATCTTCAGAGGATGTCTGCAACTGGTCTATATTCCCAGAAAATGGACGGAGGTCAAAATGGTTTTTATCCCGAAATCGGGAAAGAGCTCACAGGCTTATCCAAAGGAACTGAGGCCTATAACTCTATCATCCTTTCTGTTGAAAACTTTGGAAAGGTTGATAGACTTATTCGAACAAAAGTTGAGCTCAGGAATTGGGCAATGTCGCGTACGTAATTGGGCAATGCGTACTGTAAGGGGAAGTCGGTGGACACAGCTCTGCACGATCTAGTACGCATGATTGAGAAGTGAATTTACTCGCAAGAGTTTTGAATGGTAGCATTTCTCGACATTGAGGGTGCCTTTAATAATGTAAAAATGGATGGGATCATGGAATGATTGTCATTTTTGAAAGTGGATTATCCTATAAGTAGGTTGATAAATCAGATGCTGGTAAGCAGGATTACTACCTCTTAACTGGGGGAGTCCACCATTAGAAGGCGAGTGGTTAGAGGAACTCCGCAGGGAGCAGTAATGTCCCCCTTTCTTTGGAGTTCAGTGGTAAATGGATTGCTGTTGGAACTGGAGTAAGAGGCGATGGGGGTTGTAGCGTATGCAGATGATGTAGCGATAGCTGTCTCAGGCAAATGTCTTGATACGATTAGGGACGTCATGCAGAATGCACTCCTGATCGTTACAAAATGGGCCAGCTAATGTGGATTAGGGATTAACCTTTCCAAGACAAAGGTGGTACTATTTACTAAGAAATATAAAATTCCGGTAGCTAGCCCCCCTACCGTGAACGGCATTAGACTAGCTTTTGCTGACAGAGCGAGATGTTTGGGCATAATCTTGGACAGTTAGCTCAGCTGGAAGCCTTTGTAGAAAGAGTGAATAAGGCTAATGTAGCCATTTACTCGTTTAGGAACGCCATAGGGAAGAGATGGGGTTTGAAACCAGAGCTGGTACACTGGCTCTATACCGCAGTGGTAAGACCTGTGCTGATGTACGGGGTGGGCATGTGGTGGCCGGCTCTGGAAAAGGTAACTTACATAAGGATGTTGGAGAAGGTGCAAAGAACGGCCTGAATGCTTATAAGCGGGGCGCTTAGGACAAAACCTACACGCGCTTTAGAGGTTATGTTCCACCTTATTCCAATTTGTTTATAAACAAATGGCAGCCAAGGTAGCTACGAGGCTCTCGGCAGTCTCTCAGTGGAAGTGTCTTCAGGCGGGACACTCTACGATAGTTAGATCACTAAGGAAAGAACTGGTGAATCTAGATTATATTAAACCAGCGTTGTTTCCGGATCATCTGCTCTTCGAGGGAATCCTGGAGGAACGGATCAATACTGGAAAATGAGGCACTGCAATTTTTCACGTGCGGGTCTAAGTTAGACGGCAAAGTAGGAGCCGGAGTCTTCTGTGAGAAGCTCAATGTTAATATTTCTGTTCGTCTCCCTGACTACAGGTGAGAAGTGAACCAACACTCTCACGTGCAGGGTACCAAAACAGGTTTGGACAAAACTGGACTTGCGGCGCTCCAAGACACTAGTATCCCTGGGAAAACGATGGTTAGGATTGGTCGTAGGGATACTGACAGGACACTGCATTTTTGGGGAACATGCGAGAAGGTTAGGTCTACAGACGAATGACTTTTGTAGAAGTTGTATGGAGGAAGAGACTTTAGATTACTTCCTATGCTCGTGTCCGGCTTTAGCATACAAAAGACATACGTACTTGGGTGTGCACGATATGAACAGCCTTTATGAACTCACGGACTGTGAAGTGCGAGATATTTTACGCTACATAAGTAGCTCCGGATGGTTTCAGCGGGAGTAAGGAGAGATTGGATCCTGTGGTATCACAATGGGCCATTATTGGCCTAAGTGATCTATAGCAGCCACGCTAACCTAACCTAACCTTACCTTATTCAGTTGATATTTGTAATGTTAGTTCATAATTTTGGATAAGTATCCTATTTTATCATTTAGATCAGGTTCGCAAATTTTCGATTGCTTCCTGTAGAATTATTTGTGCATACTAACCTGTAGCTAATTGTCTATCCGAATTGTTTATAATGTCTTGCAAGGAAGTACCAACCTGAACGGTTATAGATATTTTTGTCCGAACTATCCTTGCTCTCCCCTCCCCGGTTATTTCCTTTATGCTTCGAGGTTTATTATTATTTTTTTTATAATAAGATTATCTCCCACCGAAATATTTCATCCTAACATGCAGTCAAAATACGAGCTGGTGACATACAAATGCTGATCTCATCCTCACAGTTTTTTATGAATCTTAATACTTTAACAAAAACTGGTATAATTATAATCACATATTTTTATTTTATTTGAATTATACGTTACAATCATATATATGTATATATTTCTTTTTAATCTATACTTTATCATTCATTAAATTTCCCCATATACCATCAAAAATATTAATACATATCTTCAAAATTTACATTAATCACCTGGATACCGATAAATTTCAAATTGAATGTGAAATCCGGAATATTACATAGGTTCGGTTAGCGTCCAGTTAAATTCTCTTAAAGAACGTCTTAAATTAGAGGTCGACCAACCGGCGTTGGTACTTAAAACACTCTAAGAAATTGCCGCATAGTTTCCGAATACCGAAATTTCCATGTGCACAAGTAAAATTCAAAGAACCCTGGCACAGCTTATTCAAGCCATAGAGCAAGAAAATAATGATACTATTGATGAGATGAGATCCAAATTACTCCAAGTTCAATATCGATTAACTAGAGTAGCGCATATTCCAAATGCCAGGGGCTGCGCAGATGTTATCATTAAAAAAGTACCATAGACTTTTAGAAATAATTTATAAACATGGTGAAAAGGGAGATTCTTTTGATGAGGCTATCGCTGGTGTGCGTGATATTAATTTCGACCCCCTCCCCCCACTTCAGAACAAGCCTCTATAGAGCCTCCGGAGGCTGATTCACCTGAAGCGGATACTCAGCCATACATAACTATCAAACGCGGTTTCCTTTTTATCAGCATATAACACCACTAAATACGAGAGTAGCATTCAATTCAGACTTGCACAAATTTAATTCCACTGCTAATGAATACGGATTTGGTAATTCCAATTTTGGGAGTTTTATTCGACAGGTACCTTATAGTCAAGCTGCAGATGAAATAGGAACAAATAACCTACTAAAAAACGTACAATCAAATATACCAACGTACCAACGAGTACCCCAGAATGCTGAGCTACTCTTCATACATAGTAAAAATGCACTTCATATTCCATTTCATAAATGGAATATTAACTATGACGGCTCGCCGAAAGGTATGACAGCCGAGAAATTTTTTTTTTGAGTGGAATGATTCGGTGAAACCCACGGGATCCAACCTCAACAGTTAGTAAATGACCTTAATGTGTTGCTGGGAGGTGTTACCTCTCATCATTATATTGGCTAACATTAGAACGACATCCGAGATGTACCTGGCTTGAGTTACGTAATGTGTTTTACATCGTTTTCAGGATAGAAGGGCCGACTTTGATATTCGTAAACTAATTAGTAATCGCAAACATGGAGAAAATGAACTATTTATTAACTTCTACTGCGATATTCTCAGGTCGGTACCTTTAAGAGTACCCTTTCCGGATCGTGAATTATTTGAAGTTTTGAAGAAAAACATGAGACAAGGTCTCGTTTCTCATCTTGCTGGTCGTTCCATATTGACTATACCCGAATTAGTGAGCACATAAATAGCTACTGAGGATGCGTGGAATGACGCAGGATACGTGCTGGAATGCCATATGAGATCTAAGACGAATAAAATTATTAATTCTGATTATCGATTACAATTTTTAGTTCTGATATCGGTTTGGTTCCAAACACTGCAACTAAAGCTTGGCAGTTTATTCTGTTCATGATGAGAGACCACATTAGGTAAATGTGCCCACACGTAATCATTTTTATTCGAATACCGTAGAAACATTAACCACCTCCAAATATAAAGGCGTTTAGTTCAGCGATACCACCTACTTCCGGAAATAAGTACGAACATAACAATGGTAAAACTGTCCCACTTTATTTTAATTGCCGTCGATTGGGTCATCACTACACGTTATGTGATATCTTAAAATCCCGTGATTTTTGCTATTTCTGTAGATATTTAGATGTGTTATATCATCACTACCCAAACTGTCAGGGAAACCCAAAAATGGGAATGCGAGGTGCTGGGCCATAACATTTCCGTCGTCAGTCGGCTCAGACAAATCAATCTTCACACGGTCAAATCAACACTCTGTTGAATCGATATTCGAATCATTGAGGGAATCCTTCTCGCTCTTAGTCTGCATAATTATTTCAATTCCGACCATTTAAAGTTAAGAGTCGGAAGGCCGCGTTCAGCCAAAAATTTCCATTCAAAAAGAAAAATCCTGTCTTCTTTTTCCTCTCTATCTTCTACCAGCTTATTTCCAAAATAAATTCCTTAGATGCCCGGGGAATTCCCAATGATATACAGCTATACGAAAAAATTCAAATCGATGGAACAGATGTGTGTGAATTGTTAGATAGGGGCGCAACGATTACTGTTTTAAGGAAAGGTTCTGAACAATTTATTGTTGACCGCACGAATTGACGGTGTACCCCATTGCAGGCTCTGTTTAGACCAATGGTGGCTCGGAACAGCGCATGCTGGGGGTATATAAATGTTAATATATACAGTTCAATAATCACTGCTCAATGAAAGTATACGTTGTTTCTACGTTCCAGCAGTCTTTGTATCTTGGTTGCAATTTCTGGGAGGCCTTCGGTCTAAACCCCCAAATCGTCACGGAAATCTTGCCTAATCCAAATCTCTCGATACCACAAATCTTAAATTTCATAAACTTAGCCCTTATCAACAAAAACAACTCGAAGACACAGTTCGTTTCTTCCCTAGTCTTGGACCATTGGGTTGGGACTCGGAAGAACTCGTCTTCTACAACACGCCATTGATGTTGGAGACGCCAAACGTTGGAGATGCAGTCTCACCTGCCATCCAAGCTGAAATAAATAAAGAAATTATCGAGAGAGGAGACGGCGTTTACTGTCCCTGGACGCCCTTTATTTCACTTTAAAGTCATTTCAAAAACATAATCCGATCATTCGAGGAACATATCTGCTTATTTAAAGATGTAGCAAAGCGGTTATAAGCAGCTGGACTTACTCTTAATATAGAAAAGAGTAAGTTTCTGATGAAAGAAATCGACTACCTTGGATATGTAATTGGAGAGAGAGAGAGGTTGTTTGCGAAGCCAGACAAAATAAATGCCATTACTAATTTTCCTTAACCCAAAACCGTGCGTCAAATCCGAAGATTCCAGGTATCGTCGCTTCATGGATGGTATCGACGCTTCATCCGAGACTATTCCTATCTGGCGGCTCCCTTGACTGACCTTCTAAAAAAGGGGAAAAAATTTTATATGGAACGGAGATGCCAAACCTCTTTTGATTTATTGAAGGAAGCCCTTGTACGTTCACCAGTTTTGATAAATCCTGATTTCTCGAAAAGATTTTTTATTCAGTGCGACTCCAACTCTACTGGTATCGGCAGAGTAGCGGTTCAGAAGGATCAGAATGGCGAAAACCGACCAATTTTCTTTATGTCCCACAACTGAATGCGGCACAACGTAATTACAGTGTAACGGGATTATAATTGCCAGTGATTCTGGCTATGAGAAAATTTGACGAGGGCTTATGTCGAGGGCTTCCCGTTCACTGTGATTACGGATCACTTTCGCTTGGCCTGGTTTATGAATATTAAAAACTTGACTGGATGTTTAGCCCGTTGGAGTCTACATCTCCAAGCCTTCGATTTTGATATGGAATACCGTAAAGGTAGTCAAAATTGTGTGCAGGATGGTCTTTCTAGAGAGTTTATGGACACCTTGTCTTTATTTTCGCCTCCAATGAATTTAGATTATAACTCCGTTCATTTTCAATCCAATGAATATATCAATTTGGTTAACTCGATGCAATCCCTTCCCTCTTCTCTAAAAATCTTGAAAGTTTGGATGGTAAAATTTATATTAAAATCAACGCGGTGGATCCTGAAATAGACACCGGACGTTCCAATATTTGAACTTGTCATTTCGGAGGAATTAAGAATACCTTCAATTGAATCTGCTCATGTTCCACCCCAAGCAGCTCATTTAGGTTGCAGAAAGACCATCGAACATTTAAGGAAATTTTACTGCTGGCCGGCAATGCTCACTAATATTGCTGAGTTTGTTAAGAAATGCTAGAGCTGTAAAGAGAACAAAGTTGTAAACTATTCCAGTAGTCCCCCAATATTAGCATTACCTATTACTTTTCGATCATTCCAACGAATCTATCTGGATTTCATTGGGCCGTATCCTCGTACACGCAACGGTAATACTTACATATTGATCGCTTTAGATCATTTTTCAAAATATGTTATCACGCAGCCATTACGTAACACAACCGCTACCGATGTCGTCGAGTTTCTAGAAGACTAAGGATAATGGTAGTGAGTTTAATTCGAAGCTGGTTACTGATTGTTTAGCCAATTATGGCATAAATCACATATTTACCGCTAAATATGCTCCTCAAGGACGATTCTGAGAGAGCCAATAGAACTCTTTTAGCGTCTATCTGAAATTATGTAAAAGAGGATCACCGTCTTTGGGATATTCCCTTAAACGCGTTAACCTTTGCCTTAAAGAACGCCTTACATGAAAGCACCAAATTTTCTCCAAATTTTTGCGTATATGGCCAGCATCCAGTTTTGCATTCTTCAATTTACCCTACATATATTAAAGTCGGTACAAAAATTTACTGATAATTACACTCAAGTAGATGAAGAACCGTAAAACCTGTCTAAATTTTTTAATAATGTTAAAAATCATCTTGAGGCAGCGCGTAAACGTACTCACACTCATTATAACCTACGCAAAAATCTCCAAAATTTTCAACTTGGCCAAACCGTTTATGTACGTAATTTTAAACAAAGCAGTGTCGTCGATAATTATACTTCAAAACTAGCCTCTAAATATATAAAAGGGACGATTAAAAAACCAGTAGGTTCCGTAGCTGCTTGTTGTCATGCTACCATGGATCATTCACAATGTTACGTATTACTTTGTTTTGAAATGTTTGTGTGATCTTAACTGTAGTTTTATTTGCGCAGCCCCAAAGCTGAAAACCATACGTGCATATAGGTTGACGCACACTGCACAATAAATACTTTTTACCTGAGCTTGAAGAAAACCAACAAATAAAACTCCCTTCATATTGGTTTATGTTGTGTGCACTGATCTATATACACATAAAAATATAATGTGAATGAATGATATAAAATTGTTTTAATGATTAATAATAATATTGCTGTACTTACGAGAAAAGTGTAATATTGGAACCTTTATTCATCCGCTTTGTTGAACATCCAAATACTACACATTTAGAAATAATTTGTGATTTTATTTTTCGTTTTATACGGACACAGTTCCATTTAGAAATATTTTATTGTATCTTAGTGGTCACTGTAGCGCCTCACTTCGGTTTAAAACTTGTTTGTTAAAGATTAACTATTATAATTCTTATACACGGCAATCTGGGACTACCAGCAGGTTCGTGGATTTATATACAACTTTTTTTCTGAAGAACATTTGTCGCCTTATATACCGTTTAGTTTATTCCTTCCAGCTATTCTGATTGAAATTATATACTACCTCCCTACATAGTTATATACTAATTTACAGTATTGTATACTAACAAAACTATTTCACCAAATGGTCATGTAACTGAAATTTATTTACTTCAAATACACTTGTGTCCATTTTGAATTTGATTTTCGAAAATTCGGAATTCAAGACAAAGCAAGAAAATGTTTCTGTCTTTGTCACACGCGGAGAACTATTTTTGTACTACCATATATTTTTTGTCACGTCGTATCCATGTATATAGATCAGTGGTGGTGTGAGATAGTAGGTGCGGAATTATTTGAGTTCCCTGCTATTGTTTTGGCAGTAATAGCCGGCAATATTGAAGGCTTACACCGTTAGACGATCATCAGCAGATTGATCGATCGGAATTAGAAAATTCCTCTACAGATTTTGGTACACTGACCTGATTGATGTTAGTATATGTACTCAGTTGTTTTGCTTCGAATATTAAATAAAAAATAACAGTTAAATCATACTAAAACGTAAAGTTTTATTTGTAAATGGGTTTTCATCAAATATTAAATTTATATATAAATTATATAAAACAATTAAATAATTACATTTATTGTGGTAAAATATTTTAGTTTTGAAAAAATTTATTTTGAATTTTTATTTAGTTTCGGCGGTTTTAAATAAAAATTCAAAAAATTATTTTTGTTGGGTGTAGATTTATATAACTACATTATGTATACATATTTACATATTATTTTAATGTATTTAAATGGTATGACATCTTTAAAAATACCTATATTATATATTAAATTTCTTAAAAGTATAAAGCTTGTACCTTTAAAAAAGTTTTATACGTATTTTAATTAGTAATATTAGTAAACAATAAATAAACGATATACTAAAATATTAATATATATAGTAGTCCTTTTAAAATCGGCTACCACGGTAGTAACTTGATGACCGGTGTGCACCAAACAATATACGTTTGAAAGCTTGTCGAAATTCGGGACTAAATATCGTATAAATCACTGGATTTAGAGTTGAATTAAAATAACCGAGCCACAAAAACAGGGATGCTATAGAATCGTTTATTGAGCATGTATCACATAACGGTAATAAAAGCGCCATTAAAAAAAATGGTAACCAACAGATAACAAATGCACCCGTAATTATTGCTAATGTCTTCGCAGCTTTACGTTCTCGCTTTGCCTCGAGGGTTTCTTTTCGTTTTGTTACCTGGGTTTGTGGGTTTGTAATACTTGAAATGTTTTGATTTGGGTTTTGCTGATGACGATGATGTGATTGTTGCGTCGGTAGTGATACTTGACGGATTATCTTGTTAGTTATATTTTGATTATTATGCTGAATTTCCTGCCTTTGTTCAATTAAATTTACTTGATCTGTACTTATTTTGTTATTATCATTAATCGTATTTACAAGATCATAATTGGTTCCTGATAATTGTTTATTTTCTACCTGACGTGACACTGTGTATATGTTTTCCTGAATTTCAGACTCTACTAGTACCTCGTTCAAAATTATTTTTTCAAAATGTATTTCGTTAGAATGTTGTAAATCTCGTGGGTCAGTATTGAATGTTGTTGTGATTTCAACTCCAGGTCCACTTAAATGCCCTTCACCGCTATTGCCATCATTCCCACCCGGATTGACACTTTTAATTTTATGTTCATTTGAGGTATTTTCAGCGTCTTCAACAGTGTTTACTGTATTTGTTGAGTTGCCTTCAACTAGACCAAGTGATGAAACTGCGGATCTTCCTTGTTTGGTAAATTTTGATGCTATTCTAAACCTTAACCGAGTTTTTATTTTGGGTTGAATAGTAATCTGTAACTTAATAAAATTTAAATAGGAGTTAAATAATCATGTTTTAATTATTATTAATAATATTTAACGTTTAAAATATTTAATAATTAAAAAGCCTAATGATTTTCACTTAAAATCCACTTAAAGGCTAGGAAATAGTGGATGATTTATTGTTATGAACAGTCTAAATACAATAATTGTTACTTAATAGTATGCGCCTATGCAATTACTAGACTAAAAAATCTAAATTTACTTAAACCTTAACCTTTAAATAATACTTTACAGATACATTGTTGGGTGACAAATCCCTAGATTAATACTTCTTCGAAATGTTTTCTGGGTAACTCTAACTTAATCAGGTGATGTAGTTGAGGCGATGTAAGGAAATTCTGTATATAGTCAAGGGCCCTACTTGGCGCGACCAGTAATTGCCGCCGCAAGACCATACCAACCAAGATCAGGGGTGATTATTGGATGCTGTATAATGAACAAACGCAGTTTGAAGAAAAAAAAATTGTTTAGCAATTCACTAAAACTATTGTGAAATGAAATTTTGGGTTACTCTGGATGATAGCCAAATAGTATTTTTAGATCAAGGTGATTGTGAAATGTGCGGTGTACAGGTGCAAAATATTAATTTTGAAAACATTGAATATCTCTTTGGGGGCTGAAGCCCAATAGAAGTTTAGCCTTTGGAGAGGAATTATTTGATACTGCACTCGACTCTAAAGTATATTTATGTAGATTTGTGGTTTATGATTTAAAATACATCAGTTCATCTACTTTACATAAGTCATGAATTGAAGCACCTTCCATCGCAAATTGACCCAAAAAAAACTGGCTCTCAATATTCGATAGTCACTGATTTTGTACGGTTTCTTGTCATCGTGAAAATCAAGCCAGTTTTAACCTTTTTCATGATACACAATGGAGCGAAAAATTAAAACTGTTAATAATTTTTGACCAGCGCCAAACGGGTCAGTTTATGAGTTAAACGATGATATAATAAATTTTTCCTTCGCTAAGGAACTTTTAACGATATACAAGACACTTACTTATTATATAATAAATAAATAATTATCAGCGCCAAAACGGTGGTTGATAATAATATCTTTAACATTTTGCAAGGCCTTCCAAATGATTATATGCGAATTAGATATACCCGCTTCCACCGCCAGAACGGCTGTTTTTAGCACTAAGGTGTTTCAGCCAACTTTATAGCATTCTCCAATACCTTTATAATGCTATGCGGCACTTATATATTATATAATAAAGGATTAGTTGCGCCGACTCATTACAGATGTTCTGTATAAAATCTAGTACATACTAATTCAATTAATAGAAATATTGATTGCGCTAATATTGGCAATTCTCATAATTATTTTATCTAATTTTGTTTTTTGTCTATTTTATTTAATTTCTAAATTTATATATAAACTGTCTTTCAAAAGTCACGCCTATGTCAGAAGTAAATACTTTCTAAACGTAACATTTTTTTTATGTCATTTTCAAGATTTGTGAAGTAGACAGATGTTCAATTTTAACGATGAATACTTACATGTTAGAAGAACGCATTGAAGTTATTCAAACTTATTAGGAAATCATCAATCTTTAAAAAATACGTATCGTATACCAAAAAATGTACGTTCTTTTGAGAAAAAATTATTCCCCATTATAACAGTTTTGACGTTTATTATTCTTATATATTTTACGTTGTTGTTGTTTTATTGTAATGGTTTTGTTGTGATTGTTCCGTACATTGGTCTATTTCAGTATATCTCGAATTAAATACACATTCGTAGGATATTCTTCCATTTGGCGTCAAATCTGTATGGCAACGACTATGATAATTCATACTTACTTATACACAATCAACTTCCCAAGCACTCCATACTTTTTCTTTCCTTTAACGCTGGATCGCGGATAAATTAGAATTTAATTTGAATTATAGATGGAAGATCTGCAAGAATCGCAACAATCAGTTTCGAACTTAATGAGATTATTGATTTGAAAAAATCAGTCATCTCATCAGGCCGCGGCGACTGACGTTGATATTTTTACATAGGAATATTGTCTATATATAGAACAATACGATGTAGTTGTACTACTAGCGAATTACTGCATAGCGTACGAAATTCGATTCTTTCATATTCTCCATCTATACTTCATTTTTACCAAAATTAACTTTTCGTTGTGTACGAATTACTTTTATATTTTACGTTGTTGATGTTTTATTGTAATGGTTTTGTTGTGATTGTTCCGTACATTGGTCTATTTCAGTATATCTCGAATTAAATACACATTCGTAGGAAACTCTTCCATTTGGTGTCAAATCTGTATGACAACGACTATGATAATTCATATTTACTTATACACAATCAACTTCCCAACCACTCCATACTTTTTCTTTCCTTTAACGCTGGATCGCGGTCATCTCATCAGGCCGCGGCGACTGACGTTGATATTTTTACATAGGAATATTGTCTATATATAGAACAATACCATGTAGTTGTACTACTAGCGAATCACTGCATAGCGTACGAAATTCGCCGCGGCCTGATGAGATGACTGATTTTTTCAAATAAATAATCTCATTAAGTTCGAAACTGATTGTTACGATTCTTGCAGATTTCCATCTATAATTCAAATTAAATTCTAGTTTATTATTCCCTACCTATTTTAGGAAAGAATTAACTGGGAATAGAATTTAACGGAAATTTATTGTATATACGTAATTTGTGTATTATGGCTGTACATTTATACTAAAAATTAGTAATATCAATTGGAAATATCAATATGCAATTTTTATTTTAATAAACAAAATTTATTTTTTAAGTAAAATTCGATTAAAATATTAATAAAAACGAAGTCATAGTAAACTATTTTTGTTCATTTGTTTTCTTGTTTTATTACGGTTGCGTGACGACCTCGAGTAATTAAATTGTTTTCCCGTAAATTTATTCCCCAATCGCCAGAATTAACTTTTGTAAAACGGGGAATTGGGAAAAATGTCTGGGGAATAGCTGCTACAAAAATAAATTATTCCCTATTCCCTGGGAATTACCAGAATAGGGCCACAGGGGCGGTATTTTGTACCATCACTTAAAAAGAAAGCGTTTGTTTTCATTTTCACCAAATATTAAAATATGAAATTAATATTATATGTATAGAATTTTTTGATTTAAATAAAAATGAATTTAATTAATGAATATATTTGTTTTGCCAAATTTAAATTTAAATTCATTAATAATTTCATTTAAATTAAATACATGATCCAAAAAATTTAAATGTAAGGATCGGAAAGATTCAGTAAAGAAAATTATTTCGCATTTCGTAATTCCTAACTAATTTACAACATAATTTACCCTACGTAATTTACAACAAATATTTTAATTCATTTATAAAATAAAATAAAAAAGGCTTTTATTTGCGGTCTTACTTTGAGAAATGTACAACAACAATCCCATGTTTGTAATTCCAAATTGGAATTGTTTTAAACCAACTTTTTTGCTGGTATAGAATAATTCTATTCTGCCGGTTGTAAATTAGCTACGATTTATAATAATATTCAACATTATTCGGTCATATTACTATTTAATTAGATATGTTTAGTTGTGTTTTCACGTTTTGTTTAACTTCAAACTGTAAATGTTCTCAACTTATAAAAATAAGTAAATACAATTTTTGGTTCTGACTTTGAGCACAATATTTATTCAATTCCAGCATGGATTTAACCGGTACCAAAGTAAGATGATGACAATTTTCGTGCTAATTTAATGTATTTTACCTTACATATTCCGTACCCATAATTTTTCTGAAGAACATACTTTTCAATGCGTTTGCTAAAAAGGTTTTCAGTATAAAATTTTCATATTTTCATATTTTCATATTTTCATATTTTCATATTTTCATATTTTCATATTTTCATATTTTCATATTTTCATATTTTCATATTTTCATATTTTCATATTTTCATATTTTCATATTTTTATATTTTCATATTTTCATATTTTCATATTTTCATATTTTCATATTTTCATATTTTCAAATTTTCATATTTTCATATTTTCATATTTTCATATTTTCATATTTTCATATTTTCATATTTTCATATTTTCATATTTTCATATTTTCATATTTTCATATTTTCATATTTTCATATTTTCATATTTTCATATTTTCATATTTTCATATTTTCATATTTTCATATTTTCATATTTTCATATTTTCATATTTTCATATTTTCATATTTTCATATTTTTCATATTTTCATATTTTCATATTTTCATATTTTCATATTTTCATATTTTCATATTTTCATATTTTCATATTTTCATATTTTCATATTTTCATATTTTCATATTTTCATATTTTCATATTTTCATATTTTCATATTTTCATATTTTCATATTTTCATATTTTCATATTTTCATATTTTCATATTTTCATATTTTCATATTTTCATATTTTCATATTTTCATATTTTCATATTTTCATATTTTCATATTTTCATATTTTTCATATTTTCATATTTCATATTTTCATATTTTCATATTTTCATATTTTCATATTTTCATATTTTCATATTTTCATATTTTCATATTTTCATATTTTCATATTTTCATATTTTCATATTTTCATATTTTCATATTATTTTCATATTTTCATATTTTCATATTTTCATATTTTCATATTTTCATATTTTCATATTTTCATATTTTCATATTTTCATATTTTCATATTTTCATTTTCATATTTTCATATTTTCATATTTTCATATTTTCATATTTTCATATTTTCATATTTTCATATTTTCATATTTTCATATTTTCATATTTTCATATTTTCATATTTTCATATTTTCATATTTTCATATTTTCATATTTTCATATTTTCATATTTTCATATTTTCATATTTTCATATTTTCATATTTTCATATTTTCATATTTTCATATTTTCATATTTTCATATTTTCATATTTTCATATTTTCATATTTTTCATATTTTCATATTTTCATATTTTCATATTTTCATATTTTCATATTTTCATATTTTCATATTTTCATATTTTCATATTTTCATATTTTCATATTTTCATATTTTCATATTTTCATATTTTCATATTTTCATATTTTCATATTTTCATATTTTCATATTTTCATATTTTCATATTTTCATATTTTTCATATTTTCATATTTTCATATTTTCATATTTTCATATTTTCATATTTTCATATTTTCATATTTTCATATTTTCATATTTTCATATTTTCATATTTTCATATTTTCATATTTTCATATTTTCATATTTTCATATTTTCATATTTTCATATTTTCATATTTTCATATTTTCATATTTTCATATTTTCATATTTTCATATTTTCATATTTTCATATTTTCATATTTTCATATTTTCATATTTTCATATTTTCATATTTTCATATTTCTATTTCATATTTTCATATTTTCATATTTTCATATTTTCATATTTTCATATTTTCATATTTCATATTTTCATATTTTCATATTTTCATATTTTCATATTTTCATATTTTCATATTTTCATATTTTCATATTTTCATATTTTCATATTTTCATATTTTCATATTTTCATATTTTCATATTTTCATATTTTCATATTTTCATATTTTCATATTTTCATATTTTCATATTTTCATATTTTCATATTTTCATATTTTCATATTTTCATATTTTCATATTTTCATATTTTCATATTTTCATATTTTCATATTTTCATATTTTCATATTTTCATATTTTCATATTTTCATATTTTCATATTTTCATATTTTCATATTTTCATATTTTCATATTTTCATATTTTCATATTTTCATATTTTCATATTTTCATATTTTCATATTTTCATATTTTCATATTTTCATATTTTCATATTTTCATATTTTCATATTTTCATATTTTCATATTTTCATATTTTCATATTTTCATATTTTCATATTTTCATATTTTCATATTTTCATATTTTCATATTTTCATATTTTCATATTTTCATATTTTCATATTTTCATATTTTCATATTTTCATATTTTCATATTTTCATATTTTCATATTTTCATATTTTCATATTTTCATATTTTCATATTTTCATATTTTCATATTTTCATATTTTCATATTTTCATATTTTCATATTTTCATATTTTCATATTTTCATATTTTCATATTTTCATATTTTCATATTTTCATATTTTCATATTTTCATATTTTCATATTTTCATATTTTCATATTTTCATATTTTCATATTTTCATATTTTCATATTTTCATATTTTCATATTTTCATATTTTCATATTTTCATATTTTCATATTTTCATATTTTCATATTTTCATATTTTCATATTTTCATATTTTCATATTTTCATATTTTCATATTTTCATATTTTCATATTTTCATATTTTCATATTTTCATATTTTCATATTTTCATATTTTCATATTTTCATATTTTCATATTTTCATATTTTCATATTTTCATATTTTCATATTTTCATATTTTCATATTTTCATATTTTCATATTTTCATATTTTCATATTTTCATATTTTCATATTTTCATATTTTCATATTTTCATATTTTCATATTTTCATATTTTCATATTTTCATATTTTCATATTTTCATATTTTCATATTTTCATATTTTCATATTTTCATATTTTCATATTTTCATATTTTCATATTTTCATATTTTCATATTTTCATATTTTCATATTTTCATATTTTCATATTTTCATATTTTCATATTTTCATATTTTCATATTTTCATATTTTCATATTTTCATATTTTCATATTTTCATATTTTCATATTTTCATATTTTCATATTTTCATATTTTCATATTTTCATATTTTCATATTTTCATATTTTCATATTTTCATATTTTCATATTTTCATATTTTCATATTTTCATATTTTCATATTTTCATATTTTCATATTTTCATATTTTCATATTTTCATATTTTCATATTTTCATATTTTCATATTTTCATATTTTCATATTTTCATATTTTCATATTTTCATATTTTCATATTTTCATATTTTCATATTTTCATATTTTCATATTTTCATATTTTCATATTTTCATATTTTCATATTTTCATATTTTCATATTTTCATATTTTCATATTTTCATATTTTCATATTTTCATATTTTCATATTTTCATATTTTCATATTTTCATATTTTCATATTTTCATATTTTCATATTTTCATATTTTCATATTTTCATATTTTCATATTTTCATATTTTCATATTTTCATATTTTCATATTTTCATATTTTCATATTTTCATATTTTCATATTTTCATATTTTCATATTTTCATATTTTCATATTTTCATATTTTCATATTTTCATATTTTCATATTTTCATATTTTCATATTTTCATATTTTCATATTTTCATATTTTCATATTTTCATATTTTCATATTTTCATATTTTCATATTTTCATATTTTCATATTTTCATATTTTCATATTTTCATATTTTCATATTTTCATATTTTCATATTTTCATATTTTCATATTTTCATATTTTCATATTTTCATATTTTCATATTTTCATATTTTCATATTTTCATATTTTCATATTTTCATATTTTCATATTTTCATATTTTCATATTTTCATATTTTCATATTTTCATATTTTCATATTTTCATATTTTCATATTTTCATATTTTCATATTTTCATATTTTCATATTTTCATATTTTCATATTTTCATATTTTCATATTTTCATATTTTCATATTTTCATATTTTCATATTTTCATATTTTCATATTTTCATATTTTCATATTTTCATATTTTCATATTTTCATATTTTCATATTTTCATATTTTCATATTTTCATATTTTCATATTTTCATATTTTCATATTTTCATATTTTCATATTTTCATATTTTCATATTTTCATATTTTCATATTTTCATATTTTCATATTTTCATATTTTCATATTTTCATATTTTCATATTTTCATATTTTCATATTTTCATATTTTCATATTTTCATATTTTCATATTTTCATATTTTCATATTTTCATATTTTCATATTTTCATATTTTCATATTTTCATATTTTCATATTTTCATATTTTCATATTTTCATATTTTCATATTTTCATATTTTCATATTTTCATATTTTCATATTTTCATATTTTCATATTTTCATATTTTCATATTTTCATATTTTCATATTTTCATATTTTCATATTTTCATATTTTCATATTTTCATATTTTCATATTTTCATATTTTCATATTTTCATATTTTCATATTTTCATATTTTCATATTTTCATATTTTCATATTTTCATATTTTCATATTTTCATATTTTCATATATTTATATTTTCCAATTTTTCAATTTTCCATTTACCTGTTTTCCACTTTTCTAATTATCAAATTTTCAAATTTTCCAATTTTGCAAATTTCGAAATTTTCAATTTTCCAATTTTTCCAATTTTCCATTTACCAATTTTCCAATTTCCCTATTTTCTTTTTTTCCAATTTTTTTAACCAATTATTAAAATAAAATGGTATCAACTAATGTTCCACCTAGGGATTTATGAATTATCATGGCACATCCTGAATCCTGAAGGAAAATGATTTCGTTTTGCGTTTATTGTTTCGTTCGCCTCGTTCGATTACACTTTTCGTAACGGATTTGCCAGCTTAGTCCCCAAGTCAAGCGTGACTAAAGAAGTTTTACTTCAATAAATTATTTTATTTTATTGAAAAGAGCCCTATACCGATAAAAACTTTATTTTATTATTTTTTATTGGCTCAGTAACTAATTTTTGATATTTCAATGAGAATATAATGAGTAGTTTGTCAGAACAGCGGATTTATGAACTGATGTTGTGATGTCAATATTGTTGTTTGATCAAAGATTTGTCGAACGATATTCTACACAGGTATATAGGCAGAATATAAAGCAATATCGTGGTATTAACTGGTATTTTTGGGTGATTTCCTTGTGTGTGTCAATAGTCCCAAAGCTTTATAATTATCCAAATAAAAAATAGAAAACAAATAGCGACAAAAATGTAAATTGCACAAACCATTGTTGAGATACCCGTGGTACGGACCTCCAGACAAACGGATGATGTTTTTTTTTACGTTTCTGGGACCAGAGATCTCCAAAACGTCAAAGAGAATGGTTTGGATCAAGGTAACTTTTATCATGTTCAGCATAATATCAATAACTTGGGAATGTTTCATATGGGAAGCCTTTTTCTGAACAGATCGAAACTGAA
This sequence comes from Nephrotoma flavescens, assembly GCA_932526605.1. Lineage (NCBI taxonomy): Eukaryota > Metazoa > Arthropoda > Insecta > Diptera > Tipulidae > Nephrotoma > Nephrotoma flavescens. Next base: position 275,139,043 of record OW052222.1, on the reverse strand, counting down.
TGTTGGCATTTTTTACATATCATTTTAAAATATTTAAGGACGTCTAACCTGATTGTTTTTTGTAGACCTTATTACTGGTTTCGGTCGCCGCCGGTGTATTCGTTTTCTAGCAGTTTGGTAAATCTTCCAATATAAAACTAAAATAACTAACAACGGTACGTAAAATGTACAACACGTGGCAAACACCTAAAATAATAAAGTAATATAATCATTGATATAATAAATGTGTTGAAATATTTGTATCACCTGATATGCAATATCTTGGGATACCATGCATTTTTGTTGTTCAATTCGTTGCAAATATTCTGGGTCTTTCCATCCAAATTGTGGGGCTAAAGAAACAATCACGGCTGCAAACCAAACTAGAAATATCATCATAAAAACTCGACGACTTGTTCTTGAATGTATATAATCAACGTTGGTTACTGCCCAATATCTGCAAATAAAGATAACTCATCGATATAAAGTAGAACAAATGATTTTTATTTTTATAAATAGTTTAATCTTGCTACTGTAGCGATTAGAGTATGTTATTTTACAAACTCATCGCTAACTCATTACTCAATACTCTGTACATGCAAATACAGGTATACATGCCGATGCACCCACAAGACGGAAATAACACGAAGAACATTCTACAACGAAAACAAAAAGCGTTGCGTGGAATAGAAACAACCAGAGACAACCTCTGTATTCTTTCTTCTAGTGACTAGCATTGTGTTACACCAATGTTATGAACTAGTGCCGGGTGCCTCGAACAAAAGAACATCCAGTTCATAAAAGGTTACAATAAATTTTGGTATTGGTAACTTGGTTGGTTGAAATAAATAAATATATAATCACAAACTCCGGTTTCAATCTTCCAATTTTTATTCTTCACATAATGACAAGACAACTTGTCGGTTTGGTGGTTGATGATAAAGAGAACAATATTTATTATTATTTTATAAATGTTAACAAAAAGTTTTATCTATTTTACAATAGAGGGCTATTAATCGCTTAGCTGATAATTGCCGCTAGATGGCATTACACATTACATATTAAGTATTAAACGCACTTTATAATAAATAGGAATTGCATTGGTGGTAGTACAATTTGAATTAATTTTCATTAGTGTGATACACAGTGTCAAAAATAATAACAAACTGGTAAGAAACTAATTACATAATACAAATTCAATTTATACTAAATTAATAATATTATTGTTTTAGGTAAATGATTATATTCCTGGTGATTTATAGGTAAGTATCTATACGTGTTAATTACAATTTTTAATAATAATAAATATTCATATCACCGCTATAGATATGGAACGATGCGGAGCACTTTGATAAATATAATTATAATAAAATAAAAAAACTTTAAATTTAATTTTAAATAGTTTAAAGTTAATTTTAAAGAATAATTTTTATTATTTTCCTTGCTGCGGTGAGTGATGATGCTCCATGTTGCTCCGGCAAAATCCAAAATATATTATTATTATTATAATATCTATAATAAGTAAGATAATAATAAATAATAATATAATAATAATTAATAATATAATAATAATTAGGCTATTCGATTTTGGATTTTGCCGGAGCAACATGGAGCATCATCACTCACCGCAGCAAGGAAAATAATAAAAATTATTCTTTTTTATTCTTATTATTATCAATAATAACAATAGATATGGAACGATGCTGTTATAATAATAAATAATAATGTCATTATTTATCATTGTTAATTTTAACTATTTTCATGAACGTCTACATGGTTGAATTAGTTACACATTTAAATAACAGGTTCAGCAATATAATTCATTATATTAATTGTTTTGGTATTAAGGATTCTAGAGATGTGCTACTTCTCATTTTTAAATCTACAGATTCCTGAGTGGCTGTTTTACTTAATTCGAATTATAGAATAAATTTTAAATTATTGTTATATTTCCATTGACCATCATTTTTAGTTAAAGTTTAGCTGTTTAACTCATTTGTCTTTATTTATCTAAAATGTATTTTTTAAAATTATTTTATGAGGTTATCAGTTAATAAATACAAATAATATTTATACATTCTGTCATAAAAGTAACGGGAATTGGTCAATAAAACATAAATATGGTCTTACTTTGGGAAATATTATTCCTATTCGAATAGGAATGAAATTTATGCCCAAAGTAATAGCCAAGCGGTTTTTTTATACTTTTATCGATTGGTATAAAAATTTAGTCAAACTGTCATAACAGACATTTATGAAAATTAAAATGTAACATCGAAGTTCAATTTTTGTGTCGTTCATTTAGGTCATTTGTTTCTTTATCCTTTATGCGATAAAAATACTACATTACTCCCAGAGTGACAACTCATAAAAATAAAATTATTTTACTAATTAACCGGGCGGTGAACATTTGAACTACACGAAGAATGGAATAATTCTAATCCTACTTTTAGGTGGAATGAAATTATGCATTCCGGATTGAAATTTATAGGGAATGGTTGTTGTAATGTTCCCAAAGTAAGACGCTTAAAATATTTATTTATGTGTATTACACTTATGCCAACGAATAACCCAATCATCAAAACATTTTTCAAATACATTTTCCGGAATCGACTTCAGTTCTCGTCGCGAATATTCTTTCATGTCTTCTATTACTGAAAACGGGTGACCCGAAGTGGTAATAAGAATTTTGGAGAGAGAAAAATTCAACCGGAGTCATACAGGTGAATACAGTGGTTGTGCGATGATATTTGTTAAGTTTTTTAGCCCGAAATTCGTTCACAATGATAGCCTTGTGTGGTGGAACGTGTTTATGGTGGAAAATTCCTGAGTTTTGTTCCACAAACCTAGCCGTTTTGGACAAATTTGCCTTCTCAAACGCCGCATAATGCTCAGACAATATTCTTTATTTACCGTCTGACCATCTGGCAAGAATTCCGCCAGAAAGGTGTTATTACGAATCTTGTTGACATCACCAGTTATAATGCGCTTTATGAATGTGGGGTCGGAATTGACTTGTTCTAGCATAGCTTCAGCGACCTTTAAGCGATTGAGTTTTTTATGAAAATTGAGGTCTATCGGAACTAGTCGACCGGAAACGCGTTTCATGCCCAAACAACAATATTCTTCAACGATCATGTATACTATAGTTCGTTTTCACCAAATATATAGCTCTAAATTTAGTTTTATAATTATTGCTTGAGGTTTCGGAACCTTTTCGGTTCCGTAATCAAAAAAATAATAAATCATTTTAAAAAAAAATATTTTATTTGAAACACAAAAACGAAATTAAGGCTATCTAAACTGTAGTGACTTATCCGTAGATATCGGTAGCTACTCGAAAACCAAATTTTATTTTAGTCAGGAAACAGAACTTAAAATCGTATCTACGGAAAAAAACACTTTACAAAATAAAATTTGTCTTTAAAAATATAGATTAAAAATAAATTTTCATTTTTAACCAATATTCTATGTATAAAAGAAAAAATCAAATTATAAAAATAGATCGTATGGATTGTCAATATAAGCGAATTTTGTTTATTGAATTTAAGCTGGATTTAAAATGTAACATTTTCAAAATATATCTTTTTCTGAAAATCTATGTTCTCAGAACGCTAATTTGGTTTGGAATTCCGTGCCGCCAGGTACATACATGTTGATAAAATCGTCTTCGTAAAAACTGTTTTGTTTGTTCTGTGTAAATTACGTTACGATCATTACGTTTTATTTGATATACGAGATTTGATTCTTTGTTTAGTGATATCCGATGTTTTAATTTTGAATAGCTGACTGACCAATAATTTTGAAATTATAATTTTTAAATAAATATTTTAATTTTTCAAAAAGATTTTTATATAAGGTGAATAAATAATTGTGATATGATAAATAATTTGTACTTTCAACTACATGATTTGTTCTAAAATTTTGATAATAATTTCTTTTTTTTACAAATAACTAACATTATTAATTAATTTTTTAGGATTACGATAAGTTAATAAAGTGTTCTCTAAAAGTTTAAAGTTATTGTAATGAAATCTAGAATCGGACAATTTTAGAATGTTTTGAGTTAAAATTTTTATTGTGTTAATTTTGTAACAGGCCGGAAGCCAAAAAATAAAATTTAGATATTGACCAGACCCGGTATTTTTATTGTACCAGTTAATAATAAATCTAAAACAAATTAATTTTGTGGTCAATTTCTTTTTCAACAGTAAATTTAATTCTTTTATCTAATGAGTTAAATACATCCAGATCCAGAAAAATATTAATTTTGCCTTCAGGGGTTGCCGTTATAACATTATCTGCATACCGAAAATAAAACAAAGGTTGAAAATCAAAAGATTATTCCTATATTTTCCAAATGTTCCATCATTAAATTTGCAATTATGGGATAAATTGGAGAGGATCCATCCATTGGATAACCAAAAGTTTACTTATACATTTTATTGCCGAAAGAAAAATCAGAATTAGGCAAAATAACTTCCAACTCTGCCTAATCAACATTAGTGAACAAGGTCATAACATCCAAAGAAACTAGAAGGTAATTTTTACTTTTGGTTTTTCAATTGTAATGGTGTTATTGTGATTGTTCCGTATATTCGTCTTGGCACTCTCAAATTAAATACAGAATCGTAGAAAATTCTTCCATTTGGTGTCAATCTGTGTGAAAACAATTATGATAATCGACACTTTCAATCAACTTCCCAACCACCCCATTCTTTTCTTTTCTTTAACGCTGGATCGCGGATAAATTGAATTTTGAATTATATATGGCTAATGTGTAAGAATCACAACGATCAGTTTCGAACAGATGAGACTATTGATTTGAAAAAATCAGTCTTCTCATCAGGTCGCGACGAAATTTGATTCTTTTACATTTCCATCTATATTCTATTTTAACAACTAACTTTTCGCATTAACGAATTTTTATATTTACTTTTGGTTTTTCAATTGTAATGGTGTTAGTGTGATTGTTTCGTATATTGGTCTATTTCAGCACTCTCGAATTAAATAGAGAATCGTAGAAAATTCTTCCATTTGGTGTCAATCTGTGTGACAACAATTATGATAATCGACACTTACTTAAACACAATCAACTTCCCAACTTCCCAATTTTGTTGGACTGTTTTAATCGGTCGTGTTCCGTACCATGTATTTTAGTGTGCCTGTTTTGAAATGTGCTATAGGGGTCCCATTTGAAACGCGATATTTTAAAACGCGAATTATCAAAACGCAATATTTTAAAACGTGATATTTCAAAACACGATACGATACAAAACGCGATATGGTACAAAACGCGATATTTCAAAATGCGATATTTCAAAACGCGATACAGTACAAAACGCGATATGGTACAAAACGCGATATTTCAAAATGCGATATTTCAAAACGCGATATGGTACAAAACGCGATATGGTACAAAACGCGATATTTCAAAACGCAATATGGTACAAAACGCGATATGGTACAAAACGGAAATTTAGGATCGGGTTATATCAGGCGGGTGAAGGGGAAATTCAATTTCAGTTTATAGGAATTTAAAAATCGATAGGAAGGATAGTATATAGGATCGGTATCAGGTGGGTCGCTGCGCTCCCGCCGCTTCGCAACGCATATTCTGTACCATATCTCGTTTTGAAATATCGCGTTTTGTACTGTATCGCGTTTTGTACCATATCGCGTTTGGAAATATCGCGTTTCGAAATATCGCGTTTTGTACCATATCGCGTTTTGTACCATACCGCGTTTTGTACCATATCGCGTTTTGAAATATCGCATTTTGAAATATCGCGTTTGTACCATATCAGATTTTGTACCATATCGCGTTTTGAAATATCGCATTTTGAAATATTGCATTTTGTACCATATCTCGTTTTGTCATATCTTGTTTTGAAATATCGCATTTTGAAATATCGCGTTTCGAGCGGATCCGGTGCTATAGTGAGTGGCTTCGGTTATTATACTATCTAATACAATATAAATCTATAAATATATAAAGCTTTTTTACACTATTTGCCGTAGGCACTTGACGAAACACACTTACACTTAATAAACACATTTTATTAAACACTTGTTTTTGTCAAATAAAAAACAAGTGTTCAATAAAATGTGTTTATTAAGTATATAAAACTTGTTATGCTTGAACAATTTTAGTTGACTTTTATAAATATGCCTACGTATATTTATAAATATAACAAGGTCTAAATCGATAGACAAAAGTAAATTCTTTATGCTGTGTTCATTAGGACGATTTTTTCGGCTAAATAATGAACTAACTTTTTTGAGGTGACCTTACGCTATTCGCCGTCAGATTACAAACGAAAAGTCTCTTCGCGAGGTAGCTTTTAAATTCAGTTTTCAAATGTGTGGATATTTATTTATATTTACCCGGCAACAATGTTTACGTGACATTTCTTTTATTTTTAAACATTTCGTAGTTTATAATAACATTTGCAAATAATGCAACTTCCATTTCATATTCAATTACTTTAATTTAATTTAATATTTCCTTTATCCACAAAAATTCGACCATTTAGTATTTCGAATAGTCAGGCACAGCTGGTTTTGTTGATGTTACTGCCACATATGAATGTTTATTGTGAATTACTGAGCAATTTAGTTTAGTTCATAATTTAGTCGAAAAAATCGACCTGAGGCACTCAGCATTAGTGCTAATAGTAATAGTGTGTAATAGTAATATTAGTGCTAGTAATAGTTATAATCGGAAATAATTGCATAATAATTGCAATTGTAGACAAAATAAACACTCAATTAATAATGTCTTCTCTTTAGTTATTTGATAGTTTTACTAGTAAAAATAAGGAGGAAAAATGAAGTCCGTTATTCCGTTGTTTTTTAACCGTTTTAGTCCCGAGCTAGCCCCGAGTACAATAGTTGGCTATCGCAGATTTTGAGTGTCTTATTGTAATATTTCCTGAACCATTTATTTTATAATTAAAGCGTTGAACAATCGATTGGGTGATTAGGTTATCAAGGATTCTATAGTTGTACTAGCTATACTTATTATTAATTCTGTCATCTCACAGATTCCTGATTAGCCTAATAGATTTATTTAATTCTGATTGGGTTAGGAATGAACTATTATGTACGAGTGTTAATTTGTTTGGCTATTAGGGATTCTAAAACTGTCATACATTCATTATTGATATATTGCCTTCCAGATTCCAGGTCGTTTGGTCATTTTTTATTTTTATAAATAGGTATATTTGTATTAGATTACTTTATATTTAACTATTTTTTTTTTTTTTAATAATTCCATTAAATTAAGAGGTTCACAAAGTCCGTTGAAGATAGAAAGGTGGTGCATTTTGTTTCTGCTTTGATAGTATTTGTTGGTTTCTGGATTCTATTAATTTAATTTGTTTAGGAGATCCAGATTAATTTAAACATTTATTTTATTTAATTAAATTGTACATTGTTCTAAATAATGAAATTATGAGTTAAATAATAATGAAGGTTTATTTCCGGAAATCTATCATTATAATGGCAATTTAATTAATTATAAATTTTTGTTTTAGGATGCGTGAAAATTTATGCCATAGAAATGAAAAATAATTTTGCTGCCTTGTGCTAACTGCATTCATTATACTTTTAACTAACAATATATTAACTATTGACTACTTAGATGTCTGTAACTGGGTCAATTTGGTCATAAATACCATGCCTATCCTATCCTTCCATCATCAAATTTAACGAGAGTTTCGCTAAATTGCCTGGTCGTACATTTTAATCAAACAATTAATCAGTCAATCAATTAAAGATTAATTTTGTTTTTGAAATAAATAAATGGCTTTCGTATGTCGTCTTTCGTAGTTCTTTGGCCTTCGAGGTGTGTAGTGTTTTGAAAACCCGTCTTTCAATTTTGTAGTGGAAACTTTCTCATTTTCCAGTTTACGAAACATTCAAAATAAACCAACAATATACCAACAATATTTAGTCTGCACGACACCACAGACCCGCATACACCCGCACATACAGAGGTGTTTTGAAAGCTTCTTTCTTGACTTCGGCGATATAGCAAATGGTAAATCTGTAAAAATCTCGAGGTCTAATTGTTCCTTATTATTATGCTTTGACAATGGCTGTGGACCAATTCAAAGGTAAATCTAGGATAAATGCAATTTTTAACAGTGTATGCGATAAATTCAAATACTGTACTAAAAAGTAGGGTGAAGCAAAGACACTAAAGGTAAATGATACTTTTTGTGTTTCTAATAAACGAATAACAGTTGTACGATTGAGTGCTTTGATAGCGCTACTTAATCGATCACGGTGATCGCTCCATTTTACCTCATCGTGAGCATCACTTTACACCACGGAATTGGTATGTTTACTCACACAAATAGAAAACCGAATACATTTGTTTTATGCTTATAAGTATACGTATACGGTCTATTTCATCATTTTTATGAGTTTTCAAAAAAAATTCGTCGGTCGCTCATGCAAAGTACAATTGGGTATAGCAAATATATTTTATAAAAAAATTGCAATGCGCTCTTAAATATTGTTTTGAAATAAAAATTCGTTTTTAATATGAAACAATTATTAATTTTATTTTAACATTTTCCTTTAAGGCTGTATGGTACTCGATTTATCAAAATAAGGGTTACGTGCAAATCACGTAGTTGCTACAAAGATTTAGCTAATGACATAATTTTTATTTTAACGCAAAGCTAGGGGTATTTTTGAGGGATTAATACATGCTTATTTTAAAATTCCGTATATTTAATCCGCAACTACTATTTAAAGTTGACGAATTTTTGAAAAATGTTGCCATCTTACGAATCGTTTTATTCTACTTTTTCCACCAAATTATGTTTGTTTTTTATATTGACATGTACAGGATGATATTTTCGAGGGATTAATTCATGATTATAAAGATTAACATAAAAATAACAAAGATATAATTAAAAAACTATCAACGTTAGTATACTTATCGATTGAAAACGATAAGATATTTTGTCATTTACAAATATAGGGTTTTCCAATAGAAATGATATGATTTTTAAGTCACGTTTCGGCCATTTGTAATATGTCATGATCTGTCATTTTTTGTTTCATTGTATTCAGTAATGTTTACAATTTCATCATGGTGAGATATACGTAAGAACAACGTTTACAAATTACTCAGTTTGTTGAATAATCGTTATCCAATTGCAACTTTTCGTGCGCTTTTGCCTTTTTATAGTCGTAATAATCGTCCAAGTGTGCTCGCTATTCGTCGAATTGTTGAAAATTTTGAACGTACATATTCTTTACATAATGTTCAAGTGCCAATAAGACAAAGAAACGCTCGAAGTAATGCAAATATTGCTGCCGTTCAGGCAATTGTTGCTGAAGACCGCAATTTGTCGATTCAAAGACATTCTCAAGAATTGGGATTGTCTCAAACCACAACTTGGCGGATTTTGAGAAAGGATTTGGGTTTGCATCCATATAAAATTGTTCTCATTCAAGAACTGAAGCTATTGGACCACCGTAAACGTCGTGAATTTGCTGATTTTGCCTTGGAACAACTTGAAAATGATAACGATTTTTTTAAGAAAATCATCTTCTCCGATGAGGCTCACTTGCATCTGAGTGGTGCAGTAAATAAACAGAACTGTCGATTCTAGTGCGAAGAAAATCCACAAATTGTTCATGAAAAACCATTACATTCACCTAAATTGACAGTTTGGGGTGGTTTTTGGTCTGGTGGAATCATCGGTTCGTATTTTTTTCGATATAAAAGGTACTGTCAATGGAGATCGGTATAGATCGATAATAACCAACAATTTATGGTCGAAATTAGAAGAAGTTGATCTTGACAACATTTGGTTCCAACAAGACGGGGCTACGTGCCACATAGCTAGTGCAACAATTGAATTATTGCGAGAAAAGTTTGGAGATTCGATTATTTCAAGAAATTGTGATATTGAATGGCCCCCAAGAAGTCGTGATTTAACACCATTAGACTATTTCTTGTAGGGTTATTTGAAGTCTTTGATCTTTAGCAATAAACAAAACTCTCTTCAAGCTTTACAAGTCAATATTGAACGTGCTATTCATAACATACGACTTGATTTAGTGGAAAAAGTGCTCGAAAATTGGGTTCATCGAATTCGTTCCTGCAGAAAAAGTCGTGGAGGCCATTTAAATAAAACTATTCAGAACTTAATTGTATCAATTGTACTTCACATTAAATAAAAAACATTTCAATTTCCTTAACAATTAGTGTGTTTTTTTAAAGAAATCATATCACTCTTATTGGAAAACCCTATATATCAACTGAAAATTAGTTGTTAACTTTCTCAATAGATGGCTTACTCAAAAATTCTTTTTTAATAAAACGAAATATTAGCGGAGACACGATTTGAAACTTATCGTTTGGCGATCTTATAATAAGAAAACAGATGAATATTGTTTATTTTTTGTTTTATTTGAGGTACATAACACATTCAAATTTAAAATATTATTATGATAATTCTATAATTAGAAGAAAAAGTACGTTCTGTAAAACATTTGCGTTTAGCACCTTATTGTATTTTTTGTGTATATACATAAATATTTGAATCGTGTTTTTCTATTTTTGTATAAATCGATTTTTTCCCAAAATGTGTGTAACCAGGAAGATATGGTAGTAGTATTTGTGTGTATTGCTTTACTACACATGCATTCATGCACAAAGCACTTTATATATAAGAGAATCCAACCTTATCGACTAGCGCCTAATGAAATTGGCGGCTATCTAATAAACTATATAAAGCGCTATCTTAATTACAGTGATTACCGTCTTTTTCGTATTTTTGTGTTTACTAAAATTTTCTGGCATTATAAATAAAAAATCGTTTCGTTCATCATATTAGTTATTCAGTTTTTAATAAATTCTTTTTGCTTTTCATTCATTTTTCATAAATTTCACGCCATTATAGTTTCTCAGTTTTTATTAAATTCATTTTTATTTTCATAAATTTTTCGATATAAATTTCGCATCATTTTGTTTTAGTTTTGCAATTTTTTTTCTTTTAAATATTTTATATTAGTTTCGGGTCTTTTAATCGGTGATTAAGTTATAAAAAATGTCTTTTTGGCTTCTATCTTGGTCTAAATAGTTTGGGGAGTGATTTTTCAAAAGGACTTATTTCCATTATTGGTACACAGCAAAAGAAACTGTAATATCCACAATAATTTGAAACTGACGAACTGAAATCTGAAATAATATCACTCTTGACCAAAAATGGAAATAAGTCTGTTCAAAAAATCACTCCTGTTCGTATGTATGTATATCCAACCAGGATTTCAATTTCCACTCGTTTCTCTGCTTATGAAAATTTTTCGTTAAAAAATTATTTAATTATATTATATATATATATAAAACTAACTCTGGGATTATCATGTCCTCCAAGAAGCTCATCGTTCTATCAAGCCACACATGTTTCTTCGGGAGTGCGGCGCTTACGCTTCTCGGCGGCTTTTTTTGGTTTACATATCGGCATCTTAGAACTTTCCACCGTTTTTTACATTGCTCAACGCTGTACCCTACAGTCTCTGCAATTTCGTCCCATAATATCCTTTTCAATGATATATTTTTATAATTCACGTGCGACATATCGTACAACGGCTCACGTCCAGGTTTCTTTATCTCCTCCAACATTTGCTCGTCGCGTACCCGTGTCCCCATTTCTGAAAAAAAAAATGTTTGTATTAACTAATGTAATACATTTGTATTATTTAATTTAATATGCACATACCGTTTGATTAATATTTTAATGTATCTTTAAAAATTCAATTTATAATTAATAATGCGAATTAATATACAATTTAATAATAAAAACTTAAATAACACAATGACACTGTTTTACAACACAATACAAAAAATCCAAATGTCATTAAGAAGTACTCATTACAACACACACACAAATGAGCAAAAAAGTATATTGATCTACAAAATGTAGCTGAATAATTATTTTTGAATTGTTAAGTTGGTCGTCTGCAGGATTTTTGCTCAAAAGTTGCAATTTTTCTACTTTTTGGGATGAAAGGGGGCGTGTATTTCGTATAATTTTTGACATTTTATTGTTTAAAATGGTGGGATTATAAATCCCGGATTTCCATCCGACTTGTGAACAAAGCTTCAGACACAAAATCAGCCGGGTGCGGACTTGGCTGAGAAATAAATTTTCCTTCGCCATCATTATTTTCGTTCAAATGAGCTCCCATTAGCATGGGTGTACGCAGGGGGGGGGGGGTTACTGGGGGTTTAACCCCCCCATGATTCAACAATAGGAAAAAGTAAATCCTGAATCAACAGCAACGCGACTCAAACAAATATGTCCCACACGATGGATTCAACGCCACGAGCCTGCCCTAGTATTTCTGGAGCTTCAAAAAGCTGCAATCTTTGCGATGGAAATTATTTCTGTTTGGGATGACAAAACAACTTCTTCTTCTGTGATTCAGCTTCTATCTGTTATTAGGAGTATTTAATTTCAAGTATCTCTTCATGTGCTTGTCAAGATTTTTGGTATAACCCTGTCACTAAGCTGGCCGCTGCAATCGAACTGGCAAAAGATGTTGAAGATTTTCTATATGAAATACGACGCGAAACAGAAATGTAATTTAATGCAATTTTCAGTGACGTCAAGTAAATTTGTGACCAGCTTAATGTAGTAATACGAATTCCTCGTCTAGCCGGAAGACAAATTCATCGCTGCAACATTTCAGTTGAAAATCCTGAAGAGTATTATCGTATTGTCATCTTTATACCTTTTCTAGATTCTACAAAGATGCAAGTTCACGATCGGTTTATAAAAATATATTACAAAGTTTTATGTGTCTTTTGCCAAATGAACAAAATTTTTCATTGGAGCACGAAAAATATGCAAAAATCCTTTTGGAAAAATATAAAAGTATTACGAACTGCAGCATAGTTGAGGGCATAGGTGAACTGAAGCTATGGTGGCGCCATGCTATAAATTCTTCGAATACAGCAAAAAATGCTCATATTGCATTTTTATCATGCGACGAATCAATTTTCCCAACTGTTCGAAAATTACTTCAAATATTTGTAACACGACCGGTTACAACATCAAGCAGTGAACACAACAAATGAAGATAGGCGTTACTTAATATTCATCGTAATGTCGCGGTTTCTGTTGATGCAGTTCTAAGTGAACTAGCAAAAAGTTGTTGTAGTAGGTAATTATGAAAAGAAAAAATCTTTGAACTTCAGTCTTAACTTTTATCGCTCTTTAATTGTTTCAGAAAATTGTCTTTTGCTGAATCTGCCATTTTTATTCTATTTTATAGGAAAAAATATATAATTTTTAATATATGTATTAATTTTTCTTGTACATACATCATATTATAATTTTTTATTAACTTTTCTTGATGAATTTTTTATAAATTTTTGTTATATAATTTTTAATATATTAATTTTTCTTTAATAGTTAAGTTCTTTCTTGTATAGTTTATGTTTTTATAGTGAAACAAAATAAAATATAATATATATTACCTAGTTCTATTAAGTGAAAATTTTTTTTTTATAAAATATGTTTTCTGCAACCCATCCCATGGCTTCATCCTGCGTACGCGCCTGCCCATTAGGCATGCTTTAATAAAATCTGCACGTGTTTCTTTTTTGTATAACAGCAAAAACAAAGGTAACACGTCCCATACTGTCACTTGAATTTCTGAGATCGTTTCTGAGATCGTCGGTCCAACATGAGAGCTCGAATACTCGTAGTACATTATTATCTGATAATTAGTGATATGTATATATTGTAACAATTTTCAAGCGGTTCATTTTATGTATAGAAACTACTGTCAGTGCTATTTTTCTAGATTGTCTCACTTAAATTTGTGAGGCATGATTCTGTGTCATGCCGTTTGGGTTGTGTAACGCGCCCCAAACCATGTGCAGATTGATGGATCGAGTAATAAAGGAGTAATTTTGTCCTCAGAGAAACCAAATACTTGGGCTACATAATTGGGGAAGATGGACTTAGAACGGATCCGGCAAAAGTTGAAGCAATTCGCAACTTCCCAATTCCTAGCTCGGTAAAGCAGACTCGACGACTACTCGGAATGGCAGGTTGGTATCGACGATTCATATCCAATTTCGCAGATGTCACAGCACCGATTACTAACTTGCTACGCAAAGGGGTTAAATTCCAATGGAATGAGGAGGCGGACACAGCGTTTGAACGGTTAAAAGACCTTTTATGCAACGCCCCAGTACTTCATATGCCTAACTTCGAAAAGCCGTTCTTTATAAAATGCAATGCGAGCACTCAAGGTATTGGAGGAGTTCTGTTCCAGACGGATGACGGTGGTGATGAGAAACCTATAGCCTTTATGTCTCAGAAGTTAAACAAGGCTCAACGAAACTATTCGGTAACGGAGTTAGAGTGTTTGGCGGCAGTTATTTGTGTAAAACAATTCCGACCGTATATTGAGAGCTATAGGTTTACCATCACTACTGATCACGCCAGTTTGAAATGGCTTATGAGTCAAAGAGATTTATCACGACGATTGGCCCGATGGAGCCTGAAACTTCAAGCATTTGATTTTGTTATTACACATTTGAAAGGTAAGGAAAATATAGTAGCAGATGCGTTGTCCAGAGCATATTGTGGTAGTATTTCGGAAATTACGAATGATGTAGACCAACATCTTGAACGACTGTTCGATACCAACAACATTTCTGATGAAGGGTACGCCAGCCTGAGAACGAATATAAACCTATCGCCAGGTAAATATCAAAATTTAATAGTAAAAGATCAAAGAATATTTATTCGTTTAGAGCCAAGAAGACACATGTCAATTACAGATGTTCCAACCTGGAAATTATGGATACCCAGCAACTTGGTGCAAGGACTGATTGAGAGTGAGCATTGTCCACCAGATAAATCACATGCAGGTATCAAGAAAACTCTGGAACTTTTACGTCGGTTCTACTATTGGCCCAGAATGGCAATGGATGTTCACAATTTTATAACCAATTGCCAAATCTGTAATTAATCCAAAGCGGCCAATACTTGTTTACGACCACCGTTGGGCAAACTTTCAATTTCGGAGCGGCCGTGGCAAAAGATCTTTATTGATCTGTTGGGTCCTTATCCAAGAACTTCGCAAGGAAAAACTTCCATCTTGATAATATTGGATAACTTAACAAAATTTATCTACCTAAAATCTCTGTCTAAAGCCACGTCTAAAAATGTTACTGATTGTCTAAAAAACGAGATGTTTTCTCTATTCAACGTACCGGAGTTTATACACTCAGATAACGGGGTTCAGTTCGTTTCGAAGGAATTCACCGAATTAACAAAACAACTGGGAATAACACATATTCGTAGCGCATATTACTCTCCACAGAGTAATGCTTCAGAACGCGTCAACCGATCGATAATAGCGGCAATTCGATTATACATTGGAACGAAGCATACAAATTGGGATACATACTTACCTCAGATCGCAAGCTCTTTAAGAAACACGGTTCACGAGTCTACGCAATATTCACCGCATTTTCTCTTATTTGGGTACCATAAGGTACTAAACGGCAGGGATTACAAACTTCTGAGAGAACTTCAACTAATTAGCGAAGGGGATATTGATTGGATGGAACTACCTGACAAATTAAAAATTGTTCACGATGAAGTAAATAGGAATCTAGATTTAGCCTATAAAAAATATTCCAAAAGATACAACCTTAGGACTCGAGTAAGAACGCTTATCATTGGACAAACAGTTTTTGTTAAGCAACACCCCGCTAGCGACGCTACGAAAAAGTTTGTGGGTAAATTCGCGTTCCCGTACATAAAAGCCACGGTAAAAGAGAAACTCGGCAATTCTAATTATATATTGATGGATGTTCAGGGTAAGACATTAGGAAACTATCATCTTAAGGATATTAAATTGTAACTTGGTTGCGTGCTTGTTGAATTATATGTACTTAACTTTGATTTGATATCTTTTTCCACAGGTTCAAAATTGGTTGTTGGTCGAATACCCTGACAAATTTTCAACCTGTGCTGTAACAAATCATAGTTAGCATCCATCGTTTGTCGGATTAAGTTATTACCGCCCTCTAGTACAAAATTTCATGGTCTAGCATAAATAATGAGTATGCCGATAGTAATTAATTATTGACAGCTAGAGTTGCTCAAATTATATGGGTGAATGCTTGATGGGCAATTGAAAGGGGATAGAAAGAGATATTTGACTGAAATAGCGACTCGAAACATGGGATTCCGTTAAGGACGGCAGACAAGCTATAAAAGCGAAAGAAAGATAAGGTGTGGGGAGAGTCGGACCGAGAGATCGAAGCATAACACGTTTATAACAAATTAAAAATGAAAAAAAAGTCCATATTAAAATAGGAGCACATTGTATGTAGTGTAGCATAACGATACAAGTAAAAATAATAATTGTTGTTATTTAAGTGAATTATATGTAAATGTAAACTTTCTTTTTAAATCTATGGAAAACTTATTTTTCTATGATAATATAAAAAAAAAATATAAACAAAAAATATAAGAAAACAAAAGAAAATTATTTAATAACCGAAAAAGTGTATGATGTGTTACAACGGTGGTAATTAATTAAACCCTATTTGTCGTGTATTTTCTTTTTTTGTGTAGTGATCGTTACTATATGTAAAGAAACAATAATAATAATAATAAGTGGAATATATAGAGTCTGAATAGAAACTTGTGGGGTTGTTTTATTCATTCAGCCATATTGTGTCGGTCCGTGAATATTGATTGCAGTGATGATTGTACAGTAGTGCAAGTGACGAATTGTCAAAATACAAATAGTAAGAGCTGTGTTCAATACTCCAGTTAACTAACGAATATAGAAAAGAAAAAAATATTAATACGATCGTGAGTTGCTACATACTAGGACGGTGACATACGTCATAAAGTCGAAACACGTACCCGTAGGTTTTGTATGTTAATCGGACGTCGTTCGTGTTCTCGTTGTTTGCGTAACGCAAATTAGAGATACCAAAAAAAAATAGATCTTGCATGCAGCTGATCCCGCATCAGGCTATTATAACTAAGGACTGGCATAG
Source organism: Nephrotoma flavescens (assembly GCA_932526605.1). Classification (NCBI taxonomy): domain Eukaryota; kingdom Metazoa; phylum Arthropoda; class Insecta; order Diptera; family Tipulidae; genus Nephrotoma; species Nephrotoma flavescens. Next base: position 275,121,990 of record OW052222.1, on the reverse strand, counting down.
CCATTAACCAAGATACTTCACACGCGGAACGGTACGAGAGGTGCAGTGAAGAGGGGGCGAAATTTAAGATCTCAAATAATTAGGCGGCATATCGCAAGGTTATGGGCAGCTACCATTACTGGTCGGTGCATCTAGTATAGCGGTCATCACGACGAAGAAATACAAATTGATATGATCAGTTGGTGTTGGTCGGTGGATCTTAATTTTGGACACCATCACGAAGCAGCAACTATTTTTGGTGAAGTATATTACTTTTGATTAATTTATTTTTGTTTTTCCGGGTAAATTAATATTTTCCAGTTTAGTTTCGATTATTTATATTATTGTTAGTCGCTTTAGATTCATTTGAATAATTTTCCACCATTTTCAAAAAAAATTTTATATTAAGTATATTTAGTATACATATTCGTCTAGTTTTTTTATGTTGTTAATTTGGTTTACGGCATTCAAATATTTATTCGGACAGCGAGATATTTCGTTTCAAGGTTATGAACGCCTTATCCTTGCTTCGTATTTCTAGTGGTTTCTTGTAATAGATTATATTTAATATAATAATGTTTTAATAGTTTAAAGCAAATATAATGGAATGGCTGTATCTATGACCGATATTTAAAATTTACTATAGCAGTTACCTTGTTTTGGAAGATAGACGAAATAATTGATTGTACCATGGCTTCCGATCCAACATATGAATCTTTAAACCCGCCCAAGCCGCTGATTTCTTTCCCAATATTGTTTGCCTCATATGTTGTAGGAATGATCCGAGCCAACGGTTACACTTGGCTCAAGTTCAAACTTTTATCTCAAGGATTGTTCATATTCTCTATCTTCTCGAATAACGACTAACAAAGTCGTATCCGAATCATCTTTACAATTTGTTAGTGCTGTGAATGGCGTGAGATACTTAATTGATAACAATTTTGCGACAGTATAGCTAAATTCTTGAACGGACGGGTTAAAATTGTTTCCGTTGGCTGATCGAATAAAAAAATGTGTTTTCTAAAGCGTCTTAGTTTAGTCGTGAGGTAAGTATATATCTAACCTCGAGATTCTCACGTGACAAAGAGACTTGAGAAGAGAAAGAACTCCACGAATCGTCTGCACCATTCCGTCAAATAAATACACTTTCTTTCCATTAACTAATTTAATTTGTTGCATATATATTACCATTTCTTTAAGCAATTTGAACACAGCGCAATTCTCGTCATATTGTAGGGCACATTTAAATTTGTTTGGGTTATATAAACTTTTTGAATTTAAACAATGAAATAGTTTGTCCAAATTATCAAAAAGAATTAAAGTGGCAGACACCTGATTTTTAGTAGAATCAGAAAACTTATTTAATTCAGATGCAGTTTTTATTCCAGCGACAACGCTGCGGCTAAATACTAGACAGGGTAGACAGTTTAACTTTTCGATTTATTTACGCTACCATATTTTTCTCATTCCTCTCGCAATAAATACACGGAGATAGATCGACTTGTAATATGTCGTCAAAATATGGGTCTGGTAATTGTGCAATTTCCAATAACGACATACTATTTTCTTCTTGAATATTCGAATATGTTTTAAAATTTGGTCTATCGAAATTCGATTTGGGCGATGGCAAAGTTTCTGACAGAGATCTATTTGACTCTTGCGATGGAGATGGAACAGAATTTAAAACATACATTTCGCCAGAAATACTCTCCTGTACATTTATGTTATTTACAACTACCGGAGATAACGGCATTTGAGAAGCAGTACTCTTAACACTTTGGAATTCCAGATGAACAAGACATAATGTAGGGACCGCGGTCAGTTTAAGCTTAAGTTTAAGACAGCAACTGGTCTTAAAATGGTAAGGACATACAAATATTCTTTTTTGGCTAAAAGGAGTAATACCACAATGTTTTAGCCAAAGTTCATGGCTCAAATAATTAGTAGAATATGTGAAAAAGCGAGCACCATCTTTTTGTTTGGAATTACAATGCAACACGGCACATTTAACTCCTGATGGTTTACTCATCTTCAAACAAATGCAAATTAATCACAAAATCTAGATTTATCATACGTCGTATATATCAAGATAATTTGTGTGTATATATTTATATGTATATTGTATTCTTAACACAACCAATGTTAAATATCCTACGAGAAAACAAATAACAAAACGATGGTACAAATACTGCTAAAATTGCTTTCAATTGCTATGCTGAAACATTATCAAAACGGAAACGCTTTATTCCACGTCTACGCAATTCAAAATTAAATACAAAACTGACTGATCACCTAAAATCTAAATATTTTATTTTCATACATTGCATAATCTTTTTCGAAAGATCAAACTACAAAACAAAAAAACTAAAAAGTATGAAAAGAAAAAATTTAATATCGCACACTACTGACACTGTTTTTATATTACTTTATTTTGATATTCGCTAATCACGTTGATAGACAAAGTACTGAAAAAATGGGTTTTTTTGTGTTATTGATAGAAACATGCAAGTTCGTGTTAATTCATTTCGGTCGTGTTATTTCTGTTCACAATAGTAATAAGCTTATAAATGTATGTGATTTATAAGCTTATTACTATAATATTTATTTTTATCAAAAGGAGGTTTATGTTTACATATACAGTTATACAAATTATATAAATTTCTATGTTAGTAGTAGTCCGAGGTTAATGCCGAAGTTAATATAGCTTACAAAAAATGAAATATCATGAGTGTCGCTAGAAAAAATGCCACTCGACACAACACCGCTTGTTATTTCTTATAGTTATTATACTTAGTGCTTTGTGATTAACTTGTCATTGGTTATTCATATTAACCATTGTAAACGAAATATGTTTATGTTGTTTATAAGGCAATGTTACTTTTTAAATAATTTATGTAATTTCGATATTTTTTTTGCATTTAGTAATTAACATTTTATTTTTAAAATTTAAGGTAAATTAATGAAACTACTAAATATAAAACTAATTTATGAGTTTAACCGGTACATTATTTAAATTAGTATGCCTGATTTTTGAAATACTTTCAATATAGAAAACAGCTGTACCGACCAAACTAGGTCTTGTACAAATTCAAAGTCAATATCTAGAAAGGTGCAACCTTCCCCGTACGAATGGTGGGTCACACTTCTTTATAGAATGCAGTTGTGCACCTTACACGTCAAAACATTTGGTTACATTCATTTCATAAAACCTCTTAAAATAATGGTACTTTAATGAAATTGTTTATTGAATTATTTAACACCATCTAAGGTCCTAACCGTATAACAGGATAACTGAAGGTCACAAAACTCAACAAAAATATACGTGTCTGCTTTTCTTGTCAAAATAACACTCGATAATGAATGGAATAAATTTCTTACGTCGTTTGTTTATATACTGGTGCACCTGTGACTAATTTGTAGTGAAAAAGTGTAAAAAACTAAATTATTTCAAGTTTGAAGGCTCGAATGTAGGCTCGAAATAAACATTTTATGTTCCAAAAATTTACTCATTTTAAATAAAGGTCAATTATCTACCAATATCTATATCAATAAGCCCAAATTTAGATTTTTTTTCTCTTTTTAGTTTTATAATAAAATCGAAGATAAAAGGAATAGATTTTCAATTTAAAACGTTGTACTGACTAAACTAGGTCTTGTAATTAAGTATATATCAATAGAAAGGTGCAAATTTTTTTATTGATAAGGCAAGATAACCACCTTGAATGCCATTTATGTATGAAAAACAATATTGTTCATACGCCCACCATGGCCTGGTCTAGAGCCCTGTATCCAAAGACCAAATTTTTCGATGGCCTTTTCCAATAAAAGCGGATCAATGACCTCACTTTCAGCTCGAATGTTGCTTTTAAATTGTTGAATTGTTTGTGGATGATTAGCATACACCATATACCTTTCAAATAACTCCATACAAAAAATAATCAAGTGGTGTTAAATTCGGACTTCATGAAAGCCAAGGGACTTCACAATTTCTTGAAATTATGCGATCGGCAAATTTTGTTAATGGATTGTTGCACCACTTGCGTGACATGTCGCTCCGTGTTGTTGAAACCAAAGGTCATTGACTTGCAATTTATTCAATTTGGGCCACAAAAAACTAGTTAACATGTTGCGATAATGTTCCTCAATCACTGTAAGGGCATTGTCCTGTTCATTTCCAAAGAAAAACAGCCAACATCCCATAACCACACCAAACAGTGACTCTTGGATGATGAACTTCTGCTTCGATTATAACATGAGGGCTTTTTGCTCCCCAAATTCGACAATTTTGCTTATTGGCGTACAGCCATTAAAATGAAGCTCATTTGCTTTATCGCTAAAGAGGATTTTTGATGAAAAACCTTCATTTCGTTCAAGCATCCAATTAACAAAACGATGACGATTTAAATGGTCTAATGGCTACAATTTTTGAGTTAGTTGAATTTTGTATGGATGCAAATGAAGATCAACATGCAAAATGAGTCGTAATGTGGTTCGTGAAATGTTTAGTTCTTGTGAACAATGCCTGGTTGATGGGCCTGGATTACGAACACTTTCACTAACAGCTGCCACTGCATCAGGAATACGAACTGGATGAACAAGTGGATACGGTCTACGACCTTCCAGTGAACCAGTTTTTTCAAAACGATCTATAATTTTGTCAATTGCACGCTCAGTAGAACGTCTATATCGACCAATACGCTCACGTAATTTACGAAATCTTGTTGTTTTTGAACAAAATAAATTTGGATAATCAAAACACATTGTTATGTTGTTCGCGACTGGATGATAAATGGCATATGTTTGACTTTTTATATGCCAAAGAATTTTGTAGAACAGATAACATTAAGTACCATTTTTTTTTTTGTTTTTTTTTTTGATATTTTTCGAAAAAAATTAAAACTAAGGTTACTTCATTCAATAATAACTCCAATCTTATATTTATTTTGTTATATACTGATAGTACAATCAAAGCCTAAATGTAATAAGAGTAAGTGAAATAGCAGTCGTAACATTTCAAAATAATATTTTTTTTGTAATAAAAAGTTACCATACAATACAAATGCAATTTTTATATGAGAAAAACAACAACAATTGTTCGGTTTTTATGTTGTTAGAAAGAAAAAAACCACTCTCGCACAACTATGCCTCTATCAACATGTAACTAGTTGAGACATTAATCAAACGTAGCGGCAGAAATCCGAGTAATAATGTCTCTATGATTTAATCTATCAACGATCCTACTAACTTCTTGGTAACTTCCCCCCATTTTTTCATTATTGTTTCTTGCAATGTTTTCTTGCTGGTAATCCTGTATTTTCTAATTTGGCATTCCAGGTGATCCCATAAATGTGCCCCAATGCACGCAGGTCTGGCGATTGTAACTGGTTTGGGACGTTATTCAGATTCCATTATTTCACAATGTGTACCTTATGCTTAGGATCGTTGTCTTGCTGAAGGATCCATGATGGCACGGGCCCCAATTATTCCACGAATGGTAACCATCGAAATTAATAGCCAGATATCCATGTTTCCACAAAGCCCTTCTAATATTTTGCGGATGGGTAGCTTTATTAAGTATACCTTCTCCATTTCTGATGATAGTTTTGGAGCGCCTATTTTCTCTCACCAAATTCATATTCTTTCGCTCGTCCCGATTGGAAAATGCCACTTTTCGCGCTATTTGTTGCCTGTTTTCAGCCGATTGTGTGACATTGAATCTGGATATTATTTGGGCCCCTGTGGAATGATTTCGGCCAACTAATTTTCCAATTTCGCACATAGGTTTTCCACTACGTTTCATAATAATTACTATTCACCGTTCTTTGTTGGTAGTTTCCTTTCAAACACCGGTCGAACGCCTCGTAATCGTTACATTTTAGTTTGCATACGCCTGTATTCAATATGAACGAGGTTCTAAATATAAAGGAGGACCAACTCGATATTCAAAAAAAAAATACTATAAGTGTATGATAATTTTCGTTGCAAAAAATTCTTTATTTTTTTTGTATTTTCTTATTACAAACGGTAACTGACTTTTTAGTTTGTATTTTTGGATATGTTAATTTGTAAAATTATTTAATTTAATAAGAACTGCAAAATAATAGGTTTGGGAAATAGTTCGTGTTTTTTTTTGGGTGACATTGAAACAAAGAATTTTCTTATTTCAAATGAACTTTATTAAACCAAATATGTGCCATTTTGATCGATGACCTTTTGCCATTTTTCTGGTAGAGCTATCCCATCTCTGTAGAACTTCTGTGGTTTAGAAGCGAAAAACCGAGACAACTCATTTTCGAAGGCCTCTTTTCAATTTAATGTAAAACCATTAAGATGGTTCTGTATGGACTGGAACAAATTGTAGTCTGATGGTGCAAGGTCAGGACTATATGGTGGGTGCATCAAAACTTCCCAGCCGAGCTCTTCAGTTTCTGCCGAGTCATCAATGATGTGTGTGGTCTAGCGTTATCATGATGGAACACAACGCCTTTTCTGCTGATCAATTCTGGACATTTTAATTCAGTTAAGATTAGAATCAATCGTTTGACCCAGTGGCAGCACCTCATAATGCACGATTCATTTCCAATCCCAACAAACACACATCATTACCTTTCCTGGCTTTGAAACCGTTTGGGAAGCTTCACCTCGTTACGCCCATGATCTTTTTTGCACAACGTTGTCGTATCTTACTTCTCATCGCCAGTAATCGCTTTAAAAATGGGTAGATTTTGTTCCGTTTCAGCAGCATTTCGCACATAGAAATCCGGTCCATTAAATTTTTAACTTTAATTCATGTTGTACCAAAACGCCAAGCTTTTTTTTGTATCCAGTCGTTTTCAAATGGTTTAAAACTGTTTTGCGATCAATACTTAGTTCTTTATCAATTCCATGGCTGCTTATATGCCGGTTTTCTTCAATTTTCTGAATGACTTCATCGACTTTTTCAGTGGTTGGTCGACCAGAGCGAGGTGCATTTTTGACATCCATATTTCCAGAACGAAGGTTGGTCAACGCAGGTTTGTCAAAAAATGCCAAGCGCTTCCTTTCGTTTTAAATTAGATTTGAAGTTCACAATGAGTGTTGCTTGAATAAAAATATATAGCTCGTCTTCGACATTAATGACAAAGATTAGTTGATACAACAATTCATGAATTATTTGTAAAGAAAATATTTAAAAAGTCATATGACAAAGTGGAAAATGTGGTAAGTGCAGTTACTCTTATCTCATCACTAATGATGGTAACTCGTTGTATACTTAATAAACACATTTTTATTAATCACTTGTTTTTTGTGTCGCAGAACAAAAAACAAGTGATTAATAAAAATGTGTTTATTAAGTGTGTTTCGCCAAGTGCCTACGGTAAATAGCGTAAAAAGTATTAACTCGTTGTAATTAAAAAAACTTACTCAGCAATACAATAATGAGCAAAGCGATCTTCGACAATCTCTGTAGCAAGCATATTCGGTCAACACGGTTGGTTTTTGAATAAAACCTTCTGAAGTTAAACTGGTTGTTATGTCAAATTCAATAAACCCGGCACTAATTAAAATTTCATATTTCAATCACATTGTCTAAATTCAGCGTGAGAGTTTATGATACGAATTGAAATAAGAAACAGCTATCGTGAATTTTTGCTGTCTATTCCAGCGTAATTTTCTAGTGTAATTTGATCAAATATGAGTTCCAAATCTCTCATCAAAACATGTTTTGAGGAGTAGTCGGTAGTATTAGAGATGTACTTAGAACAAATGAGTATATTTATTATTACTAGTCCAGCATATTAATAACTCATAGGTGTCTAGTTTAACTTTCTGTCATAAATGAAACCCAGACACTTAGCTCGCCAAGGTCAAGCTGATTCCCTTTCATTTCATTCAAACATGTCTTGTTTTAAATTCAACCATAAAACAACTAATTTGATTTGAATGAGCTATTTTCAAACAAAGTTAGTAATAATCAAGAACATTTTCATATTGCTGTGTTTATTCCACAGCTATGACAAATATAACTCCCATATAACCGCTACATTATCAGAGTTAGATCATATTACTATTATTATAAAGATAAACAATAGACTTTACTGTGCGACTGTTACTGTTTAACAAAATTCAAAATAAATTTAAAATTTCATATCGAGATTTAAAATATCAAAAATGTATATCCCTTTTTCAACCAACAAAAAAAAAATAAAAAACGGCTTAATTAAAGTCCAAACCACACAAATGTGTGAGTCTAAAATCATAGTATGTTCTGGCGTTTTTGATAAAAAATTACGCTTGATTTAAAGTACTTAAAATGTGTAAGTTGGTTCAAAACACATACAAAAATAAATTTTTGACATGGTACTTTTGCCGTACCGCCCAATTGTGTTAGTAATTTACAAAAGGGATATAAAAGCCAAACGCCATTGTTTAAAATATATTTTACTACTATATAAACGAAATTTGAATTATTTTCTTGCAATTATTTCGCTTTTAGTTTCTTTTTATTCAATTCTAATCATAAAATTTCGTTCCGTTTATGTATGCAAAACTAATACTATCAGAGCTTCATAGTAATAAACACAATACACTAAATATCAATTTAGTTGTGGTTTTGATTGTAACGAATTTATTTACTGTGAGCGTACCAATTAACAATTGAAATGAATTTCTTAGTTGATGTGGATTTCGAGATTGTTGAATGATTTATTCAAGTTAAAATAATTTTGATTGTTACTGAAAATCAGAAAATAAATAAACAATTTCTTCAACTATACTTGTCAAACTTAAATATGCTTTTTATTTAGAAAAAAAATACATTTATTATCCATTTATTTAAAAAAAAATAAAAAAAAACCGAAATCACATGTTTGGTTGATACAAGTGACGTCACATTAGCATGCGCAATATTCCACCTTGTTCTCTTTTCATCATGGATAAACACAACTGTATCACAATAATAACAAAAAAATTAACAAATTTTTATCGAGGATTTAATAGAAATGAGAGATTTATCAAAATCAAATTTTTTTCATAAACAAATTTTGACATGTTTAAACACCTACACACCATTTTCTGTATATTCCAGTGAACCGTTGCGACGCTTTGATCAATTTGAATTGGTACGATTTCAAGAGTAATTTGCACCAAAATTATAGTTTGCCGTACGAAACGATTTACTTGAAAATTGTCCGCGGCCAATGAACTAAAGATTCTAAATAAATCTTGCAATAACGGCGGTCCAGATCAGTTTTTCAAAATTTAAGCGGGAATGATAAATCTTCGTAAATTTGGACTTTTAAAACCCATATGGATTGTTTGATCAGCGTTAAACTTCATACTTAAGCTTTTTAAACAAACTGGGAGAACCCAGTAATATTTGGCCGGAATCTGTTCACCATAAGTTGTAGCTTCCATAGTAGCTTTTTCGGTTTTTCAAATTAAAGTTTTTTGAAAAGTAAATAGCATTTTCGAAAAAACATTGTAAGTTTCAGACAAAACTAATTCAGGTCATTTTATTTAATTTCACCGTAAATGGCGTGCTTTGATAAAAGAAACTTTATTTCACCAATACTTAATAAACACATTTTTATTAATCACTTGTTTTTGTTTCGCAGAATATTTTTCAAAAAGTTTAAAAAATCACTCGATCGATTTCGACTTGTTAGGTCATCATCAGGAGTATCTATTCCTGATGATGACCTAACAAGTCGAAATCGATCGAGTGATTTTTTAAACTTTTTGAAAAATATTCTGCGAAACAAAAACAAGTGATTAATAAAAATGTGTTTATTAAGTATAAGTGTGTTTCGCCAAGTGCCTACGGCAAATAGCGTAAAAAGTATTATTTCACCAAAATGCTGCATCTCCGCAGGCAGATTAACTAATCATAGAATAAAACTTCATGCGTAAGCTTTTTCCATAAATTAAGAGATCCTTAAGGAATTTAGCGAACATTTGTGCATTGGCAGAGACAAGTTTCATATCGGTTTTTTAAACTTTTGCAATGATGTTGAAAAGTATAGCATTTACAAAACGAAAATAATAAAACATTAAAATAAACTAGCTGACCTATGACTGAATAATCAGTCACGTGATTACGTTTTATTGAAATTAAGAAATGATTAAGAAGATTTTTTAAGATGTAAATTTGATGCACTTTTATCATAAATAAAGTAAATTCGTATACGCTATTAAATATTTAATAAGAAATGTACAAAACGATAATAAAATATCAATTTACATTACAATTTACATGCGTAGAATCTCTACAAAAACAACATTCTTTGTTGTGAACATTCTTTGTTGTGATGCGCCCGTTCCGATCAGCTGATTGATCGCTTGTCTCAACCATAAACACCTTGAGTCCGTCAAATGATCGGCATCGTGAAAAAGCCACATACGCAGCTGACCGTGCGCAAATACAGGGGCCGGCAAGTACACTTCTATACCTTTTTCAAGCTTTGGCCCTGACTCTTTTTGATGAGTTTATGGCGAACGCGACCTGGACCGGAAATTGGAGGCGAGACATTTTAAATGAGAAGGTGCATTCCGAGGGTGAGAGCTTGCGTGGGATGAGAACGCGCTCGCCTTTTGATAAGCCAGTCAGCAAATCACATTCCAGACTGTAGCGGTTTATTTTTGCGACTCGCATGCGTGTTCCATTGATAGTGTTTAGATTCCTCATCAAAAGAACGATCGCGTTTACCTTTAGCGGGATGGCATGGCGCGGAAGTCCGGACCCTCAATCTTGCTGAGAAACTCGATGGGTAGGTGGAGTTCCTCATTCATGTCGTCACTCTCAACTTTATCAACACTAAGTTTGACTTCTTGTCCGCCGGGTAGGAGGTCAAGCACCTGCTGATTGATTAGCGCGCAATCATCATTCTTGGGTGCAAGGATGACGCACTCCTCAATGGTTCCCTCTGCTAGTATTGTGTTGATGTCACCATACACGAAATCGATCACACTTTGAGACTGGAACGGCGCGCCGGAAGTGTGATCGATTCGGATCGAGCATTGCCGTTTCCAACAGAAATCAATCATTGCGCAAACTCGTCCTCACCTTCATCGATGCGCATGTTCTTGGTGAGTGTAAACTTGTTTACCAATTTCCAAAGCGGGTTAAACTTGATGGTCGATTCGCAAGTTCGCGCGCATCCCACCTTTGGTACTACTGGCAAGCACTGTCGGAAGTCACCACACATGAGGATGATTTTTCCAGCGATTTTTCTGTACAAATCTCGTAGGAATCTGTCTATGATTGTGAGCACTTTCCCTGGCATGATGCTGGCCTCGTCTATCATGATGAGTCACGCGCTTTTCAACTTGGCAGCGTGGGAGGAGTTTGGCTTCATTGATGAAACCGATGAATCATCCATTGAAACGTAAAAGACCTTTGCTGACAGGGTTTCAAATTCGAGCGTGCTTCTCACCTCATTAATGCGCCATTTCTACATATTAAAATCTCAAAGGGGAAAAGCACACAATTACCGAGGCGCGCAACTTTAATGTAAATATTTAATAAGAAATGTACAAAAGAACCGCTGTATTTGTGTATTATTTTCATTTGTATATGAATAATTTTGACGTTTTCCAAAGCAAATCTCGTATTAACAACGTAACCAAAACTAATTTACTTATGTAGATTATATAGTCGATTTACCACCACACAAAAAGCAGAAACACTTCACGCTAGTTCAAGCATGAAATTAAGAGCTTAATAAATTATCCGATTACGAAATATACTTTGGACACAAATCAACCGCATATCGGGACGAAACTTCCCGCTTAACCTTTTCGCATAAATTAAGAGATCCAATGACTTTTGCCTGAAATCGGACGAAAATGATTATTCCAAACTTTCCATAGATATTATGTTTGTGTAAGTACTATGGTCAATCTTCACTCGCAAAATTTTGTCATGCCGATAGAGTGCCATGACAAAATTGTCTTTTTACACTGACAGAACACCAAAATGTTTGTATGTATGTAGAATCATTTTATATTTTCTGTTTTGTTCTGTATTGTCACGGTGTAATGACGGTTCAATACAAACATATTTTGTCATGGCATTCTGGCGTCCTGATTAATTTATAAGAGGTACAGTATAGGAAAAACGTTTCTTGGCTTTTACACCTATTTCCCGTTCACGTACCTTAATAAAACATATATTCTGCACATCTATGAAAAAATACCTTTCACCTGATATATGTTTCATTAAGATACGCGCACGGGAAATAGGTTAAAAAGGGTGTACAAACTAAAAATTAAGCGTATTAATATATAAGATTTTAGTAATAAATTTTCAACAAGGGTTGACCTTGTTGATTTTCTGAAACTTATGCAAGAATAATGATTTTTGATTATACAAGACAGTTTTTACCAGAAGTCCGGCAAGTTTATTTTCGCGAAATCTAGAATGGTGTATTCGAGATCTATTTATAAAGGCTCTTTCAATAAGGACCCTTGAAATTTGTTAGGTTAATAAGCTATGTTGTTAAAGCAACATCTGTCAAATTCGTTATGAGATGTATGAAATATTACCATAGAAAGTTCAACATCGTGGGCATATAATAAAATTTTATTTTCCAAGTCAGTGTTCCGTTTGAGGGACTTTCTGCGCATTACGTGAATTTTACACCCGCCACAACCGCCCAGCCGAGCCAACTATTCGACATTTGGTGACCCAATTCGAGTCAAACTGTTCACCGTTGAGTTGTTCAGTTGAACAATGTTTTTTTCCAAACTTAATGCCGTAAAAGTTCTTTTTAAATTTCTTTTAATACTTTTAACTTGTTGTGCTTTTAAATGTGAGTCTTTTTATTCATTTTTGCTAAGCATTCTTTAGTTTAGGTTTAGTTTTTACTATATATAAAAATGTACTATCAAATACGATTGTACATTTTTATTTGTTCGTTAAATTGTATAAATATACATATGTATATCACCCTAAAGACGAACAGGAATATGTACTGTTCTTTTTTTGTTTTATTATCCGTGCAATCTGTTAAGGGGCCAAGGCCCAATCTCTCAGCTATAGGTCCGCTTTTTATTCGCGCATACGCACATTGCATAACTCCATGCCAGCATATACTGACAAGGAAGATGGGTCGGCCCATGAGTTTTGCACTCCGACAGGAGGTCATAGATGTGTGCAATTTCATCACAGATCTTAATCTGTAGATGAAAATTCCCTTTGCATCCTGCCCCTAATCGAGATTCAATACCCGGTACCTCGCAATCCAAGCGCCAAAGCTTTAACCACTGTGCCATTTGGTTGGTCAGGAATACTGTTCAAAACGTCGACAAAAACAATAAATTAGTTTATTAATATACAGGCTCATCTGAAAAAATATTTAAAAGAAATCTCTCTTAATTTTACGTATGTAACCGTAAAATGTCGTTCAAGCAAGCAATTCAGCATACCAGTCGATTACGGTTGATTTTCCTGGTGCAGAGTTCATATAACACTTATCAAGCCACTAAAAAACAGTGTTTAATCGACAAACAATTATTGTTTTTCATTGTTTTGAAATAAACAAAGGTAGCGTCACTAAAACAACTGTAGCTTGTAAAATAATGGTCGGATTCTCATAAAATTTTGACAGGTATTATTTGAAGGGTGGTAGAATTTAAAAATTATATGGGTTTTAAATTTGTGGCACCATCTATGTGTCAGACTGGGAACTTTTCAGGCCATCTAATACTCCATTTACGCCAGTAGAATAAAAGTATGTAGCAAAAAAGTATGTTGGTGTAAACTCAAACTAAACTACTTTAATACTTTATCACGTACTATTTTGATATTAAAGTATAATTAATAGCTATCAAGAAAATATTGGTATTATAGTCGTGGTGTAAACTCTACTTTAATATTATAATACCTTAATTTTATTATTTTTTTCAAGTGTCCGTGAAATATTTTTTTGTTTGGTTACACCACGGACAATCAAATTAGATTTTTCATATGAACTAAAAAATGAAAACAAAATATATTTCTGATAATTCCAATGTCATCTGTATTTTATCTGTGATTTTTCGTTAAACTGCGTCTAAGTATACGCAAAAAAACAAAATATTTTTGTTTGTATGCGGCTATTTACAGAAACTGAAATCGCAATTTAAATTTTTACGTTTACATAAAATATCTCTTTTAGGTTGTCTCTGGTTATACATTTTCATTTGTGATATTAAACAAAAAAATCTATACTTGTCAACCAAAAAAGTAATAAAGTATTAAACAATGGCTTTATTACACCACTTGTGATATAAACTGGCCGTAATATATCTAAAATTGTATTTCATTGCTATATGCAACTATGAAAAAATTGCGGGAAAGAAGTTTAGACTACCTTTGCAAAGATCTTTTTAACTATATGTATATGTACAAATATTTTTCTGATTCTGAAGATAAATATTTCATCTTTCATTTTTAGAAATAATTTACTTAGATTTTTAATGTTCGTTAATCGTCACTTCCTAGTTTCGAACCCTAATATTAATTAATACTAATGTAGAATTAAAATCTCTTTGTTTAAATTATCTTGATCCAACCAATTTTGGTACAAAGATAAAGAAGATGTTCTGGGCAATTCCCGGTAAATTCACTTTAATTTTTGTGGTAAATTTAATGAAACAACAAAAAATTGAAGAGTAGGACCAACGAATTTTTAATTAAAAATTCTTTGGTAAGACTCACACGAGCAGGATAAATAGAAACAAACAAATGAAGGTGACACGAGTATATACGGGATAATGCTCTACATTTTTAGATTCAATGGTACAAATTTCCTACTGTTAAAATATACATTTTCGAGATATTAAATTTTATCTGAAAAGTAAAATAATAGTAAAACAAATAATGTAGTAAAAACACTTATTACCGGTCGGTCGCAATAGCAACTAAATGTAGTATTGAAGCCGTGCAGCACAAAACATCACATGACGTCCAAATGTCACAAAGTTCGGGTCCCAAAATCCATCCACGGCTAATCTTTATTAATAATAATAATAAAATGAAAGTAAAATGATTATTGGAAGTAATTTTAGGATAACTATGAACATTTATTGTACTTCATAAACAGCTCCCAGTGGCATAACCAAACAAGCAACAAATAAATCGGCAACAGCTAATGATGCTACTAAATAATTTGCCACGTTTTGTAAATTTCTCTCTAATATGATGGCCGCAATTACAAAAACATTTCCTAGAATAGAAAGAAAAATTAAAAATTAAAGTATCTCGAAAATAGTTACTATGATATCAACTATACCTATCACCGTTATAAGTATCATTAGTCCTAGTATTATTGAAGTTATAGCCATTATAATTAATTCACCTACATCTTCATCTGTATTTACGTTTGTATCATTCGTTATTGAGTCAGTTGAAATGTTGATAAATAGTGTTGAATTATAAAATATGACAGTGTCATTTGTAAACTCTATTATATCAGTATTTGAATATGAGTCCGGAATTCCAGCGTCGATAAACACGTAATCATACACTTCTAGGCATATTTATGGAAGTTATTTGTTTTTGTAATATATTTCCATAATTTCGTTGATATCAATTCCCATAATATTGTTGTTAATATAATAGTTATTGAACATTAGCATCACAATGAATTAAAAAAAAATAGGTTTGTATAAATTAGCATACAAATTATGATTGTTTTATTTATTTATTCAAAGAAATCTATTCTGTGATTAACATGTATGATTTCAGATTATTTAGTTTAAAACAAATATTAAAAACAAAAAAATTTAACCAAAAACTTTGAACAAAAAAAAAAAAATATAAATCAAATTTTGGTTTAACATTTAAAAATTTTAAAAATTATTCTTCAGAATATTTTTGAAGTTGTCCTTTGATAAATAAAAGTCGAATAGGTCGTCGATGATATTGAATGATTTATACTTGCTATTAATGGGGTTGTTTTCTCCATGGTGTTTTAGTGCTAAAAACTCATTGTTTCAAAATGTTCTGACGAAAATGTCTTCGAAATGTTTCAAAATGTTCAGTCTGACTAAGCAAACCGATACCAACCAAAACCTGGGCCTTAGAGGAGTCTGTTTTCAAGCGTGCATATTTTGTAACCTGGGCATCTCGTTGAGTACCGAACCGAGCCACATTTTCATGATATGGTAAGTTGTGGTGGTCACTTTTATTTAAGAAGAAAATCAATGATTTCTTTTGAATGCTTTCAATTCTTTTAATGTGCACAGAATAATTATTTTAATGTGCATAGAATAGTTCAATTCTTTTAATGTGCACAGATTACAGACCGTTACAGCGTATTCCAGTTGAGATCGAACGTAAGCAAAATAGAGTGAACGTAAGGTTTGAATGTCTTTAAATTCACCTGTCCATCGTTCGATTGTATAAACAGAATATTCAAATTTATTTATATGATATGATAAGAGACATACAGGCCAACCATCATGGCGACCATGGCATATTCCTGGAATAAGCGTAATGCAATATCAAAAGCGTATTTGAAAAACAAATCGTACTCCAGAGTTATGCGGGCCCAGAGTTATGCGAACCTGCATCCTTACATTGAAGGTTATATAAGGGAAGGCTAGTTAGTCACAGAAACCACTAGGACACCACGCAGCAAAGTCATTATCTAACTACTTAGTTAAAAAATTATAAATACGATTTGTTTATTATTTACACATTGTTATATACATATTAATCTGTGTTATTTGTGTCTAGGTATTGGATATATAAATTTCATTATATGTATCTATCGTCCTCAGTCGTAAACGACTGGAATAACTAATCAATTATACTTTTTACGCTATTTGCCGTAGGCACTTGGCGAAACACACTAATACTTAATAAACACATTTTATTAATCACTTGTTTTATATTTCGCAGAATTAATCAATTATATTAATCAATTATATCCAAGGGTCATCTCATCATATGCTGTATAAAGCTGCTGCACTACACCCGACCCTAGATGGTGTAGGGTATTTAATGTTCGTAAGAGTTCGACAGCATGTTTATACATTTGATGACCTTGCAATTCTTATTCCATCGTCAAATAATAAATTTTAATTCCGTATTATTACATATCTAGCTATCTTACGTATTCCCAATTATTAGAAACCAGTGATGAAAAAAAAAATCAGTTCGTTCTTCTATCGCACAACGAAGTACGATAGAAAATAAAAATTAAAATGTTCTTTCACTACGGAACGAACACAGTAAAACAAATTGATTTGGGCCCAAGTACAAGAACGTTTTTTTTCTGTTTGCAGTTTTGTGCTCAAGCACAAGAACGATATTTTTCCGTTTTTCAGTTTTGTTCTTCTGATGATATCGATTTTAAAAATGTGTACAATAAAAAATTTTATAGCGCGATGACAAAAAAATTTATTTTTATGTTTTCACACAAAATTATTTTTGCTTCAATGGTGTGATGTATGATGTAGTTCTTATGTATATTTCTGTTTTCCATAAAGGGTTTTATATAAATAATATATCATGTTAAAATGACAGGGTGCTAGTTAAAAAATGTGATAAGCTGGGCACCCGACAGGTAAACCTAATTCGAGTACGCTGAATTCAATGGTGCTAGTCCCATTTCAAAGTTAGTCCCCATTTCCGAGATATCGCTTTCGACATGTTTTGGCTCTGAGTCAAAACATACCCTCATTTTCACGTTGATAGCTCCTGAACCATTAAGATTTTCCTTATGCTTTCTTCAGCAAAGTATTGCGCAAGTCAAGACCAACAACTTTGCTGAACATATCAAGACCGAAAAACCACATCCACCATATATATGTGTTTTACTTAGGCCAAGGTTAGGTTGGAATGGCTGCTTATGCACGCATAGACCAGAAGTGCCCCGTTGTGATACCACAGGAACTTATTTCCCCTTTACCCCTGTTCAAAACCAGTCGGAGCTACGTACGTACCGCAAAATATCTCGCACTCCATAGTCAGCGAGATCTGAAAGGGTGGCCTGTACTGTACACGCCCAAACACCTGTACCTTCTGTATGATAGTGCTGGACACGAACATAGGAAGGTATCTAAAGTCTCTTCTTCCTCTTCGTCCCCAAAACTTCTATAAAGTCATTTATCTGTAGACCCAGCCTTCTCGCATGCTCCTCAAAAAGGCAGGGTCTTGTCAGTTTTGGCAAAAGCATCTCATAGAAGACTCCGGCTCCTACCTTGCCGTCTAGAGAAACATGGGTACACAGGTAAGGCTAAATACAACTGGAAGTCGGCATACTTAGGCCAAACAGGACGCTCATTTCAGATAAGATACAAACAACACATCAAGGACATAACCAAATTTAAAAAAGTACATAAAATCAAGTTTCGCACAACACATAAAAACTGAAAATCCTAGGTACACTAAATTCAATAAAAATGTAACCATTTTGCACAGAATCAAAAAAAGGCTGAAATTAAACAGGTTAGAAGACCAATGCCAAAGCTATAAATTTTGGGTACAATTTGACTCATAAGTCATAAGACATTTGTATAATGTACGTATACAAATTTCTCATTTGTCATGGAGTCAAATTACGGCCAAAATTCACACCCTGAAAGTATTCAAAAACAAAACACCAACAATTTAATTGGCGGCAAAATCAACACAAAAATCCAATAAAATTTACGAACTATTATCCATTACTTAAAAACAAAGGAGGTACCAAACAGCCTCACCTAGCTACAGTATTTAAAAAACTTCAAAATAAATTATGTAACATAGTAGTAAAAAATAAACCGGAGAAGAGATTGCTGTCGAAATCGATATTTCTAAACAAGTTAAATAATTGACACAATAAGTAAGAACTAAAAACTGTAATATAAAATTAAAAATAAAAAGTTTTTCATCTAAATATATAAAGTGACAAAAAAACACAAAAAATAAAGTGAAAATCGTCTTGTGAAATCTGGTGAAATAAATAATATGGATAGGTGTTTTAAATTCAAGTGCTTTTGTTATGTGTATGGTAAATTTACAATTATGAGCAATCGCCGCAAAATAAGTGATGAAACCGCTGATTTATATCGAGTATGCTTTTCACAAATAGTTATTAGTGGTGTAAATTGGACGCCGTCTGTTGTTTGTACCACATGCATTTTCCATCTGCATATAGATGGCAAAACACTGGAGCCGCAATGCCATTTTGTGTCCCGATGATGTGGATCGATCCTCAAGGACATGGTGCAGTTCAATGTTATGGGTGCATGAATCATATTCTCGGCACAAACAGAAACAAAATTGGTTCTTTGACATACACTGCAACGACAAATGCTCAACTACCGCTGCCGCATTCACATGAAATTCCTGTTCCGGAAAGATCAAACCCAACAGAGAAATATTTACCAACAACATTTGAATCAGGTGAAACCGGGAAAACATCTGCATCAATATATCAACCATCAAATGTCACTGTGGCATGCAATCACATTGAAATCTCGCAAAATTATTTGGATATTATGGTACGACGCCCGAAACTATCACAGCGGCAAGCCATTCTTTTGTCAATCGATTTAAAACAAGTGAACATTTTGGCTCCAAATGTTCGGTTATATGGAGCAATAAATCGCCATCGTCATTTTACGAATTTTTTCAAATCAATTGAGAATAATTCGCTGGCTTTTTGCACTGATACCCGAGGATTGATTAAATACAACGACCATCAATGGAAAGTTTGTGCATATTTAAAAGTGATAGCTCTTTTAAGTGGCATGCAATTGGGTTACACTAAGAACTAATGTTTTATGTGCTTACGGAATACACGTTTTAAAGGCGACCAATACAGCGAATGGAACTGGGCTTTACGTCAGAACATTAGATTGCGATACGACAGCATCGTTGAGGCTCTTGTGTCAATTAAAAAAATATTTCTACCACCACTTCATATCAAGCTTTGAGTAGTTAAAAATTCTATAAAAGCGGTGAACCCTTATGGAAATGCGTTCGTCGAATTGCGTCGCATTTTTCCACGGTTAAGTGGAATGAAAATAAAAGAAAGTTGGTACCTTCTACTCGAATCTAAGTTTTGATCAAATGAAATTTCATCTCGATTCTTGTTTTTTTCTTACAGGAATACTTAATGGACCACATATTCATCGTTTGATGAACGATGATGCATTTGAAAATGCTCTTAGTGAACGAGAGCTTGTGGCATGGAAATGTGTAAAAGAAGTTATTAAGAATGTTCTCGGAATTAATCGAGCCGATGATTGGCGCAGATGTATTGAAAATATGCTGACTGCTTTTCATAATATAAACGTTAGAATGTCACTGAAAATACATTTTTTGCATTGTCATGTGGAAAAATTCGCCGAACAATCACCAGCCGAATCTGATGAGCACGGCGAGCGTTTTCACCAAGTGACGACAAGGCTCGAGAACATTGGTACAGCGGCAAAAAGCTAGATGCACTCTTGGGTGACATTTGTTGGAATTTGCAAAAGGAAGAAGATCCTGAAGACGACACAAACGGATCAGAAAATTAAAATTAAAAAAGGTAAGTAAAATGTAATTTTTTAGGAAAAAATTACGAAAAATCACCATAAAATAAACTCAATCGATTTAATTTTCTTTTAAATAGTTTCTATTGTATCTAGATTTGTCGATGCGATGCTTAATCGATCGATTTAAATTCAATAAATGGACACAAAAATGATAAAAAACGTATTTTTTGTCGAAATGAAAAGCAAAAAAAAACAAATAACACAAAAATGTGAATGTAGATGTCATTTTTTGGTCTTGATATGTTCGGCAAAGTTGTTTATCTTGGCTTGCGCAACAACTTTGCTGAAAAAAGCATAACGAAAATCTTAATGGTTCAGGAGCTATCAACGTGAATATGAGTGTATATTTTGACAAATTTTTGACTCAGAGGCAAAACATGTCGAAAGCGATATCTCAAAAATGGGGACTAACTTTGAAATGGGACTAGCACCATTGAATTCAGCATACTCGAATTAGGTTTACCGCCTGGATGCCCAGCTTGTCACAAAGAAAAATTTGCAATTCAAGCACAGCTTAATTATTATTGTAAATTATGATTGTAATTCTATAAGTTAACTTAAAGTTTGATTGATTTAAGATAATGGAGGTTTTTAATTTATATGAAATTTAAATTATTATAAAGTTTAGAACTAGAATATACTTGGTGCCATGTTCAGGATTTACCTTAATTCTTTTTAATTTTTCTTTTTTTATTTGCTATATCAAACCTTATGAAGTTTAAAGGTGCGTAAGAGCCGGTAAACCAAATGATTTCATTTACCGATATAAAAATTACAGTATAAAACCTCGAAGTAACGGACTAATTGGGGAGACCGTTAAATCCGAATGTTTTTAATTTTAATCGATTCGATCAAATTTAATCTGGGACGGAACTCAGACATTTCTTAGTCGATTATGTTGGTTGGGAATGGGATTCTTAAACGATTTTTGGAAGAAGTTGTGGAATATGGCCACCAGGGAAGGAACTCGATCAATTCTTAACTGATTATGATGGGATTTGGTATGCTGGATAGAAATGGGATTCTTAAATGATATTTTGAAGAAGTTTTGGAATATGGCCACCAGGGAAGGAACTCGTTCAATTCTTAACCGATTGTGATGGGATTAAGTATGTTGAATGGAAATGGGATTCATAAACGAATTTTGGAAGAAGTTCTGGAATATGGCCACCAGGGAAGAACTCGATCAATTCTTAACCGGTTTTGATGGGATTTGGTATGCTGGATGGAAATGGGATTCTTAAATGATATTTGGAAAAAGTTCTGGATTATGGCCACCAGGGAAGGAACTCAATCAATTCTTATCTGATTATGATGGGATTTGGTATGCTGGAGGGAAATGAGATTCTTAAACGATTTTTGGAAGAAGTTTATGGAATATGGCCACCAAGGAAGGAACTCGATCAATTCTTAACTTATTATGATGGAATACCCATGGTTTAAGAATACCACTTTCATACAACATACCAAATCTCATCATAATCGGTTAAAAATTGAACGAGTTCCTTCCCTAGTGGCCATATCTCGTGAGAAGAGAAAATATCGTTTAAGAATTCCATTTCCATCCAGCAACCCCAATCGCATCATAATCAGTTAAGAATTGAACAAGTTCCTTTCCTGGTGGCCATATTCCAGAACTTCTTCCAAAACCATTTAAGAATTCTATTTCCAATCAACATACCAAACCCCATCATAATCGGTTAAGAATTGAACGAGTTCCTTCCCTAGTGGTCATATTCCAGAACTTATTCCAAAAACCATTTATGAATCCCATTTTCATCCAGCATACCAAATCCCATCATAATCGGTTAAGAATTAATCGAGTTCCTTCCCTGGTGGCCATATTCCAGAACTTCTTCCAAAAATCGTTTATGAATCCCATTTCCATCCAACATTCCAAATCCCAGCATAATCGGTTAAGAATTCAACTAGTTTATTCCCTAGTGGCCATATTCCAGAACTTATTCCAAAAATCATTTATTTATTTATTTATTCGTTTAATTATCGGAATGAAAAATTTTGCTAACTTTAACTTATTCGAAACCCAACACATTTCATTTTGAGCAATATTTGCTCATTCATAATGAGATATGCAGGTTGGAGTGAGCTGTACAATTTTAATCAAAACTACATATGTAAATATAATATTAAGCTTTTGTAAACACATGAACGGACGCCTGTTATACTGCCCGGATGTAAGCAAGATGTACTATATTGCTTCTGAACTTTACTCGCATATTCTTTGGAGTAATTAATATTCATGGTACAGCTATTTTTATGCTATTTATGCACAATTTGTATATTGGTCCCTCTTAGTGTATAGTGTGGCTGATATCTTCTGATGCTCTGGTTAAGTGGTTGTTAAGTCGCTGCGAGTCCTTTCAACTGTGGTCTTTTAATCCTAAGTCATCCACGAGCAGTTTCAATCCGTGCAAATATTTTTTCCCAAGAAAATGCTTACACTGACAATTACAATTTCTAATTTACAAAAATTTGGAAACCGCAATTTAAGAATCCCATTTACATCCAACATACCAAATCCCAACATAATCGGCTAAGAAATGCCTGAGTTCCGTCTCAGATTAAATTTGATCGAATCGATTAGATTTCAAAACATTCGGATTTAACGGACTCCACCCGTTAATCAAAAGGTATGAAATTTTCAGTTATATTATTTCCTAATTCTAATTGCATATAAACTCATCCATTAATAGAAATCAAATAATAAATCCGTCGAAGTAAAAGTATTTTAGTATTTAGGCTAAGCGATACAAAAAGGAACAAAATTATTTTTTTTTCAATGCAAAGAAAATATATTATTGAAACCCATTTTTCAAGTCGATATCATCAGAAGAACAAAACTGAAAAACGGAAAAATATCGTTCTTGTGCTTGAGCACAAAACTGCAAAACGAAAAAAACGTTCTTGTACTTGGGCACAAAATAATTTGTCATATTTTAATTAATAAAAAAAGAAACATCATTCGTACGAAGTGTACTCATGCATTTATTTGTTAATTATTCAGTAATACATCGTAGAAAAAAAGATGTAACTTTCCAGATAACATATCAATTGTTTTTTGTTGTTTTGATTTTTCCAGTTCTACATTTGATATATTTTCGCCTACAAAGACAAATTACGGCTATAGTCGTCCTAGCACGTTCGCGCAAATGACGGCTATATCCGTCATTTGCTCTGGAAAGAGAAACAATGTTGTGATGAGCAAATGACGGCTATGATCGTCGAGAGTTTTCATGGAAAAACTGTGAAAAAATGTGATAATATTCAATTTCCAAACATATAAATGACGCTCAATTTCATATGGCAGTCAAAAACAATTGAAAACAAAAAGTGTGTTTCTGAGCACGGTCGCCAATTTAAAAGTGTGCGGCAACGGGTTAAGGGTCACGGGTCATATCGAAGCTGTATTCATCGTCAAGAAAATATAAATCTAAATATACCTAATATAAAACTAATAAAAAAATAATAATAACAAATAACAAGAAACAATAGTATACTTTACAAGGATAACATCATAGAAAATAATCAAATTTATTTATACAGATTTATTAATAAAGTTTTGTCGTACGAAAATGAATTTTTCAATTTGGAATTTTGTATCAGGGCAAGTCTACGTCCTATTGTAGATATTTGCAGACTATTTGTAGGTCTGTCGTTTTTGGTAATTTTTATATTCAATCTATCCTAAATATTCAACATTTGTATATTCTAACAATAAATAAAATCTAGCAGTTATAATTAGTAAACTGTTTGCGATACATATAAATTTGCAAGTTAAACTCATTTGGAAAGTAAGAGATGCCGCTGATGACAGATGAAATTTCGAAAAGTCCTTCTTTCTACTACTAGAACGGAATGAATCACTAACTTCAATATAGACATGTTGTTGCATCATCGTCATGTGACTGTGAAAATGTTTCTGGTTTTATTATTCAAGAAATGTAGATGTTCATTTGGTTTAGACTTATATGGTCTGGAGTATATAAATGTTACATTTTTGTCACATAATCTCTCTAGAGATGAGAAATAGTTGTATGAATAATTTTTGTATTACGTATACCCGTATAAAGCTACTAACAACTATGGGAAAAAATCTCAATTTCATTCAAATTTTTATTGCTAATTTTGGTTTAATTAATTTAGTACTATATTTCATTGACATTTAGCGCTATCATATAACACTTAATGCTTTGAATAGGTATCGAGCTTTATAGGCTAACCATACTAGTGATCCTAGGTTATCTATATAAAAAACACAATATCGAATAAACATTTGAGAGTTTATGGCAATATGTAAAGTATTTGCAAACAAATGCTTTACACTGCTAATAATATACTTCTGGTCGGACAAAATCAGAAACAAATAACTTCTGTGGCAATCAAGACAGATCGAAATTGACTAGAAGAGAATGTCGTTAGACTGGAATATACTGGGGAAGAGGAAAACAGAGGGATCAGTAATGATCTCGAAAAGATTGGCGAAAAGAAACAGGTTGTTTTTTTTCGTGCTTCTGTTTGCTTTGTTTGTTCTTTGTTTGTTGTCAACGAAAAACTATTATTTATTTTCTGAAATGGCATTGTTTAAATTTACGAAATAATGCTATTTCAGAAAATAAATAACCTCAAAATATTGTATATTAATACGGATAAATCAGAAATAAGAAAATGTATTTCATAGTGTACATAGTTGAAACCGCGATTGCAATGGTAAATTGTGAATAATTAGTGATAACATGTTTAAATTGTGCAAGCAAAAAAATTGTGAAAGAGTACATATAACAAATGAAAATTCAAATCGGTATAGGTGTGAATAATAAAGTTTGCCAAACGTAATGCTGAATATTCAAAATCCGTTCCTAGTTGATCGAACGCCAACAATTTGTAACAATATTTTATTACAAAAAAGAAAATCTAAAAATTAAATGCATAATATAAGATATGTAATTGTATATTTTTACCTTGAACTGTATTTGTTAGTGGTTCTAAGATATCATTCCGTTCACCATTAATCCCGCTGGTTAATATATTTCTTACAAATCTACCGGTGGTTTCCATATTATGCTTGATAATTCTGCTTTGAATTTCGTTACGCTGAAGTCGGTGAGGCATTGATTTTAATATATCCATAGTGATTTTAATATATTTGCATCAGTTTGTCCTTGTTCATCGGTTACAATGAATGCAGTTTTATAATGCTTGCGTGATGTGTGCTTGTATTGGTTTAAATGTATGCGTATATTTTCGATTTTTTTCACAAATATATTTTTTGTGACGTTTATTTCCAATCATAATATACATTTTATTATTTCTGTATGCGGCATTTCATTTCTTCATTATTTGCTGGTCCATAATTAAGGAGCAATCACCTGAAACCTTATATTTAATACAATATTAAAATATTAGATTAAATTAAATAGAAAATAGAAAAAATAAATTTAAAAAATTATAATGATGGTAATTTTGCCTAAATGTAATTTTGTTATTTTTCAACTTTTTAAAATAAAAGAATTCAATAAAAATATAGATTCAATAGTTATGGGAAAATACAAAACCCGTCTTAGTAAACTATCACAGTCTTTAATTGTAATAATTTTTGACGGATGCGTGATAATTTAATCGGGTCAAAGTTATCGTATGTACTAACTTAAAAACCTGAGGATTGAATATGTTGTACTAGCCGCCGACTTTCTTTTACCTGAACGAATGTACATACATAGATCACTTAAACTTATCGGAATTTTGGTAAAACTGTCTTGTATAATCAGAAAAGCGTTATTCCTACTCAAGTGACAGAAAACCAACACATGTTGATAAATTAATCTTTAAATTTATATGAATCGTTTAGTTCTTTGCCGTTTTTTGTAATTTAGCATTTATAAAAAACGGTAATGAACTAAAACATTCAAATAAATTGGAAGATCACTGCAAAGATTGAGAAAGCTCTCATGGAAGCGACCAATTCCAGTACCTACTCAGTTTTGTAAAAATTTCGCAAGAATCTTCAAACTAATCGAAAAAGATTAAGTATAAATCGTTCCGACCTTGAGAGATGTCAAATTTCGGAGAAATAAAAATTTCGTCATTTCCGGTAACATTTAAAAATGATCCAAACTAATTTTTTTGAAAGTTATTTTACACTCTTTTTGTATTTATCCGGGTTTTCTTCCGATTTATAGAAAAGCTTAAGTATATTAAGCTTCACTCCGATCAGACAATCCGTCCTGTCTGTAGAGAGGACATAAACATTTGGTCAAGAAAAACTTGAGGTGAAAAATTCTCATGATTAATATTAGAGCCTCCTAAATATAAGAGCCGTAAGATTCCGCCATGTTTTTCCATGAGCTTTTTGTACTTTTTCATACCAACCAGTGTATATTAATATTTTTTAGAAGCTTTTTTGTATATAAAAACATAAATGCTTCGTTTGAATTTTCAACGTGAATGGTTAATTCAATATTCAGGAAAAGCATATGTTAAAATTTAAAAACATTTAAATTAGTCTAACACATTTTTTTTGTAGAAACAAGAATTTGCTTATACATATGAGTATGTGCAGAAAATAAGAAACTAGTATACAGTGTTCCATCAAAAATTACAGCATTATTTTTCCAAAACAAACGTTCGTTAAAAAATCCTTTTGGAGTAACAATGTAATATGGGGGTTATTGTGTTTTTGATTCTATTTCAACATTGTTGATGAACAAACTTCGACAACTGTTTTCTCGTTACTTCTTAAAAATTTGATTTTTCATCGCAACAAATGCGTAGCCTATATTGTTTCATCCTGTAGTATAAACAAAACAGAGCTTCACAAAATAAAAATATTGTAATTTGATAAACCAATCAAAAAATGTCGCAGAATTCAAATGTTTGTATAGACAATTTAACAATTTATTATGTATACTGCCTGGTTCAATAGATTATGGAGATCTCCTGGAACTGAGGATAACCCAACACGAGCGAATTGGATTGAAATAAAAAAAGAAAATTCGGAAGACTTGTGATGTTTTTCTATTATTGTTTTATAGCGCACAGCAACTATGATGGTGAATATTTTACGACGAAAAGTTTAATTTACGCCAACCGTATTATAAATAAAAATTATAATTGTTTTGAGTTTTATTAATTATGTTAAATTATTATATTAAAGATTTCGCGCTTAACTTAATATTGGTGTATTTTCGTAAATAGTTGTTTAACTATTTTATTCTTGTCTGTAATTTCAAGTAAATTTATTATAGACACATCTGTAAACGTCAAAATCCGTTTCCAAACGTCATCCAATTACAGAAAGTCCGGTTTCGCAATCGCATAAAATTTAAGTTTTCTACGTTCTGCTGTTTTTGTAATAATATTTAATTAAACAAATCAACGATGTCGACGATATTGTATACATTTCCAATAAATAAATTTTGATGATGAAAATTTTGATGAAATTTTATTATATGGATAATAATTATTAGTTCTACTTGATGATTCACAAAATTTCGTTTCAGGTCACGTTTTCTCTCTTTAATTATGTTAAAATTTGATCGTTTAGATTTCTATTAAATCCATCGTTCATCTCTAAAATTCTGATGTGCATTTGACCAGAACTCACTAAAGACGTTAAATTTTTATAAAACAAAATTGTAAATTGGATGTAGGAGGAATCCGCGGCAGCACCCTTTATTAACTTGCTTTACTAACATACACAACTAAACGGAAAGCTCATTTTTATAGATAATAAATTTATGCTCCGCTTTAGTTTAAATTTAAAAATTAAATTCTAAGTTATGATGGCTGATTTTCAAATATATTGTAATTCTTTGAATATTTTATTAAAAATGTAAAATTAAAATTTATATGATTTGTTTAATTTCTTACTCAAAAAATTAATGTTCAAAAATTGTCCAATTACTACGGTTTCTTACAGTAACTCAATAAAAGCTATCCTTTTAACCCTCAATTGACCGCACAGTCCCCCGGGTGGTTTTTCAACATTAAAATTTAAAATTTTAATAGAATACGTAGAGCTAGAAGCTTGAAGCTCCCTGACATCTCTACAAATTCTTTTTAGATGATTTTAAGATATTTTTGAATTTTGTAAGATTTATTTGTAAAGCTGCAAACTTGATTTTTCGCAACTACCTCCATATAGACGGCAGAGTCCCCGGGGTGCTAGTATATATTCCCATTCAAATTTTATTCAAATGTAGAATTGAGTGAATAAAAGTGTTTTATTTTTTAATTTTTTGTATTTATTTTTAATTACAATGACTTTGTTAGCTCATTGGCAAGATAAGCATTTACTATGCGTTGGGTGTGCTCATCGCACACTGGTTTGTTGCATACCATGCATCGCTTTCGTGTATTGCGCTGTCGTGGGCAAATATGGCATGTTCCTTGCGTTTTTATACGGCCAGAAGAATCCCTTTCAGCTACCACTGGATCGAACCTAGGCAAAGAATCAGTTAATTTGCAATGTTACATATCCTCAATGGCAGAACAAACGCCAGGGATGCGTGTAACCATCGGATTTATCGCGCGACGCGAGATGTGTGGTTGCGCCAATTCGGAAGCTAATTTAGTGATAAATACTCAGCGCGTAGTGCGGGATGTCGTGTCACGATGGGTTTCAATAAAAATGAGATAGGCTGCCAAAGTCATTATATCAACCATGTTAAAGAACATAGCCAGCGGCCATCGATTGGTCTTTCTCTTGCAGGAATATGCTGTTACCTGACAAATGAAACAAAATAGATAGATTGATACCATTGAAACGTGTGATATAAATGCTTACCATCTGATCCATGGTGTCCACACCGCCTTCGTCTTGTTATAATCCAATATTATCTGCGGCTTGCCGCTTATAGCGTCGATCTCGGAATCAAAGTGCATCGAAGATAAAAGTATCACATTTTTTTGTGCTTTGCGGTATATGCGACCATTGTACAATTCTCGCGGTACGCGAAGACAGATGTACCTACATTATCCCCTTTCTTCCACATTAGTTCCTTGGCGATATAGCGTTTGTCCTTGCGCAATGTTCCAATGAGGGTCAATTTACGAGTATTTCAGCCAGGGGCAATGTAGTAAAAAAGTTATCACTGGTGATGTTTCGGCCACTGTTTTCATATGGTCTCACTAACTGAAGAACAACATTCTCACCTATATTACGTGTCCTATCGGCTCCGGGTTGCCGTCCCAGATAGATGATGCCGCCTAACGGATAATGTGTTTTCGCGTCTGCGGCCCAAAAAACCTTCAAACCATATTTAGCCGGTTTTGATGGTATGTACTGCTTGAACGATACGCGGCCACGAAACGGAAACAGTTGTTCATCAATTGTAATCCAGGCATGTGCTTTATAATTTTTTTTGAGATTGTCGTTCATCATCAACCACAATTCTGATATACATAGGTGCCGCCTTATCAGTCGCCTTTCTCGCTTCTCGTGTGTTCGCATCATCGAATCGAATTGTTGTCAATATGGCTTTGAAACGCTCTCGGCTCATTGAGGCACGATAAATGCAGTTCGCCTGGCGCGTCCACAGCTCACTTAGAAGTTCACAATTTGATTTGTGTACACCCATGATCAGCAATATTGCCAAGAATGCGTCGAATTCGATCTCATCAATATTTTGCCATTGACGTTCATCGCGATGTGATTTTTTTTATTCCATAAGGCAGCAAGTGCCTGTCCTTTGCGATTAGTATGACGAATGATTACAGTCTTCATTGGCTGTGTGAAAATGGATTTGAATGTATTGACACGAGTGTTCAATCGTTTGATTGTAGGGCCGCCTGCGCAAAGACAAGAATATCAATCTCTTCATAAAAAGAAATGAAGAATAATGTTGAGATGAATAATATGTACATACCTACGAAGAACATTGCGAGAACTGGTTTGATAGGTTAAAAATGGTTCTTTTGCCCATTCTGTGCCATCGCGTGCTATTAATTTTTGCAACAATGGTAATTCGTTCAAGCGTGGGGCCATATAATTTGCAGTCAGTGATACATCCTCAGCAGCATCAGAATCCACATCTGTATTCTCTTCAATATTCGCGTCGTCCTCAACAGTGGCATTGTATTCTACTGCATAATCGTCCAATTCTTCATCGGATGAATGACCATTCGGCACCCAATCATCATCGTCGGTATCACTTTCAATGGTACCACCATCATCATCAACGTGCAACATTTCCAAATCGTCATCAGTCAATCTAGTAATCAACAAAAGTATATTGCAAAAACATTCTAAATAAAACCAAATATAGTGTACACAAACCTTGTCAAATCCAATTATCCTTGCCTGTTGGAAAGCAAATCCTGACCAGATATTGTTTCACTAATACTTACAACAATAATACAAGATGGATCATTCACATTACTTCCTTCCATCGCCGAATGACTTCTCTTTGACATTTTTTTTAATAAAACAACCACTATTTGTTGACAAATTGAATAATGTTATAAAGAAAACAAAACACAATCTATCATAAAAGCACACACAAACATGTTTGACAACACAATTTACCGTTATAATACTTTTTTCTTCATAATTTTCTCTCACTATCTTCACGGCCATACACATCACCCTGGGGACTCTGCCGTCCGTAATGTTTTTTTATTTTGCCGTTTAGTAAGGGTTAATATTACGGCTCTTTAAAATCATAGATTAGTAAGCTTAGAATTAAATTTAAGAAAATATATCTGTCGACTACCGATATTATTACAAATTTGATATCTTTTAGTTCCAAGTCGATTTCCTCATAATTGATATGCTTTTCAAAATATTTGCAAAAAGCTTTTATGGAAGGACTGCCTTTGGACCGATTTTGGGAAAGAATCACTGGAATCTCCAAATTAATGGAAAACGCATAAATATGATGTTTTATTCCGATCAATCCAGACGGATTTGATCTATGTATATTCGTTCAGACGGCTGTACGCAGGGTCCGAATTTTTGTAGGTACTTTTCAAAATATTTGCTTCTATGGTAGCCGCCACTTTTTGTGGACCGATTTCGGCCAAAAATCACTGGAATATTACACTTTGTAGAAAAATAAGTATGAAGTTTCATCCGGCGATTAATCAATCCTTCTGTGTTGTACGGTGGTCGTGTTTTTATTGAAAAACAGTTTTTGTCAAAAATCGTCATATCCGCTTAAATTTTGGAAAACTGATCAGGTCCGGTATTGTTGCAAATTTAATTTAGAATCTTTTAGTTAATATTCATTTATTTTACTACGTAACAGAAAGTAAAAATGCAATCATACAAAATCAAATAATTGTTTGTGTTTATCTTTGATCGTATGATTTAAAACCAGCTTCACACGATATAGTGAAAGAATGACCTTAAATTTAATTTCAGTGTTATGTTATATAATTTTCACTGGTCAATATTTTGTGATCATTAGAAGAATTCTAAATAAGCTAAGCTGTGTAACCCATTCCTTCTCCTTATTAATTTTAGAATTAAGATAATAAAACTAAATCTAAAAATGTAATGTATGAGATAAGAAAATTGTTTATTTTTACCTTGAACTGGATTTGTTATTGGGTTTAAGATTTCTCCATTTTCGTTGACCATTAAAACATCATTGATAGTTTCAGTATTGCGGTTGATGGTTTTATTGTTAAATTGGTTACTTTGAAGTCGAAGAAGCATTGTTCTTGAAATATCCTCAGTGCTTACGTATATTTGAATGCGTTTGTTTTTTGTATTATTGTTTAAAATTAGCTACTGCAAACCAGAATTAATACAGCTTTTCAATGCCTCCATGAGGTTTGCTTGTGTCGATTTAAACTTACAGGTACACATTGTACTTCCGATTTTCTTTAAAAATATTTTTCTCTGTTTTTATTTGTAATCTTCACATAGATTTTATTTTTTCTGTGTGCCATCCATTTTGTTATAATTTTGCGCTACTCGCAATTCACAAGACATCATCTGAAAACCAAACGTTATACAAAATGAAAAAACATATTAAACTAAATAGGAACTAAAAAATATGTTATTCTAGTTATACTTAAATATGACTTTGCTTTACGGCATTCCTCGAGAGAAATTTGACTAATAAGCTTAAGACGATTTACATTTCACGGGAAATTAAAATGGTCAATCCTTGGCAATCTACGTAACGCAATAGGATCGAATCTACATTGTGTTGCTTCAATTATTTTTAAGAGAATACCTTGGTACGGCAAACAAACTTTACTGGGGTATTCGTGTATGGGCCTAAAGAAGCTATTCTAGAGCATGCCTTGGTAAATGAAGATGTTTATAAAATTAGTAGCACCAGCGCTTGACAAAACAGAGAGAATAATTTGATATGTTTAGTTTGTTGTCTGCAAATCTAGTTTACTCGTGATGTCAAATTCTCGTATTATTTATTAAGTTTTTAATTTCAATTTTTAAAATTTTCATTGGTTCTTGAACTCTTATATTGCAAAAATACTTTATTTTTGCTTTAGCTTTCGACACTTTTTCGGTGTCATTTTCAAACGCATTTACAACAAAAAATTTCATACAAAAACAAAAAGTTGAGAGGGACATTAAAAAAAAATTAAAAATCAATTTTTGAAATTGTACTACATAGAACGAACTCTATGAAAAACGTTGTACAAATTTAATTAAATGAATATAAGACAAAAACAGTAATAAATAGATAAGTAAATTATATATATTGCCATTATAGGCATAATTACTTACAAATTATTAGTACTCTTCTTGATATGTAACATTTCTAAAAAAGATCGTTTCATCAAATTGTTTCATTTTCAAGAATTTTTACGTTATCTAAAGTAATTGTATGATTGCTATCTATCAAAGGTTGTGTAAGTTCATTACACTTTTCATTTTGATTATTTACATTTTTTTACTGATAAAATCTTTCTTCTATTAATTGTTTGGTGTGGCCAACATAAGACAGATTATAATCACAAAAAATTTGATGAACCACGTTTGATTGATGTTTTAATAAGTTTTAATGATGTTTTAATCTTTTAATTTCGAAAAAATGTAATTATTAAAATTTGTTGCTGAGCTTCCAATAATTTTAAAATTATAATTTTTGAATAGATGTTAAATTTATTCGAATAAATTTTTAATATACGGAATAGACAAATAATAATGCTGTATAAGATAGCGGAAATTTGACAGCGGAAAATAAGAGATTACGCTACTCGCCGTAATTGGCAGCTCACTAAAGAGAATTTATTTTGTTATGTAATTACCAGCGGAAATTTTTTATTCATTATGTATCACTTTTTCACTAAATAAAACATTTCAACGGAATAAAATATTAAAAGTGATCCTTAAAATGACAAATTGTTGATCCCCGAAGTAAAGGAACCCGGTATATGAAATATAATATTGAGCAGGGATTTTAAAGTAAGTTTTGGACAAAATTCTACATAAATATATTTTAATCTGGAGGGAACTCCGCTATTTCTTAATTAAATTCTTTAAAATTTGCATCGCATACAGGGACAATTCGGCACAAATTTATAGACTAGAAATTTCACTAAAATTTTTTGATTTTCTGCGGCCATATAAGTTATTTTCCATTTTTGGCCAATATCTCTAAAACTTCTACTAGTAACCAATATGTTCGGTTGTTTCTATAATAGCTTAGGTCATATTGAAATTATATGGAAAATTTGGGGAGAATTTTTTGACTAGAATTTTCACTACAATTTTTTTATGTTCTGCGGCCATATAAGTTATTTTCAGTTTTTGGCCAATAATGTAAAAACTTCCACTAGTAACCAATACTTTCGGTTGTTTTTATAATAGCTTAGGTCATGCTGAGACTATGTGGAAAATTTGGGGAAAATTTATGGACTAGAATTTTTTGAGTCTCTGCGGCCATATAAGTTATTTTTAGTTTTTGGCCAATATCTTTAAAACTTCCACTAGTAACCAATACTAACGGTTGTTTTTCAAATAGATTAGGTCATACTGAGACTATGTGGAAAGTTTGGGGAAAATTTATTAACTAGAACTTTCACTAGAACTTTTCTGCGGCCATATAAGTTATTTTCGATGTCAAAACTGAAGTCAGTGCGGACGTAAAATAATTACCAAACAAAAAATAAAAATAAAAATAAAATTTAAATTAATTTAAGTAAAACTAGTATATTTAAATATTCCCAAGTTTATAAAAGTTATCATAATATCATAAAAGTTTAGTTTATATTGAATTATATCTAAAAACTAGTTTATATACTCGTAAAGTGAAACAAAAAAATAAATAAATAAAAAGAACAAAAAAAATATTTCGCGCCAAGTGGATTTTGGTTGTCATAAAAATGCCTTTTTACGAAAACGCGGAGGAGTCTCATAATTTCCATCTAAACTCGGTTTGTTCTGCATCCTCATGCAAGAAGGTGATATCACAAAAACAATCGGTTGTGATGTGCGGCTACTGCCAGAAAATGTACCACCCACCATGTAAGGGTATTATTGGAGCAGCTAAAATAAAAAAAGCAGCTGAATCTAATTGGGCTTGTTCTCCTGAATGTGCTAAGTTATTCACCTCCAATCGTGAGCTTTCAGCAACATCATCGACAGAAACAGTGAAAACATCTGATGAAAAACTTGAAGATGCAATCAGGACCCTGATGATGCATATAGATACACAATTCGCGGAAGTCAAATCATTGATCTCTGACATCCAAAAATCTCAGGTGTTCATCTGTAACGAGTTTGATGCAATTAAAATCGAATTCAAAACTATTGCTGCAAATAATGGAATCTTAGCTGAAAAATATAATTTGATACAACAAAATTATACTAAGCAAGAAGAACGCATTAATATATTGGAGGCACAACTTGATGTCGCTTCACAGAAAGAAATTGTGAACAATATTGTTATGGGTGGTTTGCCTATGGATGTTCCCAATATCCCCAAATTCATCTCAGAAGCCATTCGACACATTAATTGTGAAGCGGAGATAACTGAAATAAAAAAAATGTATCATACTCCTAACTCGACATCAAAGTTAAAAAATTCATACATAATTACCTTAAATTCTGTTGAGATTAAGAATGATATCTTAACTAAATTTAAAATGCATCGTCGTTCATCTACCTCGCCTACACAAACAGGATATTATGTTATGCAGCACTTCACTAAATTTCAATCGAAATTATATAATGAAGCCAAGAAACTGCAACGTGCACACAACTACAAGTATTTATGGGCCAAAGATGGGAAAATATTTCTACGCAAGACAGTTGAATCGACAATCCACCATATTTTTAGTCTCAATGATATTTTTCGGTTGGATAAGCAGTCAACACATCAACATTCTCCAAATGGTTCATCATCCAGTAAAGGAACCTGAAGCACTGGTCACATTCACATCATCATCATTCACACTCTTGAATCACAGTAATTATAGTTTTATATTCACTTTTATTAAAATTAGATCATTTACATTTCTGTTTATTATTAATATTTTATTCATACTACACATCAACTATATTTCCAACTTTTTATCCACTGTATATTATTATTATTGTCATTGTTGTTGTTGTTTACATGTTTTCTATGTATTATTATTATTATCTTCTCTTTTGACATCAAATAATTTTGTTTTGTCTTGTTGTCATACTGGAATTGAATTAAAACCTTATAAATGTCATTTTGGCATTTGTCTAAAGGCTCAACTACACTACAATATTTTTTACCACTACATGGTCGGTTTATTTGATCGATATTTTTATTTTGATGAATGGCTCGGTAGACTTACCAATTTAATTAAGCGGCGCGAAATAATTTTATTTATTATGAATGGTTACATTAATTTGATTATTATTAATTTCAATGGGCAGCTCAATGAACTTTAATCTTGTTTACCAAAACATACGTAGTATAAGGAAAAATTTAGATAAGCTGCTTGTATACATAGGCTCCGGTAATCTACAGCCTCAAATTATTGGTTTGTCTGAAATTTGGATTTACGACAATGAAGTCGCGAATTATGGTATAAAGGGGTACGATCTATTCACTTCTTGCCTGCATGATAAACGTTCGGGAGGTGTTGCTGTTTATGCCCATAGCAGTCTAAATTGCAAACAATTTAATCTACTTTTCCAAACTTTCAACGCGGTCGGTCTGACTTTCTTTATAAATTCTAAATTAGTTTGTATTATTTGTATTTATCGTCTGGGATATACAGATATCTCCAGTTTTATTGATGAATTCAGTGGGCTTTTGGAAGGTCTATCCCACTCTAACTTAATTATCATGGGTGATTTTAATATCGACTTCCTCAAGCAGAACGCAATGCTTGATAGGCTGCTAATTTTATTATCGGAACATGGTTTGGATAATATTCTTGAACCAACACGAATTACAAATACCACAGCTACTTGTATTGATAATGTACTCCATAGATTTGATCAAAGGTATTTTCCGGTAGTCTCTTACAGTGTATTAGACCTAAAAATTTCAGATCACTGTTTAATTGAAATTAAAATAACAGGAACCTTTAACATTAAATCTAATTCTCGGCGAACCTTTGAAGTTTTACAGATTGATTTCAATAAGCTAAAGGAACTACTATTGTATGAAGTATGGACTGATGTTTATTCTTGCCTAGATGCTTCTAAGGCCTACGATAATTTTATTAAAATCTTTAAAGGTCATATTAAAAAAAGCACTTCCATTAAGTTGTTTGCCAATAGGTCAACGAAGCTAAAGCCATGGATGTCTGATGATCTATTGAGACTTATACGTAAAAGAAATAATATTTGTCGCCTTGCAAAAAAACATAACAGCAACCGTAGATTGAAACAATATAGCTTGACGCTGTGTGACTCTGTTAACCTACAAATTGATATAGCCAAAAAAAGCTTTTATTCTCAAAAGTTCAGCAACAATGGTAGTGATGCTCGTAAAAATTGGAAAACAGTCAATGAAATAATTAACGGACAGCCTGATCCAGCTGAAATTAAAGAAATTGTTAATCAAAGAGGCTGCAAAATATCTGGTCCAGTGCAGATTGCAAATGAATTTAACGAGTTCTTTACTAGTGTTGGTGATGCAAATGCTGCTAGTCTCCTCTTGAATGATGACAAAAATAGAATAATATGTCAGTATTACCAATCTATAGATAGTTGCGTTTTTTCGGAAATTTCATCTGGAGAAGTGTATTTTACAATTCTTTCGCTAAAAAATAATTCAACTCCTGGTTTGGATGGGATTTCAAATAATGTTGTCAAAAAAATGTCCTGGTTCTTAGTTGATGTCTTATCTTTTATTTTCAATTTAAGCTTGGTAACTGGAACTTTTCCTACATCGTTAAAGCGAGCCTTAGTTGTTCCGATCTTTAAAAATAATGATAAAACAAGTATGAACAACTATAGACCAATCTCTCTACTTTCGGTCTTCTCGAAAATATTTGAAAAAGTCATAAAAAGTAGAATCGTTTTCTTCCTAGAAAAAAGAGACTTTTTCTCTCCTGACCAATATGGATTTAGGAAAAATAAAAATACTGAACAAGCTATTGTATCTTTCCTAGAACAAGTAACTGAACATATTGATAAAGGGTCCAAGGTATCTACTCTATTTATAGACTTAACAAAGGCTTTTGACAGAGTTCAACATAGCACATTGTTAAAAAAGCTATATTGTTGTGGATTCAGAGGGATAACCCGGGATTGGTTGTCCTCGTATTTGCATGGGCGAACGCAATTGGTTAGAGTAAATGGACAATTAAGTAAAGAGTTACCGATAAATGTGGGAGTCCCACAGGGTTCTGTCTTAGGACCTTTATTATTTTTAGTGTATGTAAACGGTATCTTTCGACTACAATTTCGAGGGTCTCCAACTGCTTTTGCTGACGATTTCTCGTTTACATATGCTAGTCCAAGTTATCAAGAAAATATCATGCTCATAGATCATGATTTAAAAAGTTTGTCTATTTGGTTGGAAGCACATAATTTTGTTTTGAGTCACAAAACGAAATTATTACATTTTAGGGATACCTCATCGTTGTATCTTGAGACAACGTATCATACTTTCAAATGCAGCAGAAACAATAACACGCAATGCCCTCCTAATGACTGCTTCTTAGTGAACACTGTTGATGAATTTCGATATCTAGGTATTATTATTGATCGAGATTTAAATTGGAAAGCGCACACACAAGGACTGAAAACTAGACTATCATTGGTCTCCAGAAAAATGTATGTCTTACGGCTATTTTGTCCGCAATATTTACTTAGGACGATTTACTTTGCATTAGCGGACTCAATACTGCAATATGGTTTATCATGTTGGGGTAGTGCTTGCAATGCTACACTACGTCCTGTCTACGTGCGACAAAAGCAGTTAATCAGAATAATGTGCTTTAAACCATCTTTTTCGCCTTCGTGGCCATTATTTGAAAACCTCAGCATACTTCCTCTACGTCACATATTCGTCTTCAAGGTACTTAGAATATTCTATGTTAAAAGTGGGAATAATTTTGTGACTCATGCAGGGTATAATCTCAGATCAAATCATACTTTCTTGAAACATATTCCTAAGTTTAGATTAGATCTACGGAGAAACTTTATTAATATCGTTGCACCAATCATTTTTAACAATTTACCGTTGGATATTCGTAAGTGCGGCAACTTCTCTAGTTTTTCAATATACCTTAAAGAATGGCTTCATCAAACTAAAAATATTGACCATCTTTTTCAACTATTGGTTTAAAATATTGTTGTTTTTGTTTTTATTGGTTTTAAAATTATATATGTTAAAATTAAATGGTGTAGTTTAAGAGGTTTTAATAAATTCATGTGTAGTAATTAAGATGTAGTTATAATTTTATTATATAATTTTTGTTTCTCTCAATTTTAACTGTAAAATAATTTGACTTTAAATTGATTTTAATTTTGTAAATAGAATTCAAATATTTTTTTGTGGCTTAGAATCAGGGGACCAGTCACGTGATCTATTTGATCCAATGGTTCTCTTATCTTACCTTCTTAATCTTGTTAGTTTTAATAATGTTTTACACACAATGTATTTTATTTATAATGATTAAGCTGGTAATGAAATAAAATAATAATAAAAAAAAAATTTTCAGTTTTTGACCAATATCTCAAAAACTACTACTAGTAACCAAGACTTTCGGTTATTTTTCTAATAATCGGTTATTTTTCTAATTTCTAATAATCATGCTATGTGGAAAATTTACGGAGAATTTATTGACTAGAATTATTGGATTTTCTGCAGCCATATAAGTTATTTTCAGTTGTTGGTCAATATCTCAAAAGCTTCCACTAGTAACCAAAATTTTGTTGTTTTTATAATAGCCTAAGCCATACCTAGACTATATGGCGAATTTTGGGAAAATTTATGGATTATAATTTTTACTATAATTTTTTGATTTTCTGCGGCCATATAAGTTATTTTCCGTTTTTGGCCACTATTTTTAAAAGCTCCATTAGTAATTAATAGTTTCGGAGGTTTTTCTAATAGCTTAGGTCATACTGAGACTCCATTTAAAATTTGGGGAAAATTCATGGACTAGAATTTTCACTAGAATTTTTTTATTTTCTGCGGCCATATAAGTTATTTTCAGTTTTTGGCCAATATCTCAAAAACTTCTACTAGTAACCAATACTTTCGGTTGTTTTTCTAATAGCTTAGGTCATGTTGAAAATATGTGGAAGATTTGAGAAAAATTTATTGACTAGAATTTTCACTAGAACTTTTAGGTTTTCTGCGGCCATATAAGTTATTTTCAGATTGCGGATTTGATACAGTCATCATTGAAGGAGATGTCGGTTTCTCTTCATGTATCATCTCTAACTCTTCGAGTTTTAAGATTTTCGTTTTTCTAGCTTCCGAATGGTTGACACAGTTATCGACAAGTATCTCAAATTTAATAAGCAGAGCGGTAAATAATTGTCCAACATACTTTCAATTTTATGACATATAATATATGTAAAAAAAAATTTTACCTTTCCGCTTATTAACGATACTTCTCGATGACTATCGAGATTATAGATTACTGCAAACTAAAATTTTTAGATCCCGCATATGTATGTGGTAATTTTCTTTAAGTTCATTCTCATGCTCACCATATTTACTCACTTTCTAGAATATTAAAGTAACACTTCTTTCGTTTCCATACTTATAAAAAGGAAAAATAATAATAAAACTTTATTAAAGGTTAAAGATAAATTATTTTCACAAATTTAATTTACTACTTTTTCATATTATACGAGTATGTAATAAAATGTTTCTCTAATATTAAAAATATGTTCTTGAAATAGCACTTCGATATCGTTTAACTTTGTTTGTACTATGTAAAATTATTGAGTAGCAAATACCACTGGTCAAAATTAACATGTCCTGCATTTTAAGAGCAGTTTTATTACAAATAATATTGCTTTAATAACACTTTTATCAAAAAATAATAAAACTGCAAAGAAGATGTTAATTCTACGGTGATAACTCGCTTACTGATTGTGGTTGAGATATTGTTGATAGAACTACAAGATATTATCTTAAAAATTGAAATAAAAACTAAAAGATTAACAATAAAATAATCCTGAAATTATTTTTACGTTCTTAATAAAATGAAAACTCGTTAAATAAAATCACAGAAACATGAAACCCCTTCTTTCTCAGGCATGCGCACCAAATTACAAAATTGTAATTTCAAAAAAAGGAATTTACGTTTATTTTGATATTAAAATAGAAGAGAGAGAAAGAGCGAGAGAGGGGGTTAGAGAGAAAGAGAGAGCAAAAATAGAAAGTGAGTAATAATAATGGAAACGGTCATAATTTGGTGTTAATGATTTAACGGTTATACATTAATTTATCAAGTTCTTTTTTTTATTTTTAACTTTTATTAGTTTAAT
This sequence comes from Nephrotoma flavescens, assembly GCA_932526605.1. Taxonomy (NCBI): domain Eukaryota; kingdom Metazoa; phylum Arthropoda; class Insecta; order Diptera; family Tipulidae; genus Nephrotoma; species Nephrotoma flavescens. The sequence goes on along the minus strand of OW052222.1, from coordinate 275,080,631 downwards.
TTTTTTAATTCTAGAGGTTGATTTTCTTCTAAAATTCTTTTCCGAATAGTTATATTTTTCAGAATTGGTTTTAAATTTATTTATAAATTTCATCTCTCGATTTTTTAAATTTCTAATCTTTTCTAATTGTCAGTTTCAGTTTCCCTGTTTAAAATTCAGTATTCGAACATGCTTCGAACATCTTTCATATTCAAATTTAAGAAAAGCGTTAGTACAATTTACACTAACATATACTTTTTTCAAAAATATTTATTTTATAAAAATTTAAAAGTCACAAATTTAACATTTAAATGATAATTAATTCTAGAATTTTCGATGGATACTAGTTTCGGACCTTCGCCCTTCTTCAGTGCATTCATGTACAATTATTCCTCAATAATGAAGTAATAATTGTACATGAATGTACTGAAGAAGGACGAACGTCCGAAACTGGCATCCATCGAAAATATTAGAATTAATTATCACTTTAATGTTAGATTTGTGACTTTTATATTTTTATAAAATAAATATTTTTGGAACAGCAATTTATTGTCCGACATTAAGTTGTTATACTGCCATGAGAGTTGTTTAACGATGGGGTTGCTCTTTAAGCTAGTGAGTTCAGCACATACCGTTTCACAGCTTTGCACAGCTTTGAAGTTGTTTAATTCCTCCCAAAAGGTGCTTCAATTATAATGGATTATTATTTTCCATTTCATTCCTGTTATTTCAAGCCTGCCTAACTCTTCGAAACATATTCCCACTGAATGATTTAACGGAGAAATGTGAATATTGGCTTAAACTATACCCAGAATTCAAAAGGCGATAAATATCGGCCACATTGTCGACGTTTTTCCACCAGGATTTTTTGCTCGCCTGGGCGGTTGTACTCTGCGAGCGGGGTGAAAGGTCTCGTTTTAATCGCGCTTAGGAGCACTGGTTGGTATTAATGTTGATATAAATTCATCCTCAATGGGTAATTTGCACAATTTCACAATGGGCTTCTGGTACACTGCGTCGTCATATTTTATGGTTGCTACTCGAACCAGTCATGGTAAAGTTGTCGATCACTCGTCCCAACTTCCAGCGTGTTGCGGGCAATTGTTCGTCTTTCAATAATACTAGTTCGTTGATCAGCAAGTTCGGCTGCATTGTTTGCCATTTAGTTCTGGTTTGAAGTTGATGAATATATTCAGATGACCAACGTTTTCAGAAGCTTTTTACCACTTGCTCAACCAAATGCTACTTTGCCTTTAGACTTTAAAAGTGAATGTCTCCGCAAGGTGGTGCCTTAAGTGAATCTCCAATTAATAAGTGTCCTGTGGGAGGTAGTTCTTCGTCCCATCCAAAGCGCAGAGTTCAAGCTTCTTCCATAATTAATTTTGCGGTACTGGTTATGGGTGACAACCATCGAATAATTTGGATGAGTCCGGCAATAACGCTCGCTTGGTTTGTTGTCCATTTGAGAAGTATAGATTTGACACATCAAACTCAAATACATCATCCAGGGGATGATATACTATACCCAATGTTTTAACGCAATCATTCAACTTAATTGATAAGTTGCCCGTCCGTTGGAATTTGCTTGGGATATATTCCAGGATGTCCCTGGAGTTGGATGCCCCTTTGCGAAGATTTATAGACCACCCTGCTCGGTAGTTGTTCTTACTTTATTCACAGCTGCCACAGCTTTCTCTAAGGTGTCGGCTCCCGTTAACATATCATCTAGTAGTTGTCTTGTTTTTCTTGTGCTAGTTGTAACAGAGCCCTTACTGCTAAAAAACTAACTGCCGTAGTAGCATAGGTTACAGTGTTCAATCTGTAAACTGAAAAAGTTTACTAGGGTCACCTCTCCATACAACTCTTATAAAATACCGATCATCTTTATGTATCCATACTTGTCTATACAGTTTTTCAATGTCAGCGGTTACGACAAATTTGTGCTTTCGCCATCGAAGTAAGATGCGGCGAGATCTTGCTGAATCTTAGGACCAGTTATCATTAAATCGTTCAATGATACGCCGTTTTTGCTGAGGCATCGAATACCACTCGGAGTATAGTTGTGCTGCTATCTTGTTTTAGCACTCCGTGATGTGGGATATAATAGCTTTGATTGACTGCCAGTTGTTCTTCTGGTTGTAATAATTCCATATGATTGAGTTTGATGTATTCCTGGATGAACTAATGATACATTTGTTTATACGGAGAATCCCTCTCAAATTTTCTTTCTAGTGGTAGTAGACTAGCTACCGCCGCTTTCTTAGATTTCGCCTAAGGTAGAAGTATCTGATTTAAAAAGAATCTTTACCATATATTTACCATCAGGATTATGTTGTAAATTTGACTGGAATCCGTACGATTCCTTTCTTCTGGAATGAAGTCGTTCTCGATGAGTTGAGTTGTTCTTCTATCGCCTTGGTTGTTATCATGGTTTTTATTTTCTGATTCTCAATGGGACTACCGATGATAATCCATCCGAGCTCAGTGTGTTGAGCTATGAGTTGACGTTGGTCACCCTTTATTAGACCATTGTGGCGATGAAGGGATAATAATTGGCGCCTAACGATATATCAATTGATTGTAAAGTGGGTCGGCAAGTTGAAGATTTTCCAAGTGTTTCCAGGTATTTGTGTCGACGCTGATTTCGAGAAGTCTTTGAATGAGTTTCTCGAAAATCAACGCATCAACGTATAGAAGGAATTCACCTTCGAACATTGGTGCTAATTTTAGACTCATAAGATGACTGCAAGTGCCGGCTTCATTACTTCGGAAACCCGAAATGTTGAAATGTTGTATATTTCAGCCTTTGAGAATAAGCTTATTAGCCGCCTTGGAGGTGATTAATGGGTTTGCTATCCCACGTCTATCAGAGCCCTTAAGCTGACAGGCCGACCGGTACTCGAAACCGCCTTAATTATTGCAGTAGGCAACAATACTGGGGTCGGTCGGTTTTTCAGCAAAGATTGTTTGACCGAAGAAGAAGCCGCGTTGTTGCCATGCAGGAATGTGTGATGTTCATTCGTTTGCCTTGCATGAGCCACTGTGTTGTTCGGGGCATTTTACACAGAGGTTCGAGGCGTTCACCATGCTAGATCTCTCTAATGCCGTCATTTTTTCGAATTGGCTGCATTGGTCTAGCGGGTGTCGTTTAGAGCAGGATTTAACCCAACAAGCAGGATTAACAGTAGCAGCGTTCACTCGCCTTAAAGGTTGTACAACCGATCAATTGCTGTATTTCCATGCTGTTGTTTTAACATTGTCCATTGCTTCTAAAGACTGAAATCTCCTTTCCAAAAAGTTGAAATATTCTGTTGTTTTTGGTAGCTCCCTTGGGTTAACTAAGGTCCACTCATATAGCCGAATGGATTCTGCATCTAGTTTTCTAGACAGAATGAACGCTACGAATGATTCGAATGTAGAACTTAATTTTAAGCGTTCGATGTTGTGGAGCATTTCTTTTGCATTGTCATGCATGTTCCGAATTGTGCCTGCAGAAGCCACTTGAATGGTTGGTGCAGATAAAAGCGAGTTGAAATGTTTGTTCGCAAGTAGCCGAGGAATATTGTACCTGGCTTGTAGTAGATCCCACGCCGTGTCGTAATTTTCTCCTACATTCGTGAGATTGCTGATAAGTTGAACTGCGCTTTTCTGGACGTGTGATTTTAAATAAGTCATTTTGACTGTATCAGATATTTCGTTGTTTGTATGAATGAGCCCCGTGAAATCGTTGAACGAGCTTCAGGTTTCATAATCTCCTGTGAATGTTGGTATACCCACTTTTGCTAGTTTGATGCTACATACCTCTTGCGGGACCGTATTTGGCTTGTGATCTTTGTGAAGCCGCACTATGGTGGAAGCTGCACCTTATCCATTTAGGTACCGTAGTAACCTTGGTGAAGTATTTAATACTCCGATCTTTTCCGTCTGTTTCTATTAAGATCGTCATCTGTAACTGGTCGATCTCGTTCATCCGTTTCTGCAGCTTGCTGATGCTTAGCTCTAAGTATTCGGGGGAACGAACTTCGTTATCCAATTTGTACTCAATTTGATGAATATGTTGGTAGAATTGGCGCATGAGTACATTTTGTTTTGTGAACAGCGAGCTCGATTCAGTACGAGGTTCCTCCGACTCTTTTTGATCATTGTTGTTGGCATTAGACGATGACTGATTATATATTGTATAATTGGCGCATGAGTACATCTTGTTTTGTGAACGCACACTTAAAAATTTTGCAGCGTTTTACGATGTTACCCTTGCATCGAGGCTTATACGAAGGAACCGTGTAACACATTTTGACGCAAAGCACGCATTGAAAATATTTACGATGTAATTGCGTCTAAAACTAATGTAATACTTGTATTGGAAGGAAATTTCTATATAACCTGGGGTTAATAATTGTTTAGCGAATTTATAAAAATTCGCTAAGGCATTGTGTATATTCTTTCAATATAAGCTTAAAATATTTTTCATATATTTGTAGTTTGGTGAGCGCAGCCTGCTGACTTGACATCTGAATTTTTGATAGAGATTTTAAGATCTCATGATAATTCAACGGGCTAAATTTATAACAAAATTCGTAAATTTCTTTTAGTAAATTTCTGTAAACTCTTTTTTACAGTAGAAGCAGACAAAATCTAATCCAAAAAATATTTGCTTCACATTTCTCTTTTCAATGTAATTAGTATCAAAATAATTTACCACACATTTTCCCTGCATTGAATTCCACCCACATTACGATGTAACTGTATCGATAGTTTTAATGTACACCAGCTTCACAATTAGTCATAAGTTGGATCAATTCGTTTTAAATGTAAATTATTTCATATTTTATTGCAAACTATAACGCTTCTGTTATGATGCAAAGCTTACTTCTAAAAACGATATACTTTAGCGCTGGATTCATATACGTAATTATTTGCATCGCATATCAAAGTTTTTTTCGAGTGTGAGCGGGCTTGATTCAGTACGAGGTTGGTCCGACTATTTGGGCACATTGTTGTTGCCATTAGACGATGACGATTGTGATTGATCAGATAGCGGCTTTAATCACAAATAACACTAATTTAAGAAAATAGCTTTTCCACAAAAATAATTAATTACAAATATGATAGCATCACTACGGACCAATTTAAAACAATAGAACATACCCATTTCATAAGAGAGCCAACTATTTTGTTGTGTAGAACAAAATCATCCTAATCATCCTAATACTACGATTGCCGCGGTTAGACGAAAGAAAGATTTTCCGTGTTTTTTTTATTAGCTCACGATAGATGTATCCGGAGCAGCCAATTTTCTATGTCAAAACTTATATTTAGCATGTTATTTTTACATATAATTAATTTATTTAACTCTAAACTAAGATTTTTCATTTAACTTTAAAGTTAAAAATCATTGAAGAAGAACATTAAAGAATTTTTGCTCTACCTATGTATCGGGAGCCGCTATCGGGAGCGCTATCCATTTCAATGGGAAATTTGAAAAGGCCTTTACTTTGTAAACCCCTGAAACCATTAGAACCTTAAACTTACAATAAAAGTTTAAAACGCAGTAAGATGAAATCTTGTTTATAACGTCATGTCAAAATAAATGTGAATTAGTATAATTCAAGTGATAAATGTTTGTTTTATGGATGCATTTATTTTTCATTTTTATGGTATAGCGACACCAGTGAACAATAGCTGCGGTTTCAGTAGAAATTTTCCATTCGGCTCCGGGTAGTGCTCGAATAATAGTGCTCGAATCCGGAGTAGAATGGAAAATTTTATATATATATATATATATATATATATATATATATATATATATATATATATATATATATATATATATATATATATATATATATATATATATATATATATATATATATATATATATATGATTACAATAAGTTCAACATTATTGCCGTTTAGCGTATTGGTCAAAAATGAAGCTTAGTTAATAAGAATAAAAATTTATTACCAAAAACTTATTTTTTTATTATGTATTACATATTATTATAAAATATTTCATTTAATTCCCTATTTTAGTGTCTAACTGAAGGTGAACAATTGACATTCTTCTGAGGATAAAAACTTTTGCACTAATGGAATAAATCAATGAGAATATTAAATTGAACTCTTTATAAAATAAAGTAATTGTAATTTCAAGTAAATTTATATCATTATAATTAATGCTAAATTTCAATTGTTAGATCAATTGTGACCATGAAAATAATTTGAATTACCTATTTTTTGCATATGTCACCTTTTACATATCAGCAATTTCTTTTTCAACATAAGTAAATATATTTAACACATAAATATAAATATAGAATAGATAATTATAATGAAATTTATATTTCATTACCTTAATTTAAATTACATATTTAAAAAATTTCAAACGTTATCCAGTATAAGAGTATATTTTGTATCTTTTAAAATTTATGAGAAAACGAGAACACATTTACACACTTTCTAGAAAATTCGCTAATACTTTTCGTTTTCTTTACTTTAATAAAAAATTATCAGTAACAATTACAGAAACTTTAAGAAATTGTATTTCACAAACAGCAACACATCAAAAAATTTTAAGTATTTTTTGATATATTTATTACTTTAAATTATCTTATATCCTAAGCTTTTTTAAATACACTTGTTTTATTTATAATAACTGGTACATACACAAATTTTTTCACATTTAATATGATACATAATTCACAATATTTTTTATGCAAATTAAAAATTAGTTTTCAGAATTGCACTTAAATTAGTAAAATTTATTATATTTTGCACTATAAAAAATTGAAGAGCACAAAAGTCGAGCTTTGCCAAAATTCAATATGTCCTATATTTTAAATTAAAATAATTTTTATTAGTTTAGCGAAATGTAGCCGAACGATGACAAGATGTTAATGTTACGATAGAAACTCCCTTACTGATTGTGGTTTAGATATTATTGAGAGAACTATATGTAATGGTCTAGAAAATTAGAATAAAAAACTAAAAAGTTAATAATAAAATAACCGTGAATTTCTTTTTACGTTCTTAATAAAATGAAAATTCGTTAAATAAAATCACGGAAACCTCTCCTTAACAATCATGCGCACCAATGTTTTCATTGGCTCCAAGGGAAAGTAAAATCAGTTTATATATTGAAGCAGAAAGAGAGGGTACATATAGGGGTATACTAATGGAAACGGTCATATTATTTCGTTTCAAGTTCACAATAATTGTTCGAGGATTACATGTTCGGTTAACAATGTTGTACTAGAAGTAACATATAGAAACATGTTTTTAAAACTAAACTTTATTAAAACTAATTGAAGAATTTTCTACGATTGTGTATTAAATTCGAGAGTGCTGAAAATAGACCAATATATGGAACAATCAAAAACACCATCGAATTTCGTACGCTATGCAGTAATTCGCTAGTAGTACAACTACATGGTATTGTTCCTATATATATAGATAATATTCCATTCTAAAATAATACATCAGTCGTCGCGACCTGATGAGAAAGCTGATTTTTTAAAATCAGTTATCTCATCCGTTCGAAACGGATTGTTGAGATTCTTACACATTTTTCCCATCTGTAAGTCAAAAATTCAAAAATAAACTTTATAGTTGCGATTTTCTGACAATGAACTTTAGATCCTACGACGTCTCGAATTTTCTAAAGAAGTTATTTGTCCTATAGAATTTTCTTTAATTCGCTACTATAGACCTAATTAAAGTGGTTTTGAATAAAATTAGATTGTTCCTATTAACGCTTCAAAATTTCTTCCGACTTATTATTATATAATTTTTAGTACTTCAACTCTGATAGCTTGTAATTTCACAAGATTGATTTGGGTTATCTGTTCAAGCAAGGAACTGTAGTTGTATCTCTATCAATTATTGAATCATCTGTTTACACAGTATATAATAAAATTATGCATAAACATTACTGTAATTTTGGGTTATTCTGGATTGGATTGATAGCCAGATAGTATTTTTACATCAAGGTGAGGTTATCAAGACGATGGAAGTTTTTTTTCGAACTAATGAAAACATTGAATTTTTTGTTCCATCGTCTTGATAACCACACCTTGATGTAAAAATACTATTTGGCTATCAATCCAGAATAACCCAAAATTTCATATAGAAATCGCATGCATGCGTTAAATACAGTAAAATTCGAGGTTACCAAGGGGTTGGCAATTGCGTAGTGAATCATTAAAATTCGCTAAAGCATTGTGATTATGCTTTGATTAGTTCAAAGTATTTTTTCAGTATTTTTGTAGTTTGGTCACTGCAGTCTGATGAGACGACCGAATTTTATAATATAAAAAATTCAATGTTTTCATTAGTTCGAAACCAAACTTCCATCGTCTTGATAACCTCATACCTCACCTTGATGTAAACATTACTGCATATAATAAAGAATAATACCAATATACAATTACAAGAGTATATAAAATATTTATATAAGTTATTCAGTTATTCTATGAATACAACAAAATAACATTTCAGCGCTGCACAAGCCATGTTAGCAATTGTGCAACACAACATGTTCTTCAATTAATGTTTCCAGTTGTTTGGTGTCTATGCTAGATATTGGTATCTTGGTCGTGAATTGAATATCAGATAAGTAATCGTCATTTAATGAGCAACCGTCACTGATGTTTAATATTCCACATCCCATTTGGTTAACTGTTTTTCCACAAATGGGGGCAATCACCTTCTTACTGCTTGTACTGAAAATCCATTTGTGGTCTTCATTAATTTTAACCCAATAGTTGGTAAAGTTGAATAACTGAAAGTGCAAGCTGTGATGAAGCTCGTTATTGTGTTGGAAAACGTTCCTTTCATTCAGTTCTGCATATTATGGAGATCATTTTTGCTCCACATTTTCCAGAAGTCGTTATGTATAATCTCGAATAGCTGCCACCCTTTCAACAGATTTTGGTTCGGGTAAAGAGTTTATATCATTTCATGAAATCGCCAATTAAAAAATGCCCGGGTGTTAAACATTCAATTTCATTAGGATCCTCTGATAGTAGGCATAGCGGTCTAGAATTTAAAGCTGCATCAACCTGGCACACCAATGTTGTTAATTCTTGTTATGTTAGTAGTACAGATGCTGCAGCCTTCTTCAAGTGCTGCTTTAACGATTTCACTATTGCTTTCTACATGCCGCCGAACTGTGGTGAGCCTGGGGGAATTAAATGCCATTTTATCCCTAGGTTTGCAATTATGTTTTACTTTTAGGTTTTCGATAGTAATGGTGTTTGTGATTGTTCCGTATATCGGTCTATTTTCAGGATTCTCGAGTTAAATACACAACCGTAGGAAATTCTTACATTTGCGTCAATCTGTATGACAACGACTATGATGATCGACACTTACACACAATCAACTTCCCAACCACCCCATACTTTTCTTTCCATTAACGCTGGATCGCGAATTGATTTATTTATATTTTGATTTATAGATGGAAAATGTGTAAGAATCGCAACAAGTCGTTGTCATACAGTTTGACGCAAATGGAAGAATTTCCTACGGTTGTGTATTTAATTCGAGAATACTGAAAATAGACCATTATACGGAACAATCACAAACACCATTACTATCGAAAACCTAAAAGTAACATTTAAAATATAATAAATTCGTAAACACAAAAAGTTACTTGCAAAAAATGTAAAAAAGAATCGGATTTCGTACGCTACGCAGTAATTCGCTAGTAGTACAACTACATGGAATTGCTCTTTATATATAGACAATATTCCAATGTAAATAATTCAACGTCAGTCGTCGCGAATTGATGAGAAGGCTGATTTTTTCAAATCAGTTATCTCATCCGTTCGACACTGATTGTTGTGATTCTTACACATTTTCCATCAAAATCAAAATTCAAATTGCAATTATATTTGAAATATAGATTGAATGATTGAATGAATTGATTGTAAATATTTATTTGAAGCCACAAAATTCGTGGCGTTGTTACTATACTTATTTACAATGCTATTCCTTCGGGCTCTGAAACGTTGGAGGGCAGCGAGAAATCTTTGTATTGTTAAATTAGTTCTAAACCAGTTCAATATGCATCCCTTTCGTTGTTAAAAAGATGAAAATGGCGATGAACAGCTTCTGACTTTCTGTTCCGCGGCCCTTGAACATTTAAAAATTGACAGTCCAATCTCATATGGGCAAAATGCTGTTGAAGGTGTTACTATTTGAGGAGGTATGCTTCCCATAAGTTGAGTTGCACTGTTAGCATTGAACCTAACACGCTTCTCCCATTGGCAATTGTGTTATTTTGTTGCTCTTTTGCAGTTGAGAATCCAAAATTGCTTCCTTGAATGCGAGCGTTAAGTTCAAGCCTCCATGCTGAGTACTATTATGTGACCAATCGTTCATCAAATTCCTGATGTCTAAACACATAAAATAAAAGCGTACACAAATTTTAACATTAATATCGATAAATGTGCATTGGCACATTTTCGTGCTACATATAGCATTTATTATATAACACAAAATACACAAAATACAATTACGAATAAACAAAAATGCGCACATTACACTTTTTGGTATAAAAAATTCGTATATAAGTAGATGTTTAATTAATAAAAAAGTTAGTATAGTAAAAAACCTTACTCACATTCTTTTACTCAGTTTATTCCGGTATTAGCTTCCACCAGTGGTCCGCTCGGAATAAAAAGCAAGAATATTCTAGTTCAAGCAGAGGCTGAACTAACATGGTCCTTCGAGCGTAAAAAATTAAAGTTCGCGTAATCGAAAAAAGTTCGCGTAATCGAAATCATAAAAACAGATTTCACGTGCGTTTAAAAAGTTCGCGTAATCAAAATCATAAAAACAGATTTCACGTGCGTTTAAAAAGTTCGCGTAACCGAAATCATAAAAACAGATTTCACGTCGTTTAAAAAGTCATAAAAACAGACGTAATAATTTAAAGTGATCACAGTGAATTAGTGTTAAAATGTCAAAAAGAATTCTATTAGAATGGAAGAATTTCAAAACCAAGCAGAAATTGCAGAACAGATAGAGAGACCCTGGATAAATTATAAAAAAGATGAACCGGAAAGGAAAACCAAAACATATTTAGAGAAAAAAATTGCACAAATAAAGGAACTCTATGTAACAAATTCGTTAAAACAGATGAAGACTTAAAGCCAAATATAGCACAATTACAAGACAACCATCCGTATCTGATTTTGAGGGAAAATGTTGCCGACAATTATAATTAATAACTTTCATTAATGACTTTCGTGGAAAATTAAATGTAAATCCACCACTGACAGCTACATTTTCAACAAAAAAACCGTATACATCATGGCAGAAGGAGAATGATCAACAATCCTCATCCGGAGAACGACAACCTGAAGTTTCTGAAGAAGATGAGATCCTAGACCTGCAAATAGTAAGCCGAAGAATGAATAGCGAGATATCAAGTGCTGAAGAATTGCTATAAGAACATTCACCAAAAGCCAGTGTGGAAACAACGTACGAGGAGTTGCGTATTTTAATGGATAAAATCACACACCTTCATGATGAGATTTGCGTAAAATCTACTAAAAATGAGGCAATTGGGAAATCAAATTATTTCACCTTCGATTATTACGTAAAGACAAGGAAAGCATATAAAGATGTACCACATAGAGTACAGGAAGTTTTAGCAGACACAAAAGATGAAGCTAAAATAAACACATCATTTCATCAAGAACAAACGATGCATTGCAATATGAGACTACCGAAATTAGAGTTACCAAAGTTCTATGGTGACTATTCGAAATGGCCAAATTTCCGAGATTTGTATTGCCAAACTGTTCACGAAAATAAACAAATACCGAACGCAGTTAAAATCTCGTACTTAAAAACATGTATTAGTGGCTCTGCGGCAAAAAATAATAAGTAACCGGAGATAACAAATGACAACTACTAAATGATAGGTACGAAAATAAAAGGTTACTTGCTCACAAGCAGTTAGCCATTTTCTTACGGTTACCTAAGCTATCCCAGGAATCAGGAGAATCCCTAAAAGAATTGCAAAGGAAGGTGCTAAATGCATTTGACTGGGATTCGATACATCTACCTGGGACTTATTCATAACGTATATATTACTAAATAAGGTTGATAGCGAAACCAGCAAACTTTATGAAATGCAGTTAGAGGATCCCAGAAAGGTGAATAATCTCAAAGATTTTCTCCGTTTTTTGGAACAACGGTTTCTCCCACTTGAAACACATAAAAAATTCGCCACAAACAACAAACTTTATGAAGTACGTGCAACACAGTATAAACTTGTTAAGAACTTATACATCAATAAGGATAATACTATTAGAGCTAATTGTCGACACTGCAGCATGCGATGAAAATCATAACTAAGTCAATGTGCGACGAAAGAACACAGCTCAACCAACTCTTAACATTATGTAGAGTTTGCTTTGAGAAACTTGCAAAAGTGGCGAGAAATGTAATGTTTGCAATAGGAAGCATAATACACTTATGCATAACGTTAACAACTCAACTTAGTTGAACATGTTCTCTCATAATTCAAACATTGAAGAGACACTTCAAACTCTGCTTGGTATGGCATTAATTACAGCACATAGGGATAACCAAGAACCAATAAATTTGCGGGCCTTGATCGACTCCGGTTCGCAAGGTTCCTTTATCACAAAAGGTGCTGCAAATTTACTCAAAGTAAGGAAGAAGAAAACAAATATTGCCTTATCAGGAATGGGTGGACTCAAAGCAGGAGTTTGTAAAAACATAATAGAATTCGAGGTAACTCCGAGATTTGGCAGTAAATTTTCGGTTCGAATGGAAGCAATGGTGTTCGATCAACTGACGTATCACCTGCCAGAAGCTAAATTTAACACAAACAAATTTAAGCATCTACAAAATATAAAATCGGCAGATCTTATAATGAACCAAGTCAAATCAACAGTATAATTGGAGCTGACTATTATCAAGCAATTGTGTTGAACAAGATAAATGGGAATGAACAAGAACCGATGGCGCAAGACACGGAGCTTGGTTGAATAATAATCGGATGCATGAGATCTGCTAATCAAGCAACTAAAACTAGCTTGATATCAACAAAAGCGATCAGTGAACAATTGCAGTTACTAGTAGAAAACGAGGGCATAGCTGATCAAAAAACACGAACGGAAGATGAGGAGAGAGCTGACGAACAGTTTGTAAAAACCGTGCGACGTGGTTCCAATGGCAGGTATATTGTAAACTTACCCTTGGAAGAAAACGTTCCGACGCAAGGAGAATCACGGAAAATGGCCATTGCCAGACTAATTCAATTAGAAAGACGGTTCGCTAGAGATGTAAACTTTAAACAAAGATATATAGAATTCATGAGAGAATACCTGGAATTGAACATATGGCACCAGTGAACCAACCGCCCACGTGTCACAAGAATGAAGCAAAATCTATTATATCCCACATCAAGGAGTAGTAAATGAGGACAGCAGCACCACCAAACTGAGGGTCGTATTTGATGCATCAGCTAAAACAACAAACGGTATAAGTTTAAATGATATAATGCTAAACGGCCCAAAAATTCAAGATGACTTGGATAAACTGATTCTAAGATAGAGAGAACATATAGATATGTTTTAGCGGCAGACGTGGAGAAAATGTTTAGGCCTGCAGTTTGGATAGATAAAAACCAGCAAAACTACCAGAGAGTTGTTTGGAGAGCAGATTCTAATCTTGCAATACAAGATTTTGTTTTACAAACAGTCACCTATGGAACCAAAGCAGCTAGTTTTCTAGCAATAAGAACAATGTACAAATTAGCACAAGATGCTACCCCGTTGCTTCTAGAATATTGAAGGAAAATTTTTACGTAGACGATATGTTAACCGTAGGTGACACAAAAACAGATGTTCTCAATGCATATAATGAAGTAACCGGCATAATGGCAAGAGGAGGATTCTTGCTACGGAAATAGAATTCGAACGATGCAACAATCCTTGCCGAAATTTCAAAAGAAATACAAAGCAATGGCACAATCACCATTAAATTGAACGACATTATTAAAACGTTGAGAATTTTATACAATCCAAGAGATGACAACTATTCAATTCAACACGCAACGTTTACAGCTTTCTACTTCAAACATCTCAACTAAAAGAGCAGTGCTGTCGGATTCATCAAAGATTTTTGACCCAATGGGCTGGTTTTCTCCAATTATAATCAGCAGTAAGCTGTTAATGCAAGATGTCTGGATAAGTGGAATTGGTTGGGATAACAAATTGCCCACAGAAATCGACAAACGATGGGCAAAGATGAATTGAACAACATTGATGCCATCGTCATATCAAGATGGGTTAACACAATTAAAAGCAAAAAGGTTGAAGTTCGTGGTTTTGCGGATGCATTTGAGAGGGCATTGGCTGAGGTTTATTACCGAGTTATTGATGTAAAGGTGAAAACAAGCCTAATAATGTCGAAAACCAAAGTTGCACCCATAACGAATAAAATTACTATCCCAAGGCTTGTACTCAATGCAACTTTACTACTAGTGAAGCTAGTAAACCATATTCGTGAGTCAACGCAATATGCCGATGCAAAAGTGTATTGTTGGACGGATTCAACAATCGCGTTAAGCTGGATTAAGGGCAATATATGTTGAGTTGGCATATATCAAATGTAGCCAAAGATAATCTACAAAGAAAACCATTATTAAAAAGCAAATATGTAAATTGTTATATTATTGTACACAAGTAATTTCTTAATTTTGTTTACAATAGGTGCTTTCAGGTTAAAATCATCGCCAATTTGATTTAAAAATTTCACAGTGCTAAACATTTTGCTAGCGTTGGCCGCGATTTTACTCAACATGTTCCCAACTGCTGGGTGACCTGAAAGCGCCCAATTACTCTTAAATTTGACAGCTCATAAATTGTTAAACCAGAAACTCCATTTAAATTGTAATAGATTAATTTTATTATATTGTTACGGTGACACCTGGATTACAATAGAATAACTTAATTTCATTAATTGTTCAATTGCATTTATGATTTATACTTAACATTTAGCCGTCATTTCTATACTAACATATTTGCTCGATGCGCATTTAGGATTATTCTAGAAACAAATATTTTGGTATATAAATGCGCGCGTTGACGTGGAATGCTGAGTTTTATTTTAAACGTGATATAATGAAGGTTAAATAGAAAGATTATTAAAGTGATTATTAAAGCGATTATTAAAGTGATAATTAAAAAGTGTGTTATAATTGTAATAATTAATTGTTAATTTTGTGTTGTATAATAAATTGTGTTGTGTAAATAAATTGTGTGTATGATTGTATGATTTCGAGGAGGAAAAAACGGATGAGATCAGTATGGATAAGAAAGAAAAGGACGTACAAACGGTGGTCGAAACAACACAAAACCCATCTAGAAGTTTCGATTTTTCGCAGTTGATGGCTGCTATGAATATGATGGGACAACAGTTGAAGCAACAAGGAGCGGACATTAAACAATCGAACCAGGAAATGAAACAGAAGATGGTACAAATGGAGCAACAAGGAGTGGACATTAAACAATCGAATGAGGAAATAAAATTGTCAAACCAGGACATTAAACAATCGAATGCGGATATTAAACATCAAATAGAAGACGGCCAAAAGAAAATGGACGAGAAGTTTCTGGAGTTATCATCTACACTACACGGTAAAGTGGAAAAACTGCAAACAGAAGTACACGCAGAAATTCAAAATGTTAAAGGGGAGTTTCAACGTCTCGAGAAGGAGCTCCAAGATGTCAAGGCGAATGGAACGACACATCAAGTGATCCAGACGGTTAATGCAGTTAAGTTAAAACCACCAACATTTGATGGAACAACATCCTTCAGTATTTTTAAGTTCCAATTCGAAACGGCGATTAAACAAAATCAGTGGAATGAAGAACGTGTTGGAGCCTTAATTGTGGCTCTTAAAGGCGAAGCGGCGGAAACACTACAAATCATTCCCGAGCAAGAACGGAACGTTTACATCGGAATTATGAAGGCGCTAGATCGAAAATATGGAAGTGACCATAAGCGAGAAATCTATCGCATGGAATTGAAGGGTCGATACCAAAGAGGAGGAGAATCGCTACAGGAATTTTCATCGGCAATTGAGCGGCTCGCGCATTTAGCACATTCAAATATGTCGGCCGATTACATGGAGCGAATTAAAATAAATGCATTCATTGACGGTATTCGAGATCCTGAGACGCGCAGAGCGGTGATGTTGTCACCTAAGGCAACTTTCACGGAAACCATCGCTTGTGCGTCAACAAACGAAACTGCGCAAACCATCATCAAACAAGCAATGAAAATTCGTCGAGTGGAGATTGATTCCAGAATAGACACCGCGCGGGCTACACCAAGGTTCAGAGATGGAAGTGGCAGGATTAAATGCTGGGTATGTGATAGAATGGGTCACATCTCACGGGACTGTTGGGAGATTAAGAAGAAACGAGCAAGGTCGCCATCTCCTATTAAGCGTAGATATAATGAGGAGCAGATAGAATCCCGAAGGGCGGGTCAGACGACAGCGGAGTCGTTAAACTAAAAAGAGTCAGTTTGCAGGGGCAGAAGCTGACTCCCACAACCGATTGCCCCGTAACCTCCATCCATGTTTCGAGAATAGCAAGGAGCGGCGACAGCTTAACAATTGAAGCCGATATTGATGGGAAAAAATGCACGATCACGCTGGATACAGGAGCAACTCACACGATTGTTCGTGAGGATATTATCGATGGAATTATGGAACCAGCTAATTGAATGAAATTACGAACGGCGACTGGAGAAAATTCCGCAATAAAATGGAAAAAGGTCGTAAAAATAAGGATTGGGCGAAATCACTTTCAACACGAGGTGCTGGTTGCAGATATTGAAGACGAAGTCATCTTTGGGATGGACTTCATGAGAACAAATGGCTTCGTGGTGGATGTTGGACGGGGTGTATTAACCTATGATAATATCGAGTTGCCACTTCACGTTAGCGCTATAGGAGAAACGACCAGGCAAATTTTAATGGATCGTCGGGAGAAGCTGCCACCGAGCTCGGAAACAATAGTAGGGCAAGATTGGAGGGAGGTTCTGGGTCACCCAGGTTGTGGGTTGTTGAAGCCAATGAAGCAGAGAGCGGAGCCAGAGAAATTATGATCGGGAAAGTTCTGGTGAAACCAGACAGCGATAATAGAGTACCAATTAGGACTCTAAATCTCTCGGATAAGACGAAAACTATCAAGAAAGGGACAATAATCGGAAAATGCGAAGAAATATCTGCGATAGTGAAGTGCGAGCAGAAAAATCCGATTAAGACGGCTAACTCGCAAGTGCAGAAAGAGATTATAGATCAACTCATGGAGAAATGGACCGAAGATCTTACCATGGAACAGAAAAATTTGACAAAACAATTGCTCGAGCGGTACATGCCAATATTCTGCAGTACATCGGACAATAATGGGAGAACCACAATGGTAAAACATCGAATACATACAGGAGCAGAAATGCCGATTCGCCAACCACCCAGGAGATTACCATTGGCAAAGCAAGGAGAAGTGGATCGAGTGGTAAAAGATATGCAAGCAGCAGGGGTAATCGAAACATCAAGCAGTCCATGGAGTTCGCCAGTGGTGTTAGTCGAGAAAAAGAATGGTAGCATGAGATTCTGCGTGGATTATCGAAAATTAAATGCTGTGACGAAAAAGGATAGTTACCCATTGCCAAGGATCGATGACACGTTAGACACATTATCGGGTGCTCGAATATTTTCGACATTAGATCTACAAAGCGGCTATTGGCAAGTGGAAGTCCAGGAGGAAGATCGCGAGAAAACGGCATTCAGTGTGGGTAACGGATTATGGCAATTTAACGTAATGCCATTCGGATTATGTAACGCCCCTGCGACTTTTGAACGGCTAATGGAGCGCGTACTAAAGAGATTACATTGGAGGACGTGCCTCGTATATTTGGATGACATCATCGTCATGGGCAAGGATTTCGACGAGCATTTAAGGAATTTGGCAGAGGTTTTGGATCGGATACAGGCCGCTGGATTGAAGCTAAGTCCAAAGAAATGTAAACTATTTAGAACGGAAGTAAAATATTTGGGTCATAAGGTAACAACTAATGGAATCCATACCGATGAAGATAAGATAGCAGCGGTGAAGGAATGGCCACGACCTAAAAATTTACATGAATTACGGAGCTTCCTTGGATTGTGCACCTACTATAGACGATTCGTGCCAGGATTCGCCAGTATTGCAAAGAGTTTACACGAGTTAACCAGGAAGAATAAGGCATTCGAATGGAAGGATGGCCAGGAAGAGGCATTTGTGGAACTAAGACGACGATTATGTGAAGCACCAATCCTCGCATACCCTATACCCAACGTTAAATTCATTTTGGACACCGATGCAGGTAATGATGGTATAGGAGGAGTATTATCACAGGCAACAAATGGTGAGGAACGAGTTATTGCATATTACTCCAAGATGTTATCAAAACCGGAACGAAACTATTGTGTGACACGGAAAGAGTTGTTGGCTATAGTGGAATGTGTGAAACACTTCCATAAGTACCTCTATGGCCAAAAATTTCTTCTACGGACGGATCATGGAGCTTTGCGCTGGTTATTACAATTCAAAAATCCAGAGGGACAAGTAGCACGTTGGATCGAACGTTTGCAAAGCTACGATTTCCAAATTGAACATCGGAAGGGAAGTGCACATGGAAATGCCGACGCATTATCAAGAAGGCCTTGTCCCGTGGAATGCAAGCATTGTGGGCGTGTGGAGGGTAAGGAAAACATCATCGATATTCGGCTTATGCAAGTGCTACCTGATGAGGAATGGACTGATGAAATGATCAAGAAGGAGCAATTACGGGATGCTGACCTATCATTCATCATGAAACATAAGGAAAAGGAACACCGGCCCACATGTAGTGAGATAGCTGACAAAACTCCCATTGTAAAAGCATATTGGGCTCAATGGGATAGCCTCCACATAGAAAATGGATGTTTAAAACGAAAGTGGGAAAGCACGGATGGTAAAGTAAAACAATTGTTGGTAGTGGTGCCAAAAGATCGGATAGCGGAAATCCTCAAGGAGTATCATGGAGGAGCAAGTGGAGGTCACCTAGGGATTAATAAAACATGAGCCAAAATTCGCCAACGTTTCTACTGGTCCGGATGTAGACAGTCAGTAGTAGAATGGTGTCGAAGATGTGACCAATGTGCGGCAGTAAAGGGACCAGCACGAAAAAGCCGTGGAACCATGAAACAATATAATGTCGGGGCACCATTTGAGAGAATTGCAATGGACGTGGCGGGGCCATTTCCGACCACCGAGAGTGGAAATAAATATGTGCTAGTAATAATGGATTATTTCAGCAAATGGCCGGAAGTGTACCCCATACCCAATCAGGAGACAACAACAATAGCTGATGCCGTGGTTAACAATTGGATCAGCAGATTTGGTGTACCGATGGAAATTCACACGGATCAAGGAAGGAATTTCGAATCGGTGGTATTTCAGGAGATATGTCAGATGCTTGGAATCAATAAAACAAGAACGACGCCTTTACACCCACAGTCGGACGGTATGGTGGAAAGATTCAATGGCACATTGGAGGAATATCTAGCAAAGGTTGTGGAAAGGAACCAACGTAACTGGGATCGATATATACCAATGTTTCTGATGGCCATTGGCCTACCGATCAGCGGTACATGACACGACAGGAGTGACACCAGCTAAAACCATATTTGGGAACAATCTGCGATTACCAGGAGATTTAAAGTTTGGGGCTGTCCCATCAGCAGCTCTATGCGGACAGGATTACGTCGACTGGATGAAAGAGGAACTTAATGAAACACATCAATTTGTACGGGAGAAAATTCGAATATCAAGTGATCGAATGAAAGCTCGATATGACATACGAGCAAATAATCAAGGCTTCGAGGAAGGGCAATTGGTATGGCTTCACAACCCGCAACGGCAGAAGGGATTATCACCGAAGTTGCAACCCACATGGGAAGGACCTTACACTGTCATTAAAAAGTTGAACGACGTGGTTTATCGCATACAGAAAGGACGGAAAGGTAAACCAAAGGTGGTGCATTTAGAACGTTTGGCGCTCTACAGAGGAGGTGATCTGGATCCTGTTCGGGACGAACAGGCTTAGGTGGGGGGTAGTGTTACGGTGACACCTGGATTAGAATAGAATAACTTAATTTCATTAATTGTTCAATTGCATTTATGATTTATACTCAACATTTAGGCGTCATTTCTATACTAACATATTTGCTCGATGCGCATTTAGGATTATTCTAGAAACAAATATTTTGGTATATAAAGGCGCGCGTTGACGTGGAATGCTGAGTTTTATTTTAAACGTGATATAGTGAAGGTTAAATAGAAAGATTATTAAAGTGATTATTAAAGCGATTATTAAAGTGATAATTAAAAAGTGTGTTGTAATTGTAATAATTAATTGTTAATTTTGTGTTGTATAATAAATTGTGTTGTGTAAATAAATTGTGTGAGTTCAAATTTGAAGCAGTTGTATTTATTCACAATCCAGTGATTCGAACCTTGAGTGACAAGGCAAAATCGTAACAATATGTAATGTTTCCTTTATAGTTAAGTTAGCTAGTGGCCAATAGATGTCACTTTTTTATTTGCTCCATAAAAAAGAACTATATAAGAAAAAGCAAGACATACTATTTTGGCTAAGCCAGTGCGAAGCTAGCGCCGCTCCCAATATATTAGTTTTCGGTACTACACATTGAGCGTCACAATCCATGAAATAGTTTATTTTATTTATGACTGTGTATTCACGGAACGAGATAAAAAAAAGCTGGCTTTTCCCCCAACTTTTGCTCAAAAAATTTGTCTACGGTTGTCATATCGCACATCCTTTAAAAAAATGTCATAACACAAAAGACAATTTTGTGATAAATGCATTTTAAATTGCTATACTTGATTATTTATTTTATAAAGCTAATAATGAATATTCTCAGCATCATCACAGTAACGTTAGCAATTAAAAAAAAATTAAAATGCATTTATCTCAAAACTGTTTTTTTGTGTTGACAGTTTTTAAGAGGATGTGCGATATGTTTTCTGTTGTTTTGTATTTTTTGTTTGCAATTTCTGCTTTGTTTACGATTAGATGGGGCTTTATTTTAATTTAATCGAATAAACGTATGTCTGGGGATTACAAATACACAATATTCGGTTTTATACACACATCACAATTTATAAATTATCAAATAATTTATAGCCCAACAGTTTGTAACAAAATAAAATTTTTGGTTCTCATCCTAATTGTTTCACTTAAATGCATCTCGCATATTTATTTCATTTATTTTATGTAATAACTTTAAATAAAATTATCTAAGGCGATAACCTAACAAATTCATTCAAAAAATGTCAAAAATAAACAATAACAACAAATATTTGAGCAAAATCATTGCTCATACTTCCGGTTATTTTTTGTTACTATGTTGGTACGACTAAGATTATTGCTTAAAAGATGGAAATATTTTTTGAGCGGGGTTTAGTTGAATATGAAAGATTTGATTGTCTGAAGAGTTGGACAAAAAATAATCCCGTTCCGTGAACTCAACATGAAGAATATTTCAAAGCAGAAATACTAGATTTGCCTTCACCGCTGTATACCTACGTACAAAACAATATTTTTTTTATTTTTCATTCGGTTCGATCTTCGTTTCGTTTTTACTGAGTGTGGGTTCACGGAATGAGATAAAAAAAAGCTGGCTTTTTTACCAACTTTTGCTCAAAAAATTTGTCTATGGTTGTCTATCGCACATCCTTTAAAAATATATCATAACACAAAAGACAATTTTGTGATAAATGCATTTTAAATTGCTATACTTGATTATTTATTTTATAAAGCTAATAATGAATATTCTCAGCATCATCACAGTAACGTTAGCAATTAAAAAAAAAATTAAAATGCATTTATCTCAAAACTGTTTTTTTGTGTTGACAGTTTTTAAGAGGATGTGCGATATGTTTTCTGTTGTTTTGTATTTTTTGTTTGCAATTTCTGCTTTGTTTACGATTAGATGGGGCTTTATTTTAATTTAATCGAATAAACGTATGTCTGGGGATTACAAATACACAATATTCGGTTTTATACACACATCACAATTTATAAATTATCAAATAATTTATAGCCCAACAGTTTGTAACAAAATAAAATTTTTGGTTCTCATCCTAATTGTTTCACTTAAATGCATCTCGCATATTTATTTCATTTATTTTATGTAATAACTTTAAATAAAATTATCTAAGGCGATAACCTAACAAATTCATTCAAAAAATGTCAAAAATAAACAATAACAACAAATATTTGAGCAAAATTATTGCTCATACTTCCTGTTATTTTTTGTTACTATGTTGGTACGACTAAGATTATTGCTCAAAAGATGGAAATAGTTTAACTAAAGCTGGATTAAATTGGGCGGGGTTTAGTTGAATATGCAAAGATTTGATTGGCTGAAGAGTTGGATCAAAAATAATCCCGTTCCGTGAACTCAACTTGAATCATGCATGCAATGCAATATGCTTATGATCGGTTCGTTTTGGTTTAAAAAAAATTGAAGTAGCAGAAATCAGAATAGTAGAGAATATAAAAACAAGCTGTGTTAAGTGTATAAGTATATGAATACATAAATGTGAAATGTGTTTTTGTTTTTATACCTGAAATAAAAAATTGTTCTTGTGCCGTGGTGATATACGTCGAGTACATTATCAGATATTAAGATATAAGTATTTATAATATTATGTAGTTCTCTGAACATAACTACTATTTTCACACATTTGGCGTAAAGCGAAAAGTTTAAAAATTGTAGTTTCTTAAGTTTGCTATCTGTAATATAAACGGCCTAACACGATGTTAAAATAATTATAAGTGGAGATCTGTAATATGTTCGGGGATAGTATAAACAGGAGGATTTATCGTGGAAAACGGTCACGAACGAATAGTATTTACACGACAATTCATTAACCAAATTGTAAATAATTCAATAAAGTATTTTGTCCAGTTCTGCAACACATTGAAAATGTGATTTCTAGGATGAAATCCTAATTTAAAATTAAGTATGGGATTAAGTTTAGAAATATAGTAAAGCCTTTCGATCAGCAAGTTTAAACAAACTATATCATGAAATCTGAGATTAACGTGAATTTTTAAAATAATTTGAATAAATATCGAAAATTTGTCACATGAAGGTGACTGGCTCACTGTCTTATTAAAGAGCTGAACAAATGTTCTACGTATTCCTATGTAGCTACTCATAGCACACAGATTCTCTAAAAAAAGTTAATGTTTAAACGTGAAAAACATAGTAAACTTTTCGACTTAACGCAATTTACACCCCGATTCTGCGACTTTACGCAATTTACACCCCGATTCTGACGCACAGACACTGACTGAAAAATAGTCTTAGGTAAATTTTTTTGCCTTACTTTGGACTTTACTCTTAATTAATTATTAGAGTTTTCGTATTCTATTCGTAGTCTGTGACCAATAAGAGCACCAAATTTGTCCATCCAAGTTAAAAACCGTACTCCAGTGCTTAAACCAAAATTTCTTGCCAACCCCTAATTGCAATAAACAAACCTAAGTTAGTAATAATTTCATAAGAAATAGGGTTCGTTTCACCCCATTTAAATACAGTTGCAAACTAGTTGATAATTGTATACATACATTATTTTATACATCTAGCATTTTAGCGCTTTACTTTCACTATACAAAATTCTAATTCGCTGCTATTAAATTACATCATATATCAATTTTATAAACCCACTCAAAAATGCTGAATAGAGTTCAACTTGGCTACATTTTAAAACTTTACCCAAAACATTATTGTAGGTTTTAGTTCATATCCACCTAATATACCAAAATTTATTTACAATTCAAATTTTCAATCATCAATTTCATCCATAACATTGGCTATGGATTTTATGTTTCGTGACAAGTTCGAAAAAATTTAAAATTTTATTATTAATTGTAGAACGCAAAGGCTCATAGATCTACAACTTTTTGGTTTCAAAGTGAACCTTACCGATCAAGAAAAAATTATTTATTTAAATTTACCCCTCGTTTATGACGATAAGACTACTAAGACCATCTTAGTTAAGACTTTTTCGAGAAGACTAGTCTTCATTGGAATTCTGAAGGCTGTAATCTTAAATAATATACTAGAAACTTTTCAAAGACTTTTATAAAGCTACCCAAACCAAATTTTCATCATATTGTTCAAATTTATGAACGAAAAGCGACACTTCAACTCGGAATTATTAAAAACACTCAAATTTATGCTATATGTTAATTAATTAATAACATGTTTTATATATTAATAATTTTTCTGTTTTTAATAATCAATTATAATTATTGCCTCTGTTGAAATGTCAAAATTACTAACTGGAATCTTCAAAATTATGATTCCTAAGACCATCTATTTCGTTTTTATTAACGAAGACAATTTTTTAAGCCGATAAGATTAAGTGCAGAATAATAATTTAAAGTTCACAGTCTTCGTTAAGACAAAAGTCTTCGCTAAGCCAGAAAATACGTCTGTGACTATACGTTCGAATCGGGGGGCTTATATATTTAAACATTTTTTTTTATTTTTATTTTAAAAACTAGTTATTGAAGCTTAAATTTCCGATGAAGTTTTGTAACAGAAGTAATATCCAGTTTTGATCTGATAAGATCATGAAAAAATTCAATCATCTCATCAGACCATGGCGACTAAATATTAGTACTAATGATAACATTTTGTGTTATGTAGAACAACCATGTAATCGTAACTCTAGTGAATTATATGACAACTTTCTAAATTTATTCTTATAAACTTTCATCTGATTCACACTGGTTTCGATTCCAGTACAAGTAATTTTTTAATAATTTTACTGAACTAATTATTTAATTAATTATTTCATAGAGATATCGAAAATATCGGCCCTTACTAAGGCCATTTTATATGTGTTTCTTCAGGTAACACGAAATATATTGCTCTACATATTTAACTCGAAATGTAATCATTACGTAGTAATATTCAATCACCATGGTCTGATGAGATGATTAAATTTTTTCATTATCTTATCAGATCGAAACTGGATATTACTTCTGTGACAAAACTTAACAATGTTATATCTGCATCATTTTCGCTGTTTGATAAGCCAGTAAATGATGTTAAATATTTGATGATGAATAATTTCGAGACAGTAAAGCCAAACTCTTGAACCGAAGGGTTAAAGTTATTTCCATTAGCAGATCGTATTATAGAAAATGTATTTTCTAGCGCATCTTAATTTAATCTCAAAGTCAACAGGTATTTTAAGCCGATATTCTCTTCTGATAAACTTTTCAAAATATACAGAACGCCATGAATAGTCTGCACCATCCCTTCGAAAGAGTAAACTTTCTTACGGATTTTTAACTTTATTTGCGTTAAGTAAGTTACCATATCGTTAAGAAATGTTACAGACTTATTTTTGTCTTCACAAGTTAAAGCACATTTATATGGATTGGCATCGAATTAGGAAGAAGAAGAATATCAAATAGTTAGAATTAAGAATATCAAATAGTTGATCAAATTTCTCACAAACACACCAAGTTACAGCTGCCTTAGTTTTGACACTTTTAGAAAATTTATCGAGTTCGTATGCAGTTTTTATGCCGGCCACTACGCTTCTACTGAAATCGGAGTTGCTAGTTTAACCTTCATTTTATCAAAATGCTCAAGATACACATGTTTGTCGCTCAACTTGGGGCACATTCTTGACACTGATGCCTGGTTTAATTTATATAATTCACGAACCACTTCCCAGCTCGCAAGACCATCAACAGTTTCAATATCGGACTTGAGCATATAATTGCGAATAGATTTAATTAAATGTGAAGGATCAAAAATTGAAACGATTTTTACGGAATTATTAAAATTGAGTATTGGGTCAGAAGCAGTGACTCCCAAGTTTTTCAGTGCTCTTCGATTGTTTGTACCTTGGTCGCAAATAACAGCTCTTACTCTGTTAGGCCTAATGATATACATAAGTGTAAATTGGTTTCTATTAAGTTCGTTAGGGTATCTGAAGGAATCGCATTCTCAGAGATGTAGTACGATAAAATATTTTTCCAATTTTCAACTAACCCGCGGACCATAAATACACAAACATAGCTGCCTAGTTTTGCCTGTCTTTTGTCGTCCCCTAGATCAACATATCCATCAACATAGTCTCTGATAGAATTATACTTTAAATCTTGTTTTATTTTAATTTCGTCAAACAACAAACTGCATTGCCTCACTAAAACACTTAAGCTTTCAACTTTTTCTTTCAAACAATTTAACATAAACGAATTGTTGGTGCCTGGGAAGAAATTCTTTATGGGTTGCCATCGTATAAGAGACGTCTTTGATATGGTAAATCGAAACTTAATTTATCTCGTAAAAAGCTATAAGCCTTAGGAGAGCGATAATACAAATTCAGCGCTAGAACCTTATATTTATCTGGCCATTTCTGAGTTTTATTTCTTTCAGACAAAATCATTAAAGAAAATTTTTTCGCATGTTGACTTTTCATTGTCTAGTCAACCAATATATTTAGAGGCATTTTAGCTTGAAGTTTGAAATTATCAAGTTTTTTATTTGCTACCCTATTTTTTTGTTCTAAGTTCTTAATTTTTTTGTAGAATTCTGTTTTTCATGTTTAAATTTGGTAATTTTTTCAACAAATTTATGATTCATCGATCGGTATACTGCTATATTTCTTTCCCGTGTTTCACAACTATCACATACTATCGGCTTTATTGCTAAAGGTGCTGTTACTTTATCGAAATATGGATCTGGTATCTGAGCAATCTCTTCATACGTAGATGAATACGTTTTAATATTTGTACTTTCAAAGAATTTAGCAATACGGGTTTCATTTAAGCGTAGAGATAAATTTAAATTGTTTTCTTTGGTAACGTCTGAGTTCTCTGATTCATTTTGATGTAAGTTTAACGTCGGAATGGCTGTTCTCTTCAGCTTACATTTTGCTATATAATGCGGTTCAAAATGTTTTGAACAAAGAAATATCCTATTGGCATTTTTAGCCTATATTCCACAATTTAACCATGTTTTGTGGTACCAATAATATATAGCGGAATATTTAAACAACCGAGCGCCATCCCGTTGCTTAGAATCACAACCCTGCACGGAGCATTTTAGTCCCACACGACCACTCATAATAATAATAAAACTATATATTTACTTTTTCAATAATTAGAAAACAATACTCACGTGTACAAATAGATAGAAGAAACGGAAAGGTTGAATAGAAACGGAAAGCCGAGTTTGAATGTTTTTAAAAAATTGTGTCGAATATATATCACTATAATTATTGTTAATTCGAATATAATCACAAAATACTTTTAACACTATTTGCAGTAGGCACTTGGCAAAACACTAAAGACACTTCACTTAACACTTGTTTCGTTAATTAAATTTTTGAATATTTTATTTAAAAAATTTGTCCAAAAAGTTTAAAAATCACTTGATCGATTTCGACTTGTTAGATCATCAGCAGTATCTAATGATTAATAAAAATTAAAAATTTAGTTAAATATAGTAGGAAAAAGCAAAAAAAAATAAAATAAAAGGAGAGACAAAAAATAGGCAATAAAAATTAATCTATTGATCGCCCCAACTAGGGCGGGTGTACGACTAGTCATAGGCCGAGGAAAGCAGGTGTACGATTAGTCATCGGCTGAGTAACAAAATTCAAGGTATAATGAAGTACATTTAATTACCCGACGTATTGGTCATATTATTACGAGCGTGGAATTAGAACAGGGCGGGACCCGTAATTGGTAAGAAACGGATTTCTCTCTGTTGGTTAAGGATATTTAGGTTAAGGAATATGGATTTTCGCATTTCGTAAGATTCTAAGGTATCTAAACGCGTGCTTTTGGGTTGTATATGTAATATATCTAAATTGTTTAAGCTAGGTGTATGATTTTCTAAAGTTAAATGATTAAGGAAGTTGATTGATTGCAACCAGATAAATTTTCTTTAGTTCAAACTCTAAAATTGCGCCCAGTCTGTCCAATATAGAAGAAACTACAATAATTGCAACTAATCCTATAAACACCACACTTGGAAAGGCGATCAACTTTAGGTTTATTGTTAAAAACAATTTTCTTTATTGTGTTATTATTATAAAAAGCAAAACTAATATTGGTATAGTCGGACACGATGTCGCTAATCCGTTGGCTTGTTTTTCCTATATACTCCAAGCGACGCCAATTTTCCCGCGTTTGGCTATCCGGTAGATAAATACTTGTTAAAGTATTCTGCTTTAGCTTTTTGAAATATGTGGTCGAAACTAGTACTTTATGTAAAATTAGTATAATATAAATCACTACAAAAATAAAAGAACAAGCTCATTTATTTAAAATGTAATATATAAAATCGTGATGAAAAGAACACAATATGATAACCATAGAAAATAACATCACACTTAAAAATTTTGCTGCGATTTATGATGCAACCCTTGCATCGGGGCATATACGATGCAATCGTGCATCAAATTCTGATGCAAAGCATGCATTGAAAATATTTACGATGCAATTGCATCTAAAACTAATGCAGTAGTATGTCGAAAGAAAATTTCTATATAATTTGGAGTGATTTATTTTTTAGCGAATTTATAATAATTCGCTATAAGGCAGTATGTATACTTTTAATATAAGCTTGAAATGTTTGTCATATATTTGCAGTTTGGTGAGCGAAGTCTGGTCTGTCGTGACTATGACAATTGACAACTGAAATTTTATACACAGATTTTGAAATCTCATGAAGTATATAAAATAAAACTAACCGGTTTTTGCATCGGTTTTATTTTATATGATGCAAATTGCATTGGAATAATTTCGTTGGTAGGAAACATTTATAATGTAAATTTGACGCTATTAACATCGAAATTGATTCTGATACAATTTTCATTGAATCGCTTCTTTCAGTGTTAGTAACATCGAAATGTTATTAGATTTAATTTTGCATCTCACATTATGTTGCGTTGCTTCGAAAAAAAATCGATACATTTTATTTTTCATTTCGAAGCAAATTATATTCAAATTATTTTCGATGTACAGGTTACATCGAAAATCGATACAAGCAAATGTCGGACGCATATGCGATGCTAATAGCATCGCATATGAGAAAAATTTTCAACTCTGTGGGACCAATTTTTGCCATGCTGTGTTTTAACGATATTGAACGATATGAAAACGTATAAAGGTAAATTTCAATTTCGTTAGTATATATATGGTGGTATACAAAGAATGATTTCGAGCTAAACGTCAACAAGTATCAGTTCGCATCAACATATTCTCGCAAACGAATGCAATCTATTTTTTGAAAATAGTATATTAATTGTTGTTGGAGTGAAGTTTAATCCGTTCCAGATTTGGGTGTTACATGTGACAGCGAATTAAACTTGCAAGATAAGATCTATAACATCATCAATAGAGCGAACTCTATGCTTGGATTGGTTAGGCGTTGGGCTAAGAACCCTAGGTCTTGTTCGACCCATAATAAGTGTGATGGCCTCATCACGATGACTACATAAATGAAATCGACGTTCTTGTGCTGAGGGATAACTTTTAGAGGGCTTGCCTCCTTACTCGAATCGTTTACAATTTATTAATTTACAACCACTAAGCCGTCGAGCGGTCACTCAAATTTTAAATAACCAGATGGCTTTCGCCAGCAAAATCTATCTCAAAACATAAAACAATCATAATTCCGACTACACACAGTAAAAAATTTGGGGTGTTTTTAACTAAGTCTGATCTCTTAATTTAAGACCACTTGCAAAAGATCACTCAACAGGTGCTAATAGAATTTAGCTATATTCAAGAACTAAATATTTTTAGAAAATATTAAAATTATATAGAAAAAATGTTTGCCAAAGTGAACACTTATCAATTGTTCATTTGACATTTTTTTGTTAATTTTTACTACGGATTATTGTAAAAATCAGAATTTGTTAGTTGTTAATAATAAAGAAAACATCGGAGTAGAACCCACCTATTTTAAACTGTTAAAGAATTTTAAGTTTAATTATAAAAGAACTATTTAAAAGTGGAAGAAAAAACAACACGCATGTTCTATATATGTTTTAAAGATTTGGCATTTTCTGCTACTAGTAGGTAGCTTCTTAATTAATAACTTTTAGTCAACAATAAAAATTACTATAATATGTTGTAGAAAAGAACAAAGAATTATAATTACTTTCGTAATATGGCAATGAAATTAAACGAACATAATGTTGGTAACTTCGACTAAAATTATAAGTAACCAATTTGGGATGGTGATAATTGAAGCAAAAAAAATTCTTAGTTACATAAAGCATTCTTTTTATTTATTTCAAATAATAATGAATTACATAGTGTAAGTATACACCACAATAAACATTGTTTTTAATCTTAAATTCAATAAATAGTTTTACAATTATACAAAGTTGTGAATTTTAAAACAATTCTGTCTAGATACATAATGTATAATTTTTCAATAGTATAATTAATTTTAAAGTTTTAATCAACTGGGAACGTAGGCTGAGTAACAAAACACAAGCTATATTGAAGTACATTTAATTACCCGACGTATTAGTCAAATTATAGAAAAGGGCGGGGTCTGTAATTGGTGCTAGCTGTATGATTTTCTAAAGTTAAATGGTTATGGAAAGTTGATTGATTGGAACCAGATAAATGTTCTTTAGCTCTAACTCCAAAATTGCGCCCAGTCTGGCGAATATAGGAGAAACTACAATCATTGCAATTAATCCTATAAACACCAGTACGCCTATTTTGATCCAAAAATAATAACAGGAGAGAAGAATTACCGGAACGCAATAGTGTATAATATATGTGTTTTTGTATTAGTAACAAACAAATTTGTTCGGACGTAACGCCACACCATTCGCAATGATTTTATTTTAGGTTAATAATTTTATATTTTGTAAATTAACAAATTTTATATCCCTTTTGTGTTTCACTAACACAATTGTGTAGGTACCATGTCATAAATTACCATGTCATAAATTTATTTTTGGTTGGTGTTTTGAACCAACTTACATATTTTTGTATTCCTTTCAAACTTTTTTGTTGAACTTTTTTGTTCAAAAAATAACACTAGCTATACACACAATTGTGTTGGTTGCACTTCAAATCAAGTGCAATTTTTTATCAAAGACGTCATTGCATACTATGGTTTTATACTCACACATTTGTGTGGTTTGGACTTTAATAGAGTCATTTTTTGGTTGAAAAGGGATATTTTATAAAAAAAACAATTGTAAAACATTTCGTGTTCAATAAAACGGCACGTAAAAAATAAATTTACTTTCCTCAAAATTTAGCATAATTTTGCTTTTGTCAAATTATGCTAAATTTTGAGGAAAGTGAATTTATTTTTTACGTGTCTTTTTATTGAACACGAAATGTTTTACAATTAACTTTTTTTATAAAATTTGTTAATTTACAAAATATAAAATTATTAACCTAAAATAAAAACATTGCGAATGGTGTGGCGTTACGTCCGAACAAATTTGTTCCCCATCTAGATACCATGGGAAAATGTCACAAAACAGGAGTGGAAGCACCAAAAATTTGAACCGATCCCACCCGGTTCGATAAATTTTGGTGCCTATGGTCACAAAAACAACACACATACATGCGTAACAAATGACAGCACACTAATTCAAAATTGTGTATTATACGTCGTATACACAAATTTGTGGTTTCGTCTCCTAATTCTGGATCAAAATAGGCGTTCAGATTTGGAAAGGCGATCAACTCTAGGTTTATTGTTAAAAATCATTTTATTTATTGTGTTATTATTATAAAAAGCAAAACTAATATTGGTATAATTGGACACGATGTTGCTAATCCGTTGGCTCGTTTTTCCTATATACTCTAAGCGACACAAATTTTCCCGCGTTGGACTATCCGGTGGATAAATACCCGTTAGAGTTTTACGCTTTAGCTTTTTATTCAATAACTTTAATAAAGTCTCAGTTACATATCCGTTATTTGTTGCAATTTGTAGAATTATATTTAGCTCTGTGTTATAGTTTGAATTTGTCAAAAGGATATTTATAGTCTATCTTTGAGTGAGTGGAAAGCTGACATTTTAATATTATGGGGATGGTTTGAAGAACTAGGAATAACAGCGTCTGTATACGTTTGTTTCCGATAAACGAACAGCGACAATTCTTGCTGAAAATTGACTCTCTATATTTAATAGATTATATTTGCAAAAAATTTATGAAAACTGCTAATTTACCACTAAAACCACTATAAACTGCTAATTTTCGTGGTAGAATTTTTCAATAACGATCTGACCCAAGTTTATTGCACATTATATTTAGAATCTTGACGCCATGACGTCAATAGATTTCTTAATAACATTATTATGGCCTTATATTTTCGCGATAAATTTCAAACAATGAGCTATTTAATGTAATCCAAGTGTGCATCGGCTCAATATCACCTTTTGCTCGGTTATTAAATTGATAATTTTTTAGATAATTGTAAACTGAGCATTGTAATACGCCAAAACGAACCGCTCTAAAACAGTTTAATGATGCATTAAAAATCTGAAGCAAACTCTCATCGGAAAAGTGTTGATCAATAATTTATCTATAAATCAATAGATGTTTGTAACTATTGTTGCTCATTGCACAACAATTCATTCAATTTTCAGACTTTTGTGAATTTCCACGCCTGCGTGAGTTAACAAATATCTCACTCACAGATCCTTGCCTTTGTTTGAGACTCAAAAATCAAATTATTGATCAACACCTTTCCGATGTTATTCTGTTTCAGATTTCTAAACTATTCATAAATTTATCCTCGGTATTTTAGGATAATCAAATATTCCATTCCGAGCTAGGCATATGGACTGTTTATTCCTTACAATAAAACATTTAAAATAAGTTGTATAACCTCCTTAATTTTAGGTGTATAAAACTTATACAAGATTTGTTTTAATTCTCGTACATCAAAAAAAATTTGTTTTGATATCATCCTTATATACAATACAAGTAGGTATATTATTCAAATAATATTTTTATTATTGCATTAGCTTTCGATATCGTTTCTAGCTGAATATATTCTACATGTAAGTCGTTACATCTGTCGGAGTTTAATGTTTGATACAATACTAAACCTATATTGATTTTGTTTTTCTACACTAACATATTCAATAATTATGCATAGTTAGATGTGGGTTGCTTCTATATTTAAGTTGTTTTAATCAATAATTATTTAATGTCAATCAATCTTGACAATTGATGTGTATGAAATTAGAAAGTTGTTTAAGTTATGTTATATACAAAAGAATATGTGCGTGTTTCAGGAATTAAGGCCCCTATGCACGTATTTTGCAAAAACACGACTTTTCGTGGTACCATAGCATAAAAACTAACCAACCGATCGCCAACATTTATATCTTAAAATTTTAATTGAAGTTTTTTAGGAAAATTAACGGTGGCTTTTTCCATTTTCCCTCTAGATTTTCCGCTATGGCATTACAAAGCAAACAATATTTGCAAAAAACGCAGACGTTTTGGTACCATTGAGACGATATCAGTCAACAAAACTTAGATTATAATATGTATATCAAAAAACGCAGAAAAAAATCAGAGATGATTGACGGTGGCATTTTGCTAAATTTTAAGTATTAACCGAAAAATTAGCCAAAAACAAAATTCCTTTGGTAAAAAAAAAAGAAAAGTAAAGACGCAATCGTAAAATTTATTGATTTTATTCCGAATTATTTTTACCAGAATACAACTACAGATGTAGTTAGTTTCCAGTCTTACAGTAGTAAAACTCAATATTGGGACGCAGAACAAATATAATCATAATTTTTGAAATTAATTTTGTTGTTTTGCAGCATATTTTAACATAAACTAAAATTATGTATAAAACAAATACAATATCTATAAGTAAAATGTATGTGGAATTCATAGTTACTTTTCCAAATCAATGTGAAATTTGTGGTTCAAATAGAAGAAAATATCAAAATTGATGGGGTTTTATGTATGTATTGGAAATATTAAATAGGATTTTGAAGTTTAGAAATGTCATATCAAAACGACATCAATTGTGCACTCCACTATACACGAAGTTTTATGTATTTATTTTCGAACGAATAATCGTCACATATTTATTAATGAACGATTAAAATATATTTCAATTAAATTTAAAACACATGCTTTAATTTATTAATAATTTAACACACCAATTTTCGTTTCTACAAAAATTGACGTTTCATTTTGTATTGATATTTTTCCACAGCGTTGCCATATTGGAAGTTTAAACTTTTTTTGCAAGTTTTTTTGTGTTGAAAAAGTTTTTAAGTTTTGTCAGAAAAAAAAAAATTTTATTTAGTGTGCACAAAATCACAATATGTAATATGAAAACATATAAATTAGCTAGTAAAAATTTAATTTTGTATAGAAAACATTTTTTATGAACGGATTCATAAGGATAATTAAATCTAAATTTGATGTTAGTAGCGTATTTTCAACAATTTCTGCTTGTCTTGAAGTCCAACATATCCATTCTTCGACCAGAAAAAAATTTTTTCTTCAATTCTATTTAAGTCACCATACACAAATGTGAATGTAAATAATGACAGATTGTAATGTCTTCCGGATTTTAACGGATCTTTGCTAAATTAGAATTCTTTTTGATAAAAGCATTAAAATTTGATAACATATAAATTGTATGAACTTATTTATGAAAGCACAAACAAACCACAATCAGCAGACCCCTAAACCAATGGAAAATTCATGTTCAAATCAAATGCTCGATATCGTTACAAATGGAAAAATATTTCTAGCGGCTGTTAGTAGAAATGTTGGTTAATACTCAAATCCTATTTTGGTCTACATATGTGCTCAATATACATATTTCTCGCTCAATATATTTATTCAATACGCGCGCGAACAAATAAATATTTGTGTGTACAGTATAAAAGAAACAAATGGAAAAATATAAATTAATATATTTTTTATTTTCGTTTGAAAGTATCCTTTCTCTTATGATTTATATTTAATAAAACAGAATGAAATGAAAATTAAAACTCACTTAAATTTAATAAAATAAAAATATTAATTTTAAACCTAAATTTTTGTTTTGATCTGTAACATTTGTATGCCGCCATCTTTTATATATTTCGATTTGCATCCAAAAAATGGGTCAAGCATACAAATTTTTGTCAACATTTTAAGCATGGTAGTGCTTAATTTGTTTCGACTAGCTTTTACACGCATTTTAAGACGTCGAAAATAAAAGCTAGTTATTGATTTTAATCAAATTTGCAAAAACATTAATATTTCGATGTCGGTTGTGGTATATAGAATTATGAGTACACAAAATATGCTTTCAATTCCATTTTTAAACTGCTAACACTAAATAAAAACCATCCTAAGGTTTTAATACTTTTTACGCTATTTGCCGTAGGCACTTGGCGAAACACACTTATACTTAATAAACACATTTTTATTAATCACTTATTTTTGTTTCGCAGAATATTTTTCAAAAAGTTTAAAAAACCACTCGATCGATTTCGACTTGTTAGGTCATCATCAGGAGTATCTACTCAGATACTCCGAGTAGATACTCCTGATGATGACCTAGCAAGTCAAAATCGATCGAGTGATTTTTTAAACTTTTTGAAAAATATTCTGCGAAACAAAAACAAGTGATTAATAAAAATGTGTTTACTAAGGTTTTAAAATGACAATAAATAAGTATTTCGTTGTTCGTTGTTGTCAATCAATTTACAAGCCCACATTAAAAGTACACTGAAATTTTTCAGATACCAACCACCCCTTATCATGAAAAGTACCCCAAATTTCTCTAGAATAAATGACAACTTCTTTGAAAATTTCAAAAATAGACATTTAAATATCGGATAATGTGTATCGCTTTAATAATCCTCATCAGAAGTGCAATTCGATTTTTAAGTTGTAACTTTAATTCATGGAAACATAATAGCAGAGTTTACGAGGGCAACTGATAAACAGCACATTCGGCATTACATTCTATACAAATTCCAATCAGGAAAAAATGCTTCTAATGCACGAGAATCAATTTGTAGTGTTCTTGGTGCCGACCTTATGAAACGTGTAATTATTGGTACAAACGTTTTAGAAGTAGTGATTTCGATCTTAGTGACAGCCTCGAAAGTTTGAAGATGTGCGAGCTAACTTGAATCTACAACAGTAACAGGCATAACTCAGAAAAACCTAATACCTAAATAAAATAATGCGTAATAATTAGATTCACCTAAGTTTTCAATTCCTAAAAATAATAAATATTTAATAGAGTAAAATATTTTCTGGACAGTTATTTTTCAGTAATTATCTTCTCCTATACTAAATATTAATTTATTACGTTAATATGCCCAGAATAGGACAAAATATGGGATGAAAATATGGTGGATCTGCGATAGCTCGAATAGCTACCCTCTTGTTCCATATTTAGGAAAAGAGGGTCATCAAAGTGGAACCAATTTGGGGTAAAATGTTGTAATGAAATATATGCATACCATTTTTCTACAGCAATAGAAACGTCACATTTGATAACTATTTCACAAGATTTGAATTGGCGCAACGACTACTGAGTGTTGGATTGATATATGTTGGCATCCTTCGGAAAAATAAAAATTGTATTCCCTAAATGTTTTACCTAATCGTTAACGTTTAGTAGAATCAAATAATTTTGGATATTGAAAAAATTTGACAATCGTCAATTACGTTCCTAAAAAAATCGAGCTGTGATTTTTCTGTCATCTATGCACCACGATGATAAAATAAAAACGGAAATCTAATGACAAATCGGTATTAATTTACATTATAATTCAACGAAAGGAGAAGTTGATACTTTAGACCAGCTGTGTCAAAGCATTTACCTTTATATGGTTGAATATTTATCCAGACTAGAATGCTAACCGCCCCGGTGGCAAAGTGGTCAGCATGCTTGCTCTAGTGACCGGAGGTTTCGAGTTCGATTCCCACTGGTGACAAGGAAAAGTTTCACGGTTGGTTTAGGATAGGGAGAGAGAGAGAGAGAGAGAGAGAGAGAGAGAGAGAGAGAGAGAGAGAGAGAGAGAGAGAGAGAGCTAACAGGAAAAATATTCGCCGCAAATTGTTTTACAAAGCCTTATTCAGGAATTGGTTATGCCCAACATCCAATATGAACCTAAACAAACATCCAATAGTATAATAAAGCGTAGCTGCTATATGTGTAATTCAGCCCTTGGTAGAATGGTTCGCTAGCTTTGTAACATCTGCCAAAATAATGTTTGTAATGGACACTCAGAAAAGTGACTGTCTGTAAGGGCCTAGTTTTTATGAAATATTATTTTTGTTGTTGAATTTTAGAAATAAATAAACATGAAATTTACAAATTTCTTTAAATTTTCCTCTAAAATGCTTTTGAGTTCGAGAGATTCATCGCATGCGTTTACGTAAGTCAAATGACCCATGCTGATTAGGGTTAAACATAAAATTATAAATAATACATTTATTTGTTTTGTTGTTTTTGTGGAAATACTAGAGATAAACCCAAGCAAACGTATAGGTAAAAGTGAGGACGATCGAGTAAAATATTCGAATGTTTTACTTTACTGAAAGAATATTTTCATTCCAACGATAACAGTCCACAAACTAACATTCTAAATTGAATTAATTTTATACCTTTTTATGTAAGGTATCG
This sequence comes from Nephrotoma flavescens, assembly GCA_932526605.1. NCBI lineage: Eukaryota > Metazoa > Arthropoda > Insecta > Diptera > Tipulidae > Nephrotoma > Nephrotoma flavescens. Next base: position 275,042,837 of record OW052222.1, on the reverse strand, counting down.
CAGTTAATTAAATTGTTAGAACTTGAGCTTATTTAATTCTAAAATAAAACTAGATCCTAAAATATCAAAAATTGCAATTAATTATTAATAATATCCAACCGAAAGCTTTTTACACATTCAAGTAAAGTTATTCAACGATTTACTTTACATTTTATCTTGCAAAAATTTAGTGAATGCGAATTTACTAAAACATCACAATATCCAATAAAAATCTAGATTTCTACGATACTTTTTTTCATGTGTAAAGTTTATCACTTTTAAACATTATAATTTGTCTTTATCACTTTATCAGTTATGGTAAGTAAAAGAATATACACTAATTTTCTTGTTTGGTGTTAATTTTAGTTACAGCTGATGATAATACCGTATAGCTTGGAGTTGCGCATAACTGTGTATTGGTTTGTTGATAAACATCAATAAAAAACTTTTTAGTAAATCTGATGTTTTATTTATTTGAGCGTTTCGCTAACATACCCTCGTGCCTTAAGAAATTTAATTTCTTAATAACAACTACCGTTTTGGTTCAAATCGAACAAATTCAACAACAAAACTTCAAATCGAAAAACAAGTATTTAATGGTGATGTTGAACGAGCGATGGATAGATATTGAGGGTGCCAAAAATACCAAAAATTCTACAACAGCAACAAGTACCACATCACGAACAGGAACTACACCACCAATTTTGAAAACTTCTAATGTAAAGGTATATATTCAATGAACAAAATACATCATATAAATTGATTGACAACATTGATATATAAATAATTCAATTTTTTTAATAATTTTAAATAGAGGCTAATCGGTGCAAAATCGAGAGCTGCAACAGAAGGAAGCACAACTAGTACGACACGACAACACAGTCAACAACAATCGGTGAAAGTAGGAAACCAGAAACAACTATACGTAACATACAAGTCTTACAGAGAAATATAGGAAGTGTCCTTACTCAGAACTTTCATTAAAAAAGAAATAAAAATTAAACTGTGTATATATGTAATTCCCAAAGTAAATTTATTTAATACTTTGGGATGATTTTTTATTTATAAATAAATAGAATATTTAACGTTTTGTTAAGTTAACATAATGTTGAATAATAAATTAAGCATTTTGTTAGTTTAACATTTTGTTTTCCAGTGAAATTGGGAGACATAGTTTGCATTTTAATATTTTTAATTTTGACTTTTAACTCTGTGTACTTGCTGATAAGACTACTTATTTAATTTAATTTAAAATACTCCTACTTAATACTTAATAAACACATTTTTATTAATCACTTGTTTTTTGTTCCGCAGAATATTTTGAATGTCTTTCAAAAAGTTTAAAAAATCACTCGATCGATTTCGACTTGTTAGGTCATCTACGGCAAATAGCGTTAAAAGTATTAAAATACTCCTCTGGAGTGATATTATGTAGTCTTGTGTTAGCTAATTCTAAATATTTTAACTACATCAAACTGCAAAGGTGGTTGAAACCGGGTCTATTGTAACATATTATTCTATTCTTACATCTTATTATGTGTATAAACACGTGAATGGAACCAGAATTGGATATGCTTGCTTAGGCTTGATCGTACGATTTATCGATTTATTAGAAAAAAGCCAAGAACGCTGAATTAGTTGGAATGAAGATAATAATCACGCACGGGTATAGTACGAGCAATATTCTTAGTTTTTTCCATTTTTCCTTTAAAATGTTTTAAACAACAATCTATTTATTATGGGAAATGTGGCGTCCGAGGTGTGGAAGAGACTTGTATGCATTCCTTGTTCCAAATCTGTAAGCATTTAATGTATTTTCCCCAATGTTATCTTGTCACAGGTTATTAAATCATTGAAAAGTCGCTTACATTAAACAAGATAACGCGTTTACTTTTAAATTTTTTCACAAAATTTCTTAACAAAATGAGTGAGGAGCAGATTAAATACTTATTCGACAATCTATATTTGTTCCAAGGTATGTATGTATGTATGTATGTATAAGCAAAAGGCATGTGGAATGAAAAAAATAGTATAAAAATAGATGTGTTTTGAAAATATACTCTATTATATTATATAACTGTCTATACCCTAAGCGTTACTCGTCATTTTAAAAGACAACAATTTGAAAATTAATATTATTATAGATAAAGTAAATTATAAATGATTTGCATTTGTAAATAAGATATTTTGGGTTAACTTATTTTTAATTGTATCTAATAATTTTTGGTATTAGGCGACATCGCTCGTTAAACCAATTAATTTTCAAAGAGAAAATGTGATTCTCACATAGACATACATTCGTTTTTAATTTATATTTTTAACAGAATCTTCATCTGTTTTACAAAGATATTCTATCATTTTATAAAGTAAAATAAAAAAGAATTTCAGTGAGTGCCTTTCAATTTTGCAAATTGAAAAAATACATTTCTCGGTTAGTTTAGTACAGGTACTTGGACCAAAAACATATACAACCGTGAATCCGTTCGAAGTTTTTTTTTTCATAATAATTGCTAAAACGTTTTTAGTACTTCTGTTACACAAAGGCAAATTTTTACATTACAAAAGTGAAATAAAACAATAAAAAAATGAATTATGTGTAAAGTGTTTTCCATTTGTGATATACTAGTGAGTTAAAATTTATTACATACAAGAGAAAAATAAATAAAATGAATTTTAAATGAAAACTTTATTAAATATATTGCAGACACATTTTGAAAAACAAGCATTATTTAGTAAGTTAAAAATTTTAAATTATTATAACTGACCTATTTACTTCAAAATATAATATTTATTTCATCTAAATCAATAAATGAATTTCTAAAATAACACGACAAAAAGTTTATAAAAAGACTCTTCAAAAATTTTACCTAATTGAAAAATTATGTAATATTTAGGAAATTGTTTTGATAGCATGTATTTGCTACACATTCAGATTACGAGTATTTTTGTAAAATATCCTTACAAATTAGATTATTATAAGTCGTCTTGAAAGCAAATCTTTGTGTTTTTTGTCTAAATTTAAATGGCCTCGTGATTCTACTTTTTTTTAAATAAAATTCTTTAAAAAATTCAATTTAAAAGAATTCCTGCTCTTAGAAAATAACATTACGAAAAGTTTAATTAAATTTCGATTAACTAAGTCTCCAGTGAGGTATTTGTAATTTTTTTATTTAAAACATTAATTGAATGATAAACCAGAAAATGCATTTCCAAATGAAGCACTATATCATTGCGTATATGATCAAGTAGATGCCAAATAAAAAGATAGTCCGTATGCAGGCTCAAAAAACGTAAACACGAAAAATAATTTTCATACAAATGCTATGGAAATTCTTTTTTGTTAAGATTTTTAAGCATCTTTTTAGAAAAAAAGTTCTACATGGTTTCGGTTTGCCGTCTCACCGTCTGTGTCCACGATAAGTTGAGAACGGATGGAGATATCCACTTAATTTCTGCACTAAAAGTTCAAGCAATTCATGGGACAGAGCCCTATTGATTTAGACATTTTTGTGTTTAGGGTGTTCGGGGATATGTAGGGTTTTGTTAACACCCCTCCTTAAAATTGATATTATTTTCTATTCTATTTCGGTTTCTTAGAGCATGTGAATGTGGAATAAAGATATATCTTGCATGGATGTGGGTTTGTGTGGGGGGGGGGTAATGTGGTGTTTTGGGTTTGGTGTGGGAATTTGGGATTTTGTGGATTAGGGTTTGTGTGGGTGGTGTGTGGGTGGTAGTGGGTGTGGAGGTGTTCAAAGGTGATGAAATGAATGGTGTGGTATAGGGTGGTGCGGGTGAGATGGGTTTTAGGGTTTGAATTGGATAGTGGGTGGGGGTGATAATAATGTTTAGGTGTGGTGGGTTGTGGTTGACTGGGGTCGGTTGAGTTATGGTGGATTGGGATCGGTTGGGCTGGGTGTAGATAATAATTCTATAATAATTTTATAATAATTTTTAGTTTCAACTATAATAAAAAATTTTATTTTCAACTATAGAGAATAATACTCTTAAAATAAACTTGGATCCAAACGCTTTTACTAAAAAAACAAAATTTAATACACATGTAAAATTTTTCGAAGAATCACCTTTGTATTCGTGTAAATCTGGGACTAAAGTCATTTTAATATTATTTATTAAATTAAGGAACTCGAGAGAAGCGTCTTTTATATTATATTAAGAACACAACGTTATAGACAGTTTGTAGTCCAGCCACTGGGTGCTTTTCATGTCCCAGTGGCACTATTCTGGCTTTTCCAAGGAATAGGCAATTGGGAAAAATATTTTCATTGCATTTTTGTTTAAAATAATTTTTGGGCCTACTGAAGGTATAAGTTTATTGTAAATATTTTGAAAACCAAGTTAATTGTGAAACATTTTTTGTTCCAAAAAATTTTTATAGGGAAAAATATTTTCCCATTTATCTTTGTTTCTAAAATATTTACACCAAACGTATTCCCTCAGTAGGCCTGAAAAATATAATTTAGACAATAATGCTATGAAAATATTTTTCCCAATTCCCTATTCCCAGGGGCCCAATTTTGGTCGAAAAACCGGAATAAAATTTATGAGTTTTACCTTTGTTTCACATACGTACTAGACGTAAATATTGAATTTTGTTGCTGTTTGTATCAAAAAATTATATGATTTAATGTTTTAGGTCTAGTAGGTAAGTAAAATAACTGTAATTCTCATGATTTTTATTCACAATCTTTGACCAAAATTTTGCCCCAGGGAAAGCCAGAATAATGCCACTGGGCGATATTTTTTAACATCTTTTAATTAAGTACACTTTTATAACTTATATATTATTAGTTGTTTATATGATCTTTAACATTATGTGTGGAATATAATGTCAGTCAAGTGGCCGCCTCTGGCCGTGGCGCAAAAGCGAGCTCTTTCAAGCACATTTTCCCCCACCCAAAATCAAAATACCTTCTTCAGTTAATTTAATTAAGTTTATCAGTAAGTATTACATTAAGTAAATTAGTTGTCAGAGACTTTTTCGGTAAAGATTCGCATTGAAATACTAAATTTATTATTTAATTTGAAAATATTCTCAAGCAGTTCTGCAAAATAATTGCGAATTATGTAGTATATATAACAAGCTGAAATATAAACAGTCTCCACCGCAAAAATCAACGTTTTAAAATCAACCCTACATCGAAATATCATACAATTTGTATAACAAATTGACTCCAAAACGTTCATGATTTTGGTACTTTATCTGTTCCCTAAATTTGAACATAAATTTTAAATGTCATACATTCTTACACTTTCCTTATTTCATTATTATTCGAGGCAACTTTACGTTTTTTACACAATTGTATAAAACAATTGTGTAATTCTATTTTCAATTTTTACATTTGTATGGGAGATTGTCTAAATTATTTACATTCTTGTGAATTTCTTATAAAAGTTACATTATTATAGACATATGGAAAAACGTAAAGTTGCCTCGAATAATAATGAAATAAGGAAAGTGTAAGAATGTATGACATTTAAAATTTATGTTCAAATTTAGGGAACACATAAAATCTTGAACGTTTTGGTGTCAATTGGTTATACAAATTGTATAACAATTCGTCAATTTGTTTTCTAAATTACATTCTTGTGAATTTCTTATAAAAGTTACATTTGTATGCTTGTTGCATAATTTAATTTAAAGAGACAACCTAAAGTTTTCTATAAGTGTTGATCTATTGGTTTATTTGATACCCAAAATAACGAGTGTTTCAGTGACGTTCATGAGATTGATATTAAAAGTCTTACATATGAGAAACATTTATTAAAAATTAAACCAAAACATAGGATTGGTTCATTAAGGTACTTCTTAATTAATGCCAGATCAGTAAGGCAAAACTTTGCCAATATTAAACAATTCCCAAAACCAATGCACCACAAGTAATTTGCTGTGTTTTTTTATTCGCAATTCGGGTGGGCTATTGAGAGCTGAATGGAAAATTATTATATTTATATATGTTACGGTTAAAGTGTATTATTGGTTATTATATATAATTACCGGTCATTATATATAATTACCAACTGCGTCAGTTAATATGTATAATTTTTTATACTTATTCACTTTTACCGGTGATTATATATAATTACAAAACCCCCTTGGTAACTTTATATAACTACCGGTAAAAATGAATAATTCTAACTTCGAAAAGTTTAAAATTATAATAATAATAATGGCGTAATTTTACTTTACGTATACATCGAAAAGATAAGGTAACGAGTTAAAATTTAGAAATTTTTAAATGTAGCATTCTTTATCTAAATTTTTCACTATTTGTATTTTTTCAAAATAAGGTAAGAGCGTATCTTACTTTTTAGAAAGTACAAGACAAATTTTCCAAGAAAATGTATCAATTTCCTCGATAATTTTTCTTTTCCAAATTTTTTTTTATAAAAATTATGTTTACTCAATTTTCATGAAACATGAAACATGCGGCCATATTCAATATATCCAGGCAACCTTCATGAAATTCCTGATGAGGATCACAAACTTAATACACATGGAAATGAAGATAAAGAACAAATTGATTGATTGATTGATTGATTCTGAATGTACGACCAAGTTCTTAGACAGCCCACCGTACACTGTGTTTTACATATAACAAAACCGAAGGATTGGATAGGTTAGTTAATTTTGACAGAATCGGCCCGGTTACAGACACCTAGGTATAGCCGATAGTTAGTAACACAAAGACAACACAATACTAATCTATTTGAGGAAGGATATAGGCTTAATTGGTTTATTGGATACCGATGGTATTGGTCTTCAACAATTGCTTCTCTAAATCAGCAACCTGAGGAAAATTATTTATTACTTCACGTACACCTGGAAATTTCCTGAAATGTAATTGTAAATTAATGCTTCCCGGCTTCCTAAACAAAATTAATTGATTAAATCAGCTCAGTCACAGACTTCTAAATAAAGTCAATAGTTATTAATGCAAACCCAATTAATATTTCAAAGAAATTTCACGTCAATCTGTAGATCCCTGAAATTTAATTCCTATATTATATATGATATTTTCCGGCTTCCTAAATAATATAAACATTTATTAATTTAATCCTCCTGCAATTCCACAACTTACAATAGAATTTCCTGAAACCATAATTATTTCAATTATATTAAAATTACTCTAAAATCCATTAATATTGAACCAACCACGGGATAGATACAAAAAAAAAATTTATGAGGCATTCAAAGGCAATGGTTCCTGGAAAACTATCAATGTTATTCAATGCCACATTAACTACCGGATTGATTTCAAATAAATTTAGATTATTTCGCAAAAATTTCAAACATTTTATTAATTTTGTTCACCAAAGCATTATTCGATTACTCAATAAAAACGAAGAAAAGGAAGAATTATGCAGAATTATATTGGCATTGCGAATGGAACCAGGCCGTTTCCCAACCAAAATTCTTCCAGCTCAGCTTGTACAGCTGAGCTAGGATTCTAATAAACCATTCGACCATTCTTAATGGAACTTGGCCATATCCCGATCAATTATTGTCAAATCAGATCAGAATTACATGTAAATTTAAAAATGGATTTTAAAAAGGTTCTGGAATTCGGCCATGCTAAGCAGTTTTTCAACTAATCATGTCCGGATCTGGTATAATGAGCTGAACCGGGATTCCAACATAAATCCCGGATAAAGTTCTGGATTTTTCAACAAAATAAATCCGAAAATAATCGGCCAAGGAATTATCCTACTCCTCCACTTACTCGTCAAGACAACCCGTTTAAAGATAACCTAGCCAAACTGAGCCTCACCAAAACTAATGCTAATTAGAATTTAATTTGAATTATATAGATGGAAGATTTGCAAGAATCGCAACAATCAGTTTCGAACTTAATGAGATTATTGATTTGAAAAAATCAGTCATGTCATCAGGCCGGGGCGACTGACGTTGATATTTTTACATAGGAATATTGTCTATATATAGAACAATACCATGTAGTTGTACTACTTAGCGAATTACTGCATAGCGTACGAAATTCGATTCTTTCATATTCTACATCTATACTTCATTTTTACCAATTAACTTTTCGTTGTATACGAATTACATTTTTTTTTTTTACGTTGTTGTTGTTTTATTGTAATTGGCGTCAAATCTGTATGATGACAACGACTATGATAATTCATAATTACTTATACACAAACAAATCAACTTCCCAACCACTCTCTATACTTTTTCTTTCCTTTAACGCTGGATCGCGGATAAGTTAGAATTTAATTTGAATTATAGATGGAAGATTTGCAAGAATCGCAACACAATCAGTTTCAAACTTAATGAGATTATTGATTTGAAAAAATCAGTCATCTCATCAGGCCGCGGCGACTGACGTTGATATTTTTACATAAGAATATTGTCTATATATAGAACAATACAATGTAGTTGTACTACTAGCGAATTACTGCATAGCGTACGAAATTCGATTCTTCCATATTCTCCATCTATACTTCATTTTTACCAATTAACTTTTCGTTGTATACGAATTACTTTTTTTATATTTTACGTTGTTGTTGTTTTATTGTAATGGTTTTGTTGTGATTGTTCCGTACATTGGTCTATTTCAGTATATCTCGAATTAAATACACAATCGTAGGAGGAAGAATTTCCTACGATTGTGTATTTAATTCGAGATATACTGATTTGGCGTCAAATCTGTATGACAACGACTATGATATATATATATATATATATATATATATATATATATATATATATATATATACAATATATATATATATATATATATATATATATATATATATATATATATATATATAGGCTGAGTTTGGCTAGGTTATCTATATATATATATATATATATATATATATATATATATATATATATATATATATATATATATATATATATATATATATATATATATATATATAGTTTTCATAAAATAACACAATGATCAAATGGATTTGTAGCACAGTCGTGATGAAAAAGAAAAATGTTTACGAAATTTAATTAATTGAAATTAGCATATCATATTATAATATACTGTGCAATAAAGGGCTAAATGACAAGTTTTGATAAAGAAAACTTTATGTTTTCCAAAACTGCATCTTTACAGACCAGGCTGGTTCACTATTAGGAATCAAATTTCATCCTTATCTGTTTTTCAATAATTAGGAGATCTTTGCGAAATTTGGTGAAAATTCGTGTACCGCGAAGTGGCAAGTTCACGACCGAGGATGATAAATTTACACGAAATGTGCTAACTGAAGCCTAATGGTATAGAATAAATGTTTTATTTATGTGTTTTATGGGGTTTGTGACGTTATCAATAGTATGACGCATATACGATTCGCCGGTTTATGGAACAACATTTCAGTACATCGACACCAAAACAGAACATCCTCGTCGATTTTTTTATATAAAAAAAAAACTTTACGTGGGAGGTGCTTCAAGTTCGACCGCAAGGCGGACCACTCGCGCCACTGAAAACACTAATTTAAAGAAAACTAAAAGTTATTTTGTAAATACATACACTGTACACACAAATATAAAATTTTTTATTTTTACGTTCGCGTTTTGAAAAAATATATTGAGCGAGAAATATAAATATATTGAGCAAGATAGACGAAAATTTGGTTTGAGTTTCAGCTAATCATTTCTCTAACAGCCGCTAGAAATATTTTTCCATTTGGAACGACATCGAGAATTTGATTTGAACATAAATTTCCCTTTGGTTTAGACAACTGGTTGTAAGTTTCTATGATATTACTTACATAGAAAAAGTACGATGACGCATATATGCATCCCTGGTCTATGGAGAACATCATAGGACGCAGCCCTATGATCGTCTCACCAAAAAAGGAATTCCGGAAAATAGCCATTTGGAAATAAGGTACGTCTACATGCAACGTTCTATAGGATGAACCTCCGGCTTATTTCGAACAAGGTTTCGCTTGGTTTTATGGACAAGAGCTTTTTAGTATGGCTATAGTTTTAATTTAATCTATTTTTTATTTTCAGACAAGTTATTTGGAGAAAAGAACAAACTACAAAAAGGGCCCCTCTAACCGGGGGCACCTCGGATTCAGCGTGCAACGTGAAAGTAAACAAATTTTTAAAGGTAAATAATCATGAAATATTTAAACGAATCAGTAAATAATATTAATTACCAGATATTTTATTTTGAATGAATAATAAATTTCTCTCTATACCAATTAAAATGGTAATGTCTTATAATTTTTCAAATTACTGTAACGCAATATCGCTACTTTAAAGGATACATAAGAGAAACATAATTATATGCCTTGGGCATCTGTTGATTACTCCGCCGTTTCGATTATTCTGTTCAAAAGTTTTCTTTGATTTTTCAAGACGCAATGATAAAATGTAAAACTAAACAAAATTTGACTTATAAAATTAATTTACAGCATTTAATTAATAAAACAATGATAGTTGAAATTTTATTTGTGTAAACAGATTTTTGCCTCAGATGATGATAATTTAATGATGGAAACGCTAAATTAATTAAATAATCAAAACATTAGATCACAAAACGGTGCATACACTAAAGTACATAATACGGAACAGGACCGATTAAAACAGTACACCACTAAACAGCACAAAGTACATTAAATGTATATATAATGTATAAAATTGCAGATCCCTACTTGAGCAAAGGTTCTGTCTAAAATCTGATCGTTCACTTGTAAAGGACAACCATAAACAAGCAACTCCGATATCTCTCTGAGCTAAAGCATTATACGATTACAAACTTTGGAAAGCATGGAAGGAACTATAAACGGAACCAACATGCCCGTGCCGCCTATTAACATAAAAACAATAACGAATCTTACTTTATTTCTTTGTAAACAATTTGACAATTTTAGAAGAACTTTAAGAATTTTGAATTTTCAAGTTTCTCCTAAAATCTTAATTAATACAGTTGAACAAAATGTGGCTTCAATTACGATAAATTTGTTTTTTAGATAGTTCAAAATCAAATAGCGTTCCGATGCCGATTCTTTAACTCTCTATTAATGGGTTGGTTTTTGAACCCGACTTTAAGGGGGTTACCAGCTATTAGAGCTTCACAATGATAGTCCACTCAATTATTTCCGAGAGTGACACTTTAACAATAAAACCTATATGAGTGGGTATTTGACATTCTAACGAGTCTAAATTTGTAAGGTTTATTGGAAAGCGGTAAACGACACAGATTTCGTATAAGAGTTATTAAGGTCAATTTTTACCGATAATGATTGAAGCTCAAGCTTAAGATTTTAAAACCATTTTCTTTTTCCAGAACAGTCTAGATTCAGAAGTACTTAGTAATATTTAAATAAATACTAATTGCTAAATGCTAAACCACCGAAACTAACTAAATAATATGACATGTTTATCACCTTAACTCATGTTTCATAGATCTGACCAACTTGCACCCTTTCTGAATTCGCTAAACCGAGAGAATCAAAGACTCTGAGACAGTAAAGGAGAGAAAAGAAGAAAGATTTAAAATTTTTAAATTCTTCTGGATTCCGAAAATCAAAATTGTATTGTTGAGAACTGGAGATAAACTCTTAATGTGTACCAAATTAAACTGTTCTGAAAGAACCCTAAATAATAAATAACATCACTAATACCCTCTAATAAACCTCATTATCGCGGGTAAAATTATAAGGCGGTTTAGTATTCTAAATAAAAATTTAAAATCATAATTCGAATTATGTAGGTTTTTGAATAAAAATATTGGAGTACGTATATTTTTTTCAATGTATGCGAATCTTTTGTCGTTTTATTTTTGTACTTTAAATTTGCTTAATTTCACAAAAATATTCCTGCCTCTCTCGAGTTTTCTAATTATAGAATACTATAAGCAATTTCTTTAAAGCACAAACTATAATACAACGCCTTCATTCGTTTTCCTTTGTCAAAATATGGTTATTTATATGTACTTGAAAAAAACGCAGAGATTATTTTTTCAATTTTTAGAATTTGAATATTACTAAATACCTACATAATTAGAACCTCAATTAGGTATTATGAATTACTTACTACTCTCTTCCCTAGTAAATAACACATAGGCACTCTCGTGTACCAAAAGAACTATTAAATATTTTCAAAATATAAAAGAAAATGTTAAATATAACGCTAATTTGTACGTTATTTTTATTCAGACTCATACGCTGACGTGTGTGCTGTAGTTTATAGCCGTGTATTTAGCGCCCTACTTTTGCATGTAATTAATTTATTTAATTCTAAACTAAGATTTTTCATCCAATTTTTTAGTAAAAAATCAATATACAAATATTTTGCTCTACCTATTTATCGGGAGCGTTATCCATTTCAATGGGAAATTTGAAAAGGCCTTTATTTTGCAAACCCCTAAAACCATTAGAAATTTAATCTTACAATAAAAATTTAAAACGCAGCAAGATGAATAATTGTTTATAACGTTCAGCAATTTATTGTGTATTGTAAGCTCAGAATTTCTTCCTATTAGCCAATACATTTTCTTATATTTGATGTTCAATTCTTCTTTTTTCTTTTTAACATGCTCTTTCCATCTAAACTTGCAATCAAGGGTCATGCCGAGGTATTTGGCTGTAGTTGCATTTGGAACCTGCCTTGAATTGAGTTCTACTGGAATTCAGCTAACTTTCTGGTTTGTGAAGTTTACGTGAACCGATTTTGCTTAGTTTAGGCTAATGCGCCATTTCTTTGTCCAGCTACTCACTGAGTCGGTTGCTTGTTGAAGTTTTGTCGTTGCTTCTTCGTGATCTGACATATACTTTCCAGTTGTAAGAATAGCTGTATCGTCTGCAAATATTGCTATGGTAGCACCTTCTGTATTTGGCATATCTCTGGTGTACAAGATGTACAGTATAGGACCCAGCACGCTACCTTGTGGTATGCCTGCTGCTATTCTCTTTAGTTCAGAGTACTCTCCGTTATATTTTACACGGAAATGCCGATCTGCGATGTACGATTTAAGAATTTGATAGAACTGTTTAGGTAGATCTCGATGCAATTTAAATTCAAGTCATGGTGCCAAACTTTGTCGAAAGCTTGTGCTACATCTAAGAAGATACTGGAACATATTTTCTTTTTCTCAAGTGCGTCTTCTATTATGTCCGTTATTCTGTGAACTTGTTCTATCGTAGAGTGATTTTCCCTAAATCCACATTAGTGTGGTGGAATTCAATTTCGTTCTTATATTATTGGCTTGAGCCTCTTGAGCAGTAATTTTTCAAATGATTTTGAAATGACAGGAAGTAGTGAAATCGGCCTGTACGACTTTTTGCCGTTTGCTGGTTTGCCTGGTTTAGGAATCATGATTACTTCAGCAACCTTCCATTGTTGTGGGACATATTTCAGTCTGAAGGCAGCATTGATTATTTGAACCAATTTTCGTAATCCCTTCTCGGGAATGGCTTTTACAACTTGGCCAGTAATTAGATCGTAACCTGGAGCTTTTTTCGCATTTAAATTGTACTTGATCTCCTCTTTCAATTCCTGTAATGTTACAGATCATATAATATGGTCATCAATTTGGCTAATTGTTGTTATGTTTTCGTCTGCAGTTTGCCTGGGTAACGGTTGAAAGGTTTCTTCCAAGTGAGCAGCAAATAAAATGGCTTTTTGCTTGTCACTTTTGGTCCAGGTTCCTTCCTCATTTTTAATAGGCGGCACATGCATTTTGGTCCTTTTTAATCCCTTTGTTGCTTTCCAAAGAGAGTAATCAGTGTCTTTATGCTCAGTGAGACCACTTAAGTACTTGTAAATAGTTTCGTTCTTAATTTCTTTTATAAGTTGTTTCAGTTTATTGCACAGATAATTGAGGATTCTTTTGTTTTCCGGAGCGCGTGTCCTTTGCCAAGTCTTTCGTGCCTTTCGTTACTCTCTAACTAGTTCCCTGACTTCAAGAGGGTAATTGTGATTACTACGGGATTCGGTATGATTAGTAGGTGAACTTTGCCATGCTGCTTGTTGAATAGTACTGTTAAGTACCTCCAGTTCGTCTTCCAATTGTACCGTTGTTTTAATTGGCATTTGAAGGTCTAATTGCTCTTCAATTAGTTCTTGGAATAGGTCCCAGTCAGTTTTATTATTTGTTAGCTTAGGCAAGTTATCCTTGTTAATTATCATTGCGCTGAGTGTCATGATAACTGGTCGCTGTTTTCGAGGCACGTGTAGTCCTCGCTAATCTCTTTCGTTACATAGAAATCAATGAGATCTGGTATTTTATTTAGATCAGCAGGCCAATATGTTGGTTTACCTCCAGAATGGAACTCGCAGTTGTTTACCCGACCTGCTTCGAAAACCTCTTTTTCTTTGCGGATTGTAAGTCTTGATCCCCAATAGGTGTTTTTTGCATTAAAGTCACGACGAATAATAAAATTGGGTCCTAGTGATCTAAAGAGTCTGTTATAATCTTCTTTGTTTAGATTATAGCGTGGTGGGCAGTAGATGATAGATGAAATACTGTAATCATTATTTTTACTAGTTTTGACTTTAACTTGAGGTATGCCGTCTTAGGTATATCCTTTTCCCTCATTTTGATGTTGTGAAATCCGGATGTAAGGTCTATTGTAGTAAAAAAATTGGAGTTAACCAGATGTGCGATGGTGTTTTAGTTTCAATATTGTTTACCTGAGTTGATGTTATTATATATTATTTTTCCTATCAATTCCAATTTTTTTAATGTGTGATCTCCGATTATCCCTTCAAAAGTTTTTAGTCCCGGTAGAACATAAAAATCTAGCATGATGTTATTGCCGAAATTTTGGAAGAACTTTATTGATAATTTTTGTCGAATTTTAATGTCGCCTCCGGCTGATCTAATGTTGATTTGGTTGTCAAGCGACTTAGCATTCCTGACGATTTCTGTTCTTATGACATTTTTATACGCGCAAGTATCGACAAGGAATCTTAGGATCTTGTTGTTGTTAGTCCTAAATTCTATGTAAGGTATGTTGGAGAGGCACTCACTGTAAAATTTACCTCAAAATTTTCGTCCGCATCCTCTTCTTTATCTTCGTTGTCGCTGAAGTTTTCAATATATTCTTCGTATTCCTGGCATTCTCGTTCACCATCTTGTTGTTCGATATGGAAGATTCTTTGTTGCTTATGTTGATTTAAGCGCGAATGTAATTTATGCTCCTAGTGTTGCCAGATTGATCAATGGACATTGGTATTGGCAGTTTGTGTTGGGCTGGCCTTGATGGTGGTGTTAAAAATAATTTTGGTGCTGCGTGTGTTGAAGCTGATGTTGTTGATATGGCTGTTGATACTGCATGTTGTACCCTATATTCTTTTGTTGCAGCGATAGCCTTGGTAGTGGTACTGGCCTCTGTACGTGCTGTTGAGTTCTATTCGCATTTATTTGATTTATAGGAATTGTGATTGAGTTATTGAAGTTCTTATCGTGTATTGATGCGCTCCCGAAGTTAAGGTTTTGGATTTCTAGACACGAGGAATATGCCTCGGGGAGATTCCCTGGTCGTTGAATGGTCAGCATCCTAGATATATCGCCATTTAGACCTCGGATAAATACATCTAACGCCCGTTTTCTGTACGTGTCGATCAAAACCGTCATAGTATCTGAGCTGTAATTTTCAGTTTTCACCTTGTTGATTATAAGTGATAACTGGTGGTTTACTGTTGCGTAGAACTCGTCGACGCTCTTCCTCCCTTGAGTTAGGCTGCTTAGCTGGAACTCGAGTCTCCACACGTCCTTCTTGTCTGCATATTGTAACGATAAACATCGTTTTATCGCACTCCAGTTTTCGTCAAAGATGTTGTAGGAAATTAGAACTGCGTCCGCTGTCCCTCGAATCTTTTGTCTTATGGTTTGTAAAATGGCTCTATATACGGGCTTATCTCTCACTATTTCAAATCTTTTAAAATGCTTTCTACACAATATATCCATGACACGTAGTGCAATGGATTTCCGTCGAAAACTTGTAGCTGCTTGACACAGTCCGGTAGCTTGCTTATTTCCTACAGTTCTTGCTCCGCTCTGGGTACCACGAATGGAGTGTTCTTTGGTATGCTGTTCGTTGTTTTATTTTCTAGCTTGTCAATTTTCTTTTCTAATTTTTTATTCAGTTCAATTTGTGCGTTGAGTGCTCCTGTTAGTTGTCTAACTACTTCTTGAAGTTGCTGCATTTTATACTGTTTGCACTTAACTTTGTTATATTGTTACTTGTTATTTAGACACTATTATGTGTAGGGTTTTATTAAAATTCTGTGTATGTCGTATTTTTTGGTTGAATTTTATCGCCTTTTTTAGGCTTTCACTTTTTTGTATTAAATTAATTTTTATGTGGTTTTATTAAGATTTCGTATTATTATTTCACTTTTATATTATTTAGCTAATTTTTATATGATTTTATTAAAATTTTGTTACTGGTACTTACAGTATTACAGTTTTCATTATTAGTGAGGAATTTCTCCTGGGTAATTGTGAGTCTGAGGATTAGGTTTCCTCAGAGGTCTTTTAAGTGCACACCGGGTGTTGTACACTTCAGTTAGAGTTAGCTTCTTGTTATCCGGATGACTCGTATTTTTCCTTTTTAGCTGCAAGCGTTTATATTTGCTGGTGGCCTACTGCGGTACGCTATATAAGCTATATATGTTCTCCGGGTATAGCCGTATTTAATTATGTTCGTAGAAGAATTTACTAAGTTCTCATGAGATTGGTTACTTTTGTCTTTGTTATTATGCTCTCGTGGTTATAATAACTTTGAACTGTTACACTTTCACTTTCACTTTCACTT
>OW052222.1:274948582-275023582 GCA_932526605.1 Nephrotoma flavescens | reverse complement strand
CACTTGCTACTGGTGGAAAACGTTCAGTTTAACAGTTTAAGTTACAGTTTAAGTTAGATTCGGGTGCAGAAGTTAACAACTTCTTCTTCATTTCGGAGTGTAAAAAAAGTACCACAATTTTGTAGTTCTCCCTCCAAAAGCATGTCTTAATGCCTTTGGTGGGTTTAAACTAATTTATATTGGCAATATTTCATTGCGTGCAGCGGTACACCAATGTATTCCTGTAGAGTTTGCAATTGAGGCAAATGAGGAAACAAAACCTTTATTAGGGCTAAATTCATATGAGAAACTCAATCTGGCCAAAAGAATCTCAGCTATTCAGGATAGCAACGTAGAAAACAATCACATCACATTCATTAGAAGAACAAACTTATTTGTTTTCTCAAGAGTAGGTAAATTTTCTGAGAAATGCTCTTTGAAGCTTATCAAACGAGAATACAATTCCTACATTCAAACCTATATGAGATTCCACACAAAATACATTGAGAGAAATGGAAAAACTCTCCGTTATTACGAAAGTTTATCAAGCAACTGAGTAGACCCATAATTTGGTAGTTATTAAAAAGCTAGACCTTTCGAATTTGCCTTGATTCACGGGAATTTGATACTAACTTGAAACAGATACATTTTTAATTCCTACTCTCGCGGGATTAGGTTTTTCTATGAATAGTATATCATACATGTAAAGCGATACAGAATAGATTTCTTTAAATAAATAAGTATTATCATCATAAGTATCATCATAACATATGATGCGCTGGCAAGACGTTAGAGGAACATGACAGAAATGCTGATATTCAGAGAGTATGTGAAATACAAGTCAAATTCAATTCTGGTAGTATAACCAGACCCTGTTCGTGTAAATTTTTTCAAAAACAAAATTACATTGGAAATTTTTTTTCTATTCAATTTCGATACGGAAAAAATATTTTCTAAATTCTAAAAATTTAGATCAAACGTGATTTCACAGTAGGCCAAAAAATGATAATTTTGAAAAAAAAAAACGTAAAGTAAATATTTTTCATAACTCCTTTTTCATAGGGAAAGCCAGCCAAAATCGACCTGATGAAAATAAGTATAAATTAATATTTGAAACGTTGGCGCTGTAACCTTGAAGTTTAATTCCATAGGCTTAATACCCATTCTAAATTAAAATAAAAATATTTAATTAAAGCCTAATAACCAATCATACATAATATGTAGATCATAAAATTCAGCCCTGATTTAAAACGTCTAATGTAGAAATATTTATTATTTGCCTCTGCCGGATAAAGTACTCGAAAATAAAACTCAACCAAATGTGTTCGAACAGTTTTTAATCAAAATTGTTCATGAGAGAATTTGCAGAATCTTGATATCGGTGATCATTCTCTATCAAACTTCAAACACAAGGAAACTTAGGTTCCATTGAATTTTCAAAAAACCTTTTTTGAACGAGGATTTCGCCATTAATTTTGACATGTTCATTATTTATAATCTTCATTCACAACTGTTTAAAGAATATTTTTCAGATTTCATTTGTCATAAAATCTTTTATATTTTTAAAAGTGTGTTAGCTCTTTATTTTCGTACATAACATACACCTTACTCGTACACAGAAACTGGCGTTCACACTTCTTTGATAGCAAAATTCTGTACATTCGTCAAAATACAGTAATAAAATACGCTGCACACATTAAGAACTTGAAAATGTTTACGAAAACGAAATACCAGAAAGTATATTTTCTTACGTTTTGAGTAATTATTTAATTTTAGATATTCGCTATTTGCTTTCAAGAGAGAAAGAAAACATGTTCTATTTTCGTAGGAAAACGATAATTTGTTCTCACATTTTAACGATGATGATGTTCAAAAGTGTTTTGAATCGTGATCTGACGACATAGAAACAAAGGGGTGCTCACTAAGTGGAAATGAAACAGGCTTAGCTGATGACGAAACTGCTTAAATTGCACTCATTTAATTTTAACTAGAATATCCGATTTTAGCATAATTTTAAAGCTACACGTATTAAAACATAAAATCGTATTGTCATTGCCACCCTTTGTTTGAAACATTTTCTATTTTTGTAGCTACTAAAAAAGCGGAAAAATCATGTTATAATTATAAAGAATTTTCTTTTTTCAAATTTAAAACAGAAAACATCTTTTTCTTAAATTAAAACTCATTGTAATTAGTTTTAGTTGAATAGTTGAAGTGAATGTTATGTCAGTCCTTTTTAATAATTCGTTTGTTTAAATAAACAATGTACAATAGTGATGTTTTTATTTATTTAATTATTTAAGTAAAATGATTTGAAAGAATTGTGATAAAAAAAAAATATTTAACAAATTCCAAAAAGTTCAACAAATATGGTTTGAACAGATTACCTACATTTTTGTGGATTTACTTAAAATTGTTAATAGTATAATTATTACAAGGACTTAAAAAAACAAAAAAAATCTGAGAAGCACATTTCTAATAATATTTTCTTGGATTTGTTCCATTTTGGACAATAACCAACGAAAGGTAAATTTTAATTTTTTTGCAGTAGTACTTTAAATTTTAACTTTTAAAGAAATACATTTCAGAATATTCAAATAAATTGTTATTCTTAATAACATTTAATTAAATGAAGAATGTTGACAAGACAACCGACATGATAAAAATCTCTTCCTTTTTGTTCTTGACTTGCAGGAACAAGTTTACTTTTGAGTATAGTTCTAAATGGGATAGTTTTGTTAAATTTATTGCAATCCTCTCTTATTTGAAACAAAATAAATCGTTTTAAATAAACATTTCAATTTCGACTATCTTTACGAGTGTGTAGACACTAAGCACTTTTCGTAAGTGTAATTTTTCTTGAATATTTCAATTTTCTTGAATGACTCAAAAATTTTGAAACATTTTCCTATGGCATGTAACGTAAAATTATGTGAAAATAGAGTAATCATTCCTTTTTTTAATCAGGAAACAATAGCTTTGTGGTTGTATATTTCAATAATAATAGCTAATTTCATTCATAAGAAACTAAGTAGAAATAAATTTTTCATATAAGAAAGATAAAATATTTCAAATCCACTATGCTTATAATACCAATTTTCCAAATCATAAATGAAAAAAATGTCGAAGAAAATACATGATCATGATTAAACTATAAATAAACAAATATTCAATCTTTATTAATAGATTAAAATTCACGGTTATATTTAAGCTAAATAATCTATAAATAATTATTTTTGAATACTGATGGTTATTATAGTGTGGGGTGGTGTGGTAACCTCTTGTTACAGTACAGACTCCTCAACCTAATAAATATGATAAATAATTCTTAATTCTAAAAATTGAATTCATTGCAGTAAAACAAAGATTAACTCGATACATTCATAAAATCAGCATGCGTTTGAATCAATACACAACCATTTTATAATTATTACAAGGACTTTTTCGCTCTATCGTGTGTTTTATTCAATTTGGTTGGCCGTTATTTCGGTAATATGCGAACCTTATATTTTGAGCTGAAATCAGTAAACCACACCATATTGCGAAATGTGAGCTATTGAATTCAAACTATATTGTAACGTACATCAAATCAAATATCAAATCAACGATCAGATCTATATTTTAGAATTATTCGTTGAGATAAAAATTCTCATTAAGAAGAATTTAAATATTAATCATATGTATTTATAACATTCGCTCAGTTGATTTAAAACGGGTGCCATTTGAAACGCGATATTTTGAAACGCGAATTATCAAAACGTAATATTTCAAAACGCGATATTTCAAAACGCGATACAGTACAGAACGCGATATTGTATAAAACGCGATATTTCAAAATGCGATATTTCAAAACGCGATACAGTACCAAACGCGATATAGTACAAAACGCGATATTTCAAAATGCGATATTTCAAAACGCGATATAGTACAAAACGCGATATGGTACAAAACGCGATATTTCAAAACGCGATATGGTACAAAACGGGATATGGTACAAAACTGGAGTTTAGGATCGGGTTATACCAGGCGGATGAAAGGGAAATTTAATTTCAGTTTATAGGAATTTAAAAATCGATATAGGAACGATAGTATATAGGATCGGTATCAGGTGGATCGCTGCGCTCCCGCCGCTTCGCAACGCATATTCTGTACCATATCGCATTTTGAAATATCGCGTTTTGAAATATCGCGTTTTGTACCGTATCGCGTTTTGTACCATATCGCGTTTTAAAATATCGCATTTCGGAATATCGCGTTTTGTACCATATCGCGTTTTGTACCATATCGCGTTTTGAAATATCGCATTTTGAAATACCGTGTATTGTATCATATCACATTTTGTACCATATCGCATTTTGAAATATCGCGTTTTGAAATATTGCGTTTTGTACCATATCCCGTTTTGTCATATCTCGTTTTGAAATATCGCATTTTGAAATATCGCGTTTCGAGCGGATCCGATTTAAAACATAATGTAAAATCCAACGTCTCTTTTGATTTAATTTACTTTAAATAAAATTAACGTATTTATAAGTATAACAAAATAATTACTTTCAACCGAGCAAAATGTCAATTTTACTTACAGTAAAGTAAACCTAAAGCGTACATTACGCAATAGATTAGAAGATGCCATTCCCCGAAATGTTTGATGTTGAGGAATACGTTAAATTTGCTTGACAAAATATTAACGATTATAAAAATTAAGTTCCAATTGAAAATGTAGCAATAGGAAAATTTTAATTCTACTAATTAGAATGTACACATTTTTTAATGTATATCTATATTAGGGTGGTCCTTGTTTGTATGGGGCCAAAAAAATGTTGAGGTATCTAACGGGATACTCCCTAGAAATGTGATGTTATGCAAAAAACAAACAGAAAACATATTGAGTCAATCGAAGATGGTTTAGAGGTCGCGACTTGAGCGCGAAGTTCGATAAAAACGGTATTTTTTAGATTTTTCACTTTCAAACGAACAGAAAAATTATTTAAAGAATTTCGTCAGCCTAAATAAAAATTGTGGTGAATAAAGGAGATAATTCCAAAACATTAAAGATACTGAAAATTGGTTAACAAATAGCGAGTTTATTGCCAATTTTCGAAACTAATAAAAACCTAAATAATCAACGTTTTTTAAATCCTGGAATTTATATTAAAAATTATAAAAATTAATAAATAAAAATGAGGTATAGCAAATAAGCAATGGAATGTGTCATGATGTAGTTGTGTTTTATGATGTCATTATTATTTATGATGTCACCATCCTAAAACAAAACTATGTTAAGTCGTTATGACTTATTCGTCTGATTAGGTTTTAGGAAATCCGCCTAGTGTATTAATTATGACCTGCTAGGGCCAATATGTTTCATTGTATCATAATTATAATACATAAACAAAAGAAATGCAAATTAATTTCAGTTTAAATCTAAATCTCTCGAGATTTGGACACAAATTTGTAATAATTAAATCTAGTCCGTTTAACAGTTTTATTAATACTTTTAATAATGTGTTACTAAACCTATCTTCTTGGCCATGAGTACGATCAAATTATTGATACTAACTTAGCCTCAAAAAAGCAAGTGTTGTGTCTTTTTTTTTACAATCACCGTACTCTAAAATTAACTACTCCATAAAATGTCCATTTTTTGGTCAAAAGCACGAATTATAGTGACAAAGGAATAATATTCCATTAAAAAAATGGAACATTTGCATGATGAGTGGACCTTCATAAGTTTACCGCGAAAGAGAAATTGCCTTTAATAGTAAACTGGATGATATTTTCGATATCGTACATACCAATGCCTTGTCCATGGTGACCAGTGAAGTCGACAAACGATTCCCAAAAGGAGTTCAAGTGTCTTCGTGAAGCAAATAGAGTATCAAGAACAGCATCAGTTAAATCGACTTTCAAGTTTACAACAGGCGTAGTACATGTGGATGGAAAATTACATCCGGAGCTACCTGGAACGGAGACAGTGGATCGTTTGCAGGTATTATTTCCCGGGGGATGGCGAACAATTATTGGTCGTTCCCAAAATATCAAGAGCAACTGGTTTGGAGATGGCAGAGTCTGTTTTCCAAAGCTTAATCGATTGGAGAGCAGCTGACAATACCGTGGTGGCTTTCTTCGATACAACATATTAAAATACTGGTAGATTAAATGGGGCAGGTAATATTTTAGAGCAGAAACTGGAACGAAGATTATTATATCTTCCTTGTCGACATCTCGACAAATTTTGTTACACTAAACACTACGTAGCAATTTTTTAAAACGGTTCAAGATTTCCACAGAATTCTTAAACAAACATCCAGAAAGAAAGGAATGAAGATTATCAGTCAAATAAAAGTCGTAAAGCAGACCGTGGTGTAAAATTAATGCAAGATTATAATACAAAAATTAACAAAAAATGAAGATGACATGCAATATTTACAAGTCGTAAACGACTACACACAGAAGTTTCCAACAAATATCAAAACAACATTAATGGGTAGAAGATCATCCTATATCACGGAGCACTGATTTTGAAAATAAAATTAATTGTGAGTTTGACAAATTTGACAGACGGTGCTTTATATATATATATATATATATATATATATATATATATATATATATATATATATATATATATATATATATGTATATATATATTGTATATATATATATATATATATATATATATATATATATATATATATATATATATATATATATATATATATATATATATATATATATATATATATATATATAAATTTTTATCTTGAGATACATTTTACAGAAATTCAGAATTTTATTTTGGAAGATTACCTAATCTGTGGCGTTCCTGAGTTCCTGAGTAAAACATTGTGAGAAACAATAATATCAGTTACTCGCTGCCTTATAATGGCGGGAAAGTTAGGCCCTTTCGCACATTTAGTAAAACCAGGTCAGAAGAGAAAAATAATCCAAAAGAGCAGTATCCCTTGAATTTATATCCGATTTTGTAATGGCAATTTGCACCACATTCTCTAATAGTCTGTGATGTGTTTGTGAACTCAACGGCCTCTTATCGGATTTGAAATACCAAAACCGATTTCTGTTAATTCGGTAAAACGAAAAACCTTTTTCGGATCACTTTCAGGATCACTTTCGTTTTGTCCTTTTATTGCGTTTTATGTAGTCATAGACGGTTTCTTTGGGCTTTTGCAAACTGTGATTATTATCATACACATTTGTGAACTGCGGTGGACTTAAATCGGAGGAAAAAAATTATTCAGTTCTACGTTTAGATTCCGATATAAATATTTTACTCGTTCGCTAGATAATGATTTGTTTGAAAAATACTAGTTCCAGAAGTAATGAAAATAGAGACCTTTTGCACTAATTTGTCCCTAAATTGGCCTGAAAATTTTAAAGACTACTATCCTAAACTACTTTAAATAAAATTATAAACTGTTAATTTTTTACAATTTAGGGATTAGCTTTTCGATCAATTAAAATGTGTTTTCATTTTCACTATGCAGGAATACGTCTCATTTTGTGTGAACACAGTGCCTTAAATACAACAAAATATTTTAAGATAATGTAAAATATAAAATAAATGGTGCTTTGTTCATGTTTATGATAGTTTTAACAATCGATTTTTTTTTTATTTGGTTACAGGAATTCCTCACTGGGACTGATAATTTAGAAACGGGATTATGGAGCAATTTGAACAGTTACTTACATGTTGCGTCTGTTTGGATCGCTATCGAATTCCAAAATTACTGCCATGTCAACATTCATTTTGTATGGAACCTTGTATGGAGGGATTAATTGACTATGTGAAACGGCAAGTAAAATGTCCAGAATGCCGCGCTGAACATCGTATTCCATATCAAGGTGTGCAAGCATTTCCAACCAATGTCACGCTACAACGGTTTCTCGAACTACATATTGAAATCACAGGTGAACTGCCTGATCCTACTTCGGGCCAAGTAATGGAGCGTTGCAATGTTTGCTCGGAAAAATCGTATTGCTCTTATTGCGCTCACTGTGATAAAAAAATATGTGAAGATTGTAAAAGTGCACATATGGATATATTACGGCGGGAAATAAACAGGGTTACAAGTCAGGTCCGGCGTGGTATTAATCGGCTTCAAGATTCACTAACTTTAGTTGAAAAAAATATCACAAGCTTACAAACGATTTGCGTAAGTGCGAGTGAAGAAGTAGACGAAGTATATCGTCGACTAAGCCGTGCGTTGAAGGATCGTACCGATCATCTTCGCTCCGAAATTGATCGATATCTTACTACCGAAATGAAATTTTTAACTCAATTAAAAAGCAACCTTGAACTTGAAATCAAAAATATTACAAGCAACTGCGATATAGCAGACAAATATATGACAGATGCTATTGAATGGGATGACTCCGAATTAATGGATACCAAAGAAATATTCTTAAAATCCGTTGAATTTTTGCGCAATTTTGAATATGAAAATACTGATTATAACCGCAGAGTGCGTTTTACCATGCCGACTGATCCCAATCAACTAGTTAATAATTTGGCAGCGTTAGGTGATTTACATACAATAGCTCATCCAGGAATCACAAATTCCAGCAGTCCAAATTCATTAGCGCCACCATCTACTGGACCAGGCTTAATGAGATCTAAAAGTGATCACCGTTTAGCCACACAGTTCCGACAGCAAGAGGAGAGAGGTTACGGTGATGATGGGCCGGCATTAGGAGGTCGAAAATTTGGTGAACGTCCATCTGTTAGTACCAATGAAAAGTATGGTGAATCACGATATGGTCGTAGTGGTAATGAATACGATTACGATTATGATAATGAACCAAGTTCAAGAGCTGGAAAATCTCGTTTTCGCTCACGTTTTGTACGACATCAGCATGGTGATACCTCAGATGACGAACAAAACCGCAATGTCCGATTCAACGAAAAAGAAAAAGAAAAGGAACGTGAACGTGTTATTGACACCGAAGACGTAACTCGTGGTCAGCTTAGCGGAATTATTCGGTTAACTGACTCGCCTCGTGTTATGAAAAGATTACAAGATCAAACTCGCGAGAAAAAAGAAAAACCTAAGATAGAACCTCCAAAAGCGCAACCTGTTGTACAACAACAAAAATCGGCCAAACCAACGACTCAACGACAAGTGTCGGAAGATGATGAAATTACTCGAATTAAGAGACAAAATAAGGGAGCTGCAACTTCAACCGGAACATCTGAAACGGAACGTCCAGCGGCTGATAGAGTTGCAGCATTAAAACAAACACGAACAAATACGAGTGGTAGTGAGGAACGCGATAGTTCACCTGCGTCCCCTGTACGTAGAACACCACCGCAAGTCGAGGTGAGTTTTGATGATGTTTAAGTCAACGACAAGTACACCAATTATTTACGATATTTAGTTTTAATTGTATAACGTAGAAACAAATAGTGTATAATCCATTCAATATCATCTCATAAATTTCTATCTATGGTACAAATATTACTATGTGTAAACTTTCAACATTACATTATCACTTAATCCATTTTGAAACACCAAAACTGTAAATATCATAGTTTTGTACAAAACAAAGTTTTCCTTTTACACTGAAAAGGTATAAATTTATTCTAGTAATCAAATAATTCTCGTCAAACCTTTATCTCTCGATTTATCGACAAAATCAACTCCATCAATTCATTTGTCATCTGCTTAGGCTGAGAATGATGAACCAGATGATTCTGATGGATCTGTTAACTCTAATCAACAGTCTAAACCATCATCAGGCCAAACAACAGCACAACGAAAACCATCCCTAGGAGTGAGATCAGCTAGCACCGAGTCAACAACCTCAGAAAGCTCAAGCGCATCAACTTCAGCGACACGTAATACAGGTGCGGCATTTTCTATCAACGAGATTAAACAGAAAATTCAAAACAAAACTAACGATTTAGAAAATTCAACAGCTCCAACAACAGGTACTTCAACACCGCCGGTGCGGACAAGACCCACTTCTGAAGCAACAGTACCGGCACCCGCTGAAACCAAAAAACCATTTCAGTCTCGCTTTCTCCCTGCTAAACCTGACATCGCAGCAGCCGGAAGTACAAATACAACAAGTAGTACAACCACATCGGGAACTGGAGGATCGGGAGCAGCAAAAGATGAAACAGAATCTAGCAGTGATGAAGAGACAACCACAGATGAATCTGATGAAGAGGAAGAAGAGGAAGAGGACGAGGAAGAAGACGTAAAATCAACCCCTACAAAGCCTCTTTTGAAAGAAACAACAAGCATTACACCTACTTCTACAGTCTCTTCTCGTTCAAGCGATACGCGTCGTAATTCACGTGATGATAATAAAACATCGTCACCATCCCGCACATCCGGCTACAGTAGTCCAAGCTACCAAAGATCATTTGATCGTGATAATGAAAGTCCTAAATACAGTTCTACCACTTCCTCGATTCGTTCGCGACCCACATCGACGCATGATTCCGATGAAAATAGGTATGGCGCTGGATCAAGTACTTCAGGGTGAGTATCTTCTTTACGAAATTTTTCCCTTATTTTGGCTGTTTCTTTGTTTTTCAGTTATGTTTTACATATTTTTAATCAACTAATTACACTTTTCAGATTAGACTCAATTTAAATAACCTTATAAGAATATGAATAATAGAAATGAAAACAATTATGTTTTTTATGTATGTTGAGCATACATGTAAATTTCACAATCTTTACAAACTGCTGAATAATTATACAAAATTTTAATATGACCGCAACAACTTTTGTTTTCGTTTTTATTTGTTTTGAATTTCTTTCCGTTTGAGGAAAACCAAATTTTAATCAAAATGTACCTTTACTTTATTTTTGCTAATTAGATATTTGTACAGAACCTGCAGCTTTATTTAACCAGTAAAACCAAGTATAATAAAATGTCTCAACCACCTTTTTATTGTAAAGATGTACTTTTATTCGGAAAATTGTGATTTTTTTCTGTTTGTAAATATAATGTTATTAATGAAAATTAAGCGTCTGATCTGTTAATGATGGTTCTAATCTTATTTTGTATCTATATATTACAACTGTATATTGATCTAGATGTTTGACTTCTTAATTTTGTTAATTATGAATAATGTATATTTATATATTTTTCAAGCGGCCACAGAAACTGTGTGGGATTTCAAAAATAATAATTCATCGGCGAAAAATTTATTTTTACACATGAACTCATACGAGAGTATCTATGCTTGTTTTATAATTCTAGTAATTTTTGTAACATATTTTTGGTTAATGACCAAAACACAGTAATAAAAGTATCCGTTGTTTAAGTATCCGTTCATTTGCCATTTAGTTTTCATACTAGTAAATACTAAATTGCGGCATACATTTTTTAGAAAGCAAACTAAGATATTCCAATAGATAATTTACCCCCCGATTCTGACGATAAGACTACTAAGACTATCTTAGCTAAGACTTTCCAAAATTTTCAAAATTTTTACCATATTGTTTCAAATTTATGAACGAAAAGCGACAGTTCAATTCGAAATTAGTAAAAAAAACTCAAATTTATGTTATATATATGCTGAGAGAGTACATAATATTGTATTTTGAATAATTTTTCCGATTTTTATAGTCAAATACATATAATTATTGTTTTTGTTTAAATGTCAAAATTATGATTCCTAAGACCACCTATTTCGCTGATATTAACGAAGACAATTTTTAAGACTACTGACAGATAAGACTAAGTGCAGAATACGAATTTAAAGTATCTAGTCTTCGTTAAGACAAAAGTTTCGCTAAGACTGAAAATACGTCTGTGACTGTACGTTAGAATCGGGGGGTTAGTTGATTAATTTGTTGTTTAACTTTTTATTTATTCAACTTTTCAACCTTCGAACACAATTTGAATTTACTATCTGAAACGCACTTATATTTGGGTCTGTTTACATTTGTATTATCTTAACGCGTTTCTTGTGCAAAATTGGCTCTTAACAAAGGAGACGGAGTATTTTATGTTACTCTATTGTGCTTACAATAGCCGTGTTTTTTATTAGCGCCCGATAGATATATCCGTAGCAGTCAATTTTCTATGTCCAAACTTATATTTAGCGTGCTATTTTTGTATATAATTAATTTATTTAATTAAAAACTAATATTTTTCATTCAACTTTTTAGTTAAAAATCGACAAATATTTTGCTCTCCCTATTTATCGGAGCCGCTATCGGGAGCACTATCCATTTCAATGGGAAATTTGAAAGGCCTTTATTTTGTAAACCCCTGAAATCATTAGAAACTTAATCTTACAATAAAAACTTAAAACGCTGCAAGATGGATTCTTGTGTATAACGTCATGTCAAAATAAATGTTAATTGATATATTTTACGTCGATAAATGTTTATTTTATGGCTGAATTTATTTTTAAAGTTTATGGTATAGCGACACCAGTGAATAATAGCTGCAGTTCCAGTAGAAATGTCTGACTCGGCACCAGCACTATGCTCGAATAATAAAACACGGCTAATATTTTTTCTGCTTTAAGGCGGTGATTCATATAGAAATTTTGTCTGATAGACATAAATAATAATCGTTTTGATTGGTTGAAGGTCGGCCATATTTTTTTATCGTACGACAAAATTCAAAAATTGAACATGGCTCAATTTTGTACAAGACCCAAGTATAACAAGACGAAACTCAAAATTGAGCTATCGTATTTGCCTTCGAAATATTAGAAAAAAGTCGAAGAATCAATACTTTAGTATTGGTGTGTATATGTATACCTACTGTCCTAAGTATAAAGAAAGCAATTTTATTGTAAACTAAGAATGGAGACGTCATAATAATTATAAGTGATGTGCAGGTTTAACATTTTAATTTAAAATGTAAGTATTACAAAATTAAATACTTATTAAGTAATTAATTGTCTGGATATTAATGGTTTAAAATATGTTCATCAAAATTTCAGCACAAAACTTAATTCAATTGGTGGGCCTGTAAACTAAACTTTCATACTGTGGAAATAATAAAATTGTTATCAGAAATGAAAGTGAATTGTGTATAATACAGCACATAAAGTGTATACACCGTGTTATAATATATCAAAACAAAAATTATGGAAAAATTCAAATAGATAATATTTTTCAATCAACAGATTGAAGTGTTAGTCGTATGGTCAATTTTCATGTGAATTTTAATAAAATTCTGAAATCAAAATATGTAGTAGTTTTTCAATTCAGCCAGCATCTCATCCCCTAATAGTTTCGGTTGCGACGTTTCACACACATACTTACACCAAATTGTTTCACCAATTTTTATTTACACACACACATAAGCACAATTGTATTGCATCGAGTATCGTCCAGTTTCGAATAATCGCGACACTTTGAAAAGTAGGATCTTATTCTAAGTCGAAAGCAAAACTAAGCCAAAGTCGAAACTAAATATAAGTTTTTACTTCGAGAAATGACAAAAAAGTCGAACTTTGTTATACTTGGGGATTCGACAGCAGTGAGAACAAAAGAATACATATTCTAAAATATAAAAAAATGATCAAAAAGAACAAAAATAAAAACACTTTTTAGGTTGCTTGCTTTATAAAATGTCCAAAAATATCCATACGACAAAATTTTATACATGTATCGCTTAAGTGTGAATTTTGTTTTTATCGTATAAGACAAAAAAATATTAACCAATCAGAGCGATTATTATTTATGTCTATCAGACAAAATTTCTACATGAATCAACGCATTAATACTTTCGTACCAAAACATAAAAATATAAGTTTTTCTATTTCTGCGACTAAAAGAGAAACATAAGTATAATTCATCATTATATCAAAGATCAAACTTCAATAAATAATGATGTATTTTACTCCCTAGGGACTTTAGTAGATGGATTACTAGATATCTAACTATAAAAACGAATAATTTTCATATATAATTGTTTTTTAAAATTTTTTTGATGAAACCATGGTGTAGCAATATAAAAATTCCTCATCATTATGGTGTATTTTATGTATAAGTAAAACTGGATTGCAGAATTCAGCGCCAACCCACCGTCTACGTCAATGTACAGGTTGACATGGAGCTTGCAATGTGCAGGTGGTATACTGTAGTTGTGTGAGTAGGTGAATGGGTTAATGATGTGGCGTGAATGCGTGGTATCACAATGAGCCGAAACTGCCAACCACTGAAACCTAACCTATGTATAAGTATAATGTATTTACTACGAACTTCTTGATAAAAACATAATCTTTTTACTAAAATTGAATTCGTACAAAAAATTATTATAATCTACGAATATTTCTATCTACGGTTAACCAATAATTAATAATAAAACCTTTGTTTGACCAATCCTCACTACCAAAACAAGTGAAATACATAACTAAAATAAATTCCTAAGATAACATTTAATTATACTCATTAGGATTAGTATTAACGTTAGTGTCATATTTCTAACAACACATATATGTATACCGGTTGCTCTTGAGAAAGTCTTGTTTTTATTTCGCAAATAAAATTAAAAAATTATATTTAATATATTGATATATTAAATCGTCGTATATGTTTGTATATGTTCGTCTACAATATTGTCTTCTTTAGCTGAGTAGTCTTTGATTGAAGATGCTTAATTTATCTAATTCGTACAAACAAATCTTAAACTTTCCATCATAGACTCAGTATAAAACCTGTCTAATGAAAACAGAAAACTGAAGCAAATTAGTCAACCCTGGCCATCAAATAAAAGAAACCAAAGAAAGGATAAAGCTAAAAAGCTCCTGAAGCTAAAAATATCGACTGATTGTAAAATATGGAAGAAAAAGTTTTGCCGGACGTAGAAAATAAAATAAAGGTAGCATTTAAACATTTCACAGTGCAGTTTCAATCCTACATCACAATTGATGGATACCAATGTTCTTTTGGTACTTTAATGTTGGATGTACGAAGTAAAGCAGTAGACCAAACTCAGTTCAGAATGAAGCTACCTAAGAATTTTCCTGGAATTGGGGCAGCCCAACATCAGAAAGCTAAACAAAATACAGCTACATAAATGTCGACAACTATGTGCCGAGAGTATTCAGACCAAGGAACGAGAAGTAACAAAAATGTCTAACTCTTCAACATTTGTACTAAATGGATTTACTGTGCATGCTAAAGGAAATAGTGTTAAGGAAATGTTGAGACTGGCTTTGAACAACAAAATAACTAAAGCATGTTCATCGACTGAACCGATTGCACTGCGGAAAATATCGAATCAGAATTTAGTGTGTTCTAACTCGATTTTCTGCAGTGTCATCAGATCAGTAGACATGCTTTGGCTGCTTCATATTCCAAGATCTAATAAACAACTGAAACTGTAGAAGTCGCCAGAAGGATAAATAAAGGATATAACAAGGATTGTTATATCCTTTATTTATCCTTCTGGTGGGGGAAACAAGGATTCCACAGAAAACCAAATCATTAAGCAGCCTTATTCACGGACAGAGCCGAATGAGAACTGGCGGCAGTAACGTAGATCGGGAACACGTAAAACCTCAGAACATTCAAAAAACGAAATGGTTGAGTCCATATTGTAGATTATAATACTCAAAAAACTTTGAGTGTGAAGTCCAATCGAATATTCCATTTCAAGTGAGAAAGGGAACTCCGGCGGCAAATCGAATTTAAGCGGTACAAATCGGTTCAGTTTTTATGGCGCTTAAGTCGTTTCGTTGCCCCACTTTTCAGACAACTCCCTAGCTTTTGAGCAGGCGAATTAGTAAAAATAGTTGTTGAGTTAAGAACATTTTTGTTGTAACTATACATACGATTTTAATTTATGTGAAGGAGAAAACAACAACATACTAACATAATAACAATAACCGCATAAAGCGCCATGAGGGGCACAATATACTCCCGCGAGCCCGTGAGAATTAGTTACAGTCGTAGTCCCAACTATTCTAAATTCCAATTTGCACTAATACCATATAAAATACTTCGTGGGTTGAAGGGTGAACAATTTCGAGAATATAGGACTCTCATTTTATAGATTTCCAAGCAATTAAACAAAGACAATTTTTCAATTTTTATTCGTATATTTGCCGATTTCGGAGTTTCACAGTAACATATGTATACCTTTTCACATGGTAGCAACCCGCGTTCAGAGAACAGAACATTTATTTTATTCTTGTTTAAAAAATTAATTTCGGTTAATCCTCTTTTAACTTATTTAAACTTTTTGGGTTTTCTTGGCAACACCACAAAATCGTTACTTTTACAAAAAGTAATAATTTAATTCGAACGAGCTCGAAAAATTGGTTTTTAAAACAATGGAAATAATCATTCATTACGGACGAGTTGCTACCAAGTCTGTAGAACTCAACATCTGTCCTGTAACTTACTGACACGAGTTGTACGGTTGGATTCCTTGATGGCAGGCAAGGTATCTTTTCTAGGATGACTTCGTACCGAAATGCCATCCTAAGCATCTAATGGTCTTTCACTGAAGTACCCTGTGTTGAAGAAAGAGCTAAATCTCTTAAATTAATGATTAGAATTTAACAAATTCTATATAAAATCATAGCTTCATTTTTATATAAAAAAATCTATCCACTAAAACCATTTAAAAATTCTTACTTAATTTCAGTTCTAAATAATTTAAAAAAAAATAGTTGTTGGACACACTTCAAAGGGTACTTAGCTCACCCCTTATCATAAACCCAAAATATTATGACTTAATAATGGTATTGTTCCATGTGCGACCACTATTTTTTTTAAAAATTATAATCACCAAGTAAATGTAAAAATTTAAAACTTTGTTTAGCAGAAGCAGAAAGCATACTTATTACTTATCTGAACAATTTAAGTTTCTGTTTCTCATTACATTCCTGATAATAAACAAAACTATGGTTCGAAAAGTAAATAAATAAAAATTAAATACAACTAAAATAGGCAATAATACCACTTACTTCTAGTTTCTAACTCCTTTCACAATAAGACACCTTTAATCAACAGAATTTTAAGGGTCAAATATTTTCAAGAAGTATCAAAACTACAAACTGATCACACTAAAGCGTTTGCTGTTGGCATGATCTATTTATAGTTGACAGAAAAGACAGAGAAAATTAGAGCAAATGAACGATTAATTTTTATATTAATTTGTAGTTGATTATTATTAGCAACTACAATTTACAAAAAATACTTAATAAACACATTTTTATTAATCACTTGTTTTTTACTACGGCAAATAGCGTAAAAAGTATTTACAAAAAAATTAATTTTTAATTTTATTCTTTGACACTTTACACAAATAGAAAAATTTCACTTTTACGTGCAAGCTATCTTTCTCCGTCAATTACTAAATCATAAAATCTAATTCCTCTTTTTTGTTCTACTATTGTTCAGTTTTTTTTAAACCAACTTCTTTAAAATAAAAAAATAACTACATTAATATTTTTTAAAACTTTTGCTAAGTATCATTGAATCATTCAAAATATAAAATTGCAGTTATACAAGCAGATTTTTAAATAAAAGCAAAAGCTCTGCAATTGTTCCTCCACCATCATCAATCACAACAAGCACATCACCATCGTCACCCACAGGGACAGCACCTTCATTGAATAATAATATAAACGACAATGATGATACGGCAGATGATTCAGATAGTCGATATGGAACAGGAAGATCGCGTTATATGGCGTTAAAGGAGCGACGAAATCGCTTGGCTCGATCAAGGTCAACTCACACATTTGGAAATGATGATGATGATTTAGATGAACCAGTTTCTCCAACAACAGCGTCTCCGTCTGCTTATTTGGCTTCAAGGTGCGCGGAACTTAAATCCCTAAAAATTATTCTAAAATATAGACTTGCCAAATACATTAATAATCTGTATTTTCGGAATTTGGTTTTCAAATATTAAATATTTATTTATTTATAATTTTAATTGAATATCATTTTTTTTAATTTCATTTAATTGATACTACAATGTATGAAGAAAAATTAGATTGATTTTTTAAATTAGATTGAAGCCGTATACATACGTCGGATGGAAATCCGGGATTTTTACATCCGAGATATTCTATCCGGGATAGAAAAATCCCGGATTTTTATCCGACGTATGTATACGGCTTGAAAGAGTTTTAGGAAGTAGTGTTTTATGTTTACAAAACGGAATTCAATTTGGCAGGTCTACCGGATACAAAAACCGACACACACATATGTACACAAAATGTAATTTAATAAGAATTTTTTGTATTTAAAAGCAAAGAAAATACCAAAAATCAACTTTCTTAAAACATAGATCGACAAGTTGTTACATCGATAAGAACTTATAACTAAGGAACTTTTAATTTGATTCTTTTTAATTATTTAACAAATCTTTTCAACCTAAACCAAACGAAATATTTAAATAAAACTTTCATTTATATAAATAATATTACTGATAAAAAAGAGAAAAAATGAGTATAGAGAAACTC
Organism: Nephrotoma flavescens; assembly: GCA_932526605.1. NCBI lineage: Eukaryota > Metazoa > Arthropoda > Insecta > Diptera > Tipulidae > Nephrotoma > Nephrotoma flavescens. The sequence continues at coordinate 275,005,173 of OW052222.1, read as the reverse complement.
CCATAATTTATATTTGTGCCAACAATATTTGAAAAGTTTAAAACATTCTAATTTTTTGTCTTTGTAATAACTTTTTGTTTGAAATTTTATTAATTTTTTTCTGAAGAACAACAAATTAAAAATTCTTACAAAAATAATAATAATAATTAATATAGATCCCGTGGAATGCTTCTTTTAATAAAAATAAATAAATTTTAAAAATATGACAATAAACCGCAATACAAATTTAGATTAGAATTTTTGAGATAATATGTATATTGAAAATAAGCTTAATTAATTATTTTTTCATACGTTTTAATAAAAGCTCGATAAACTGAGTACAAACTAAATTATTATTTTTTCATTTATTTAATTAGATACGGGACATCATCGCTATCAGGTGGCTCAGATTTATCCAGATCTAGATCATCGCATGCACTAAAGTCACGAGAAACCTCGCCAATAACACGGCCTCATACATCAACTGTGTCAAACACTGACGACAAAGATGGTGCTAATTTAAGCTCATGGGCTCGTTATTTAAAAAATAAATATGGCAATCGCACAAGTAAGGATACAACGCGAGATTTACCATCATCATCAACAACCCCTAGTTCAGCGTCATCTTCAGCATCACGTAGGTTAAGTCTGGGATTACCTTTAAGGCAAGCAAATGAATTGGGAAACTCAGATGATGATTCAAAAAACGGGTTAGGCTCCCCTACCTCTCCTATGGCGGCAGCAGTCGGTATAACAGGAGTAGCAGGTATGTCCCCTAGGACGCAATACTTGCAAAAACGCCGGCAGCTGTTCCAATTGGGTGGCCGGGGGAGCGAACCAGGTAGTTTTACATGGCCTCGTGGCATTGCCGTTGGGCCTGATAATTCTATCGTTGTTGCTGATTCATCAAATCATCGTGTACAAGTATTCGACTCGAATGGAATTTTTGTTAAAGAATTTGGACAATACGGTAATGGTGAAGGAGAATTTGATTGTTTGGCTGGTGTTGCCGTAAATCGAATTGGTCAATATATAATTGCTGATCGATATAATCATCGTATACAAGTTCTTGATCCACAAGGAAGATTTTTACGACAGTTTGGTTCACAAGGCACAACCGACGGTAAATTTAATTATCCTTGGGGGATTACAACCGATGCACTAGGTTTCATTTATGTTTGCGATAAAGAAAATCATCGCGTGCAGGTATTTATTTTAAAACATTTCTTAATTTGTAGTATTAAAAAAACTAATTTCCTGTGATATTTTGAAGGTTTTTCAATCGGATGGAACGTTTGCTGGTAAATTTGGCTTGTGCGGTAACGCTGAAGGTCAACTTGAACATCCACATTACATTGCAGTTTCAAACACAAACCGTGTTATCGTATCTGATTCAAATAATCATCGCATACAGGTAACGGGCTAGGCGTACTAAAATTAAATTACTATATTAATGATTATAAAATTATTTAGTATATTCTCAATAAAATTTATGATTATTATAGATATTTGATGTTAATGGTCGTGTTCTAACAACATTCGGGGGAGAAGGGTCTGATGAAGGACAGTTTAAATTTCCAAGGTGCAAATTTCAATATTATCTTTAATAGAATAACATACATGTTTTCAATAAAGAAGATTATCAAATTAATTATTAATATTAATCATATGGTTCAATAATTTCGTTGTGTTATTTTGGCGCTTCTGAAACAAATCACGACCAGTAAAACTAAAAATCCTTTAATATTTAAAATATTTTTTCGTGTTTTATAAAATTATCAACGCTGTATATAAATTTTAGACCAATATTAACATTATTAAATTGTCATAATATTTTTTCTTTCAGAGGTGTTGCGGTTGACGATCAAGGATACATTTGTGTAGCCGATTCTGGTAACAACCGTATACAAATTTTTCATCCTGATGGAAGCTTTCTACGAGCTTTTGGTTCTTGGGGTTCAGGAGATGCTGAATTCAAAGGACTTGAAGGTGTAGCAATTATGTCGAATGGAAATATATTAGTATGCGATAGAGAAAATCATCGTGTTCAAGTTTTTTAACAAAAGTATAAAACTGTTTTATATTTTTGTATATATAATTTCAACGCGCAAGATGCAAGCATAATTATTAGTATGATATCAATTAAATGCAATTTCTGTTTTTCACTCCAGTACGAAACTTTTTTACAGTACAATATTAGATTTTTTAATTTTCTCATTTTACCCATTTGAATAAATAATAATCATTCAAGCAAAATATTCTTTAAACAACTTAAATAAGCTCAAAATTTTCAACTAAAACTCCAACTATTATTTATTTTACATTTATTTGTTATTTAATTTTTACGATAGAAAAAATTTGTTTTTGTTTAATTTTTATTTGTTTTGTTACATCGAAAAGAATAAATACTATTAATTTTTATTAAATTCAACAATTGTTAATTTTTTTTAAATGTGTGCCAAACAATAATGCATTAATTTAATTGTCAAACAAAATATATTATGAACACATTATATATTCGCTGACATTCGATGACAACTATAAATTCTGTCAGTGTGAAGGTACACTTTAGAGATAAACATAATTGAAAAATAAATTGATTTTTTTAAATTAAATTAAAAATTATTTTTGAGTTAGTTCGAATATTTAAAAAAAATGTTATTTTTGTTTGATTCCGAAATAATTAAATAAAAAACCCAGAAAAACATTAGTTTTTTATTTGGTTACCTTTATTTTTATATATACTGATTACTTTACTTAAAAAATAAATATCATTAAAGAAATATGATTCGACACCTGTCAAATTTCTTTGTTTTTTTCACTGCAGAGTTCATCGAACTATTCGCAGATATTTAATATTTTACAAAAATATATTTTCATTTAATTATTAAGAACAAATCATGAGAACTTAAAGTTCTATACCTATACATATTATAGGAGAAGTTCGTGGCGTTGGGGGGGGGTGGTTAACATTGAAACAAAGAATTTTCTTATTTCTACTGAACTTTATTGAACCAAATATGTATCATTTTGACAGAATGACCTTTTGCCATTTTTCTAGTAGAGCCATAATCCTATCACTGTAGAACCAGTTAAGATGGTTCTGCATGGATCTGAACAAATGTTACTCCGATCCTATGGCGCAAGGTCAGGAGTTTATGGTGGGTGCATCAAAACTTCCCAGCGAAGCTCTCTCAGTTTCTGCCGGGTCATCAATGATGTGTGTGGTCTAGCGTTATCATGATGGAACACAACGCCCTTTCTGCTTGCTGATCAATTCTGGATGTTTTAACTGAATTGCTTGTCTTAAACGCGTTAGTTGCTGACAGTAAAGATTAGATCTAATCGTTTGGCATGGTGGCAGCACCTAATAATGCACGATTCCTTTCCAATCTCAACAAACTCACATCATTACCTTTCTTGGCGTCAATCTAGGCTTTGATACCGTTTGGGATGCTTCACCTCATTTCGTCCATGATCTTTTTCACACAACGTTGTCGTATCTTATCCACTTTTCATCACCAGTAATCATTCCCTTTTAAAATGGCTCGATTTCGGTCCGTTTCAGTAGCGTTTCGCAGATAGAAATCCGGTCCATTAAATTTTTTAACTGTTAATTCATGGCGTACCCAAACGTCAAGCATTATTTTGTATCCAGGCATTTTCAAATGGTTTAAAACTGTTTTGTGATCAATATTTAGTTTTTTACCTAATGCATGGCTGCTTGCCGGTCTTCTTCAATTTTATGCTTGATTTCATCAACTTTTCCAGTGGTTGGTCGACCAGAGTGAGGTGCATCTTTGACATTCATATTTCCAGCACGAAAGCGCGCAAACCATTTCTTTGCTGCTTTGATAATGCACCTTCTCCATAAACAGCACAAATTTTTTCGCAAGCCTGAGCCGCGTTTTTACCTTAAATTGTAAAAAATATCGAATTGTTTTATTAGGAGATACCATGTTTAAAATGTTGTAACTTTTTATTCACTTCACCGATTTTAATGTTTTGTATGTCAAATTGCAGTGTATTTCAAAGTTAAAATGTCACCTTTCAAATACACATAAGAATTGCCCGATACCATCAATGGTTACTGAGATATATAAATGTTAAGCCATCTATCGGGGAAAAGGCCACGAACTTTTTTCTCTACCAATTAATTTGAGTTGAGTATCCATTTTTTTTTTTTAATTAATTTTCAATTTTAATATAAATAATCAATAATTTTGCAATGGGAATAACAATCACCACTGCAAAGAAAAAAACAACAACAATGCTTTGCCACTGATCCAATTAGGAATAAATAAATTGAACGTAATGTAGATTAGTTTTAAAATTATAGTTGACCGGTTACTAATACGTCAGTAATTGGTGATTTAAATTTCCTTAACATATTCCTTAGCGAAGTTCATGTGGCAGCTTATTGAATAATTTGAGGCATCTGAATAAAACATTGTTATCAGAGATGTTTGGTTTAAAAAGCTCTTTTCTATAGTGAGACACTCGCTTTGTTGAGTACATATTTATGAATATCTGGTATTTGAACTAATATGAAATTGTGTTTGATAAGATTTTTAATTATTTTGTATGCAACCATTAGCACTTCTTTACTAGCAATTTATAGTTTTTAATGACAAATACCCATCAAATAATACCCATGAAGGTGTTCTGATTGGTACATTCATTAGGTATTTGATAACCTTTTTTGGAGCACAAAGATGCCGTTTAGCAAATATGCTGGTGCTCCACTCTATATTGGATTTAAATACACTATATGTGAATGTATGTATGGTATGTATATCATAATGAGGATTGGTTTGTATAATGGATTTCTTAAAAAGTAAAAATATAAATATTAGTAAATAAAGTTAGTTGTTAAAATAGAATATAGATGGAAAATGTGAAATAATCGAATTTCGTACGCTACGCAGTAATTCGCTAGTAGTACAACTACATGGTATTGTTCTATATATAGACAATATTCCGATGCAAATATACAACACCAGTCGTCGCGACCTGATGAGAACACTGATTTTTCAAATCAATAATCTCATTAAGTTCGAAACTGATTGTAGTGATTCTTACAGATTTTACATCTATAGACAACTATAAGTGGATCTGACGGCAAAAAAAATAAGCTTGTTCCGGATATTTTTGTATGTTAATTTTTATTTTCATAAAGTATGCCGTGCTAAAATTTCATAGAAAAAAACCCGCAATGAGCTTATTTTTAATGCGCTAGATGTCACATTCCCAACTTTAACAGTCGTCAATAAGTCAAAAAGAAATTCAAATTTATTCGCCATTTAGCGTGAACGGAAAGATAAAGTATACGGTGGTTGGGAAGTTGATTGTGTATAAGTAAGTGTCGATTATCATAGTTGTTGCATGTGGAAGAATTTCCTACGATTGTGTATTTAATTCGAGAATACTTAAAATAGACCAATATACGAAACAATCACAATACACCATTACAATTGAAAACCAAAATAAAAATGTAAGTTTTATTTCTGGGATGTGTGTTTTGATGAAAATTTTTTTATATCGAAATATTTGCAGGTGCGAAATTAAAATATCAAGGAAATCGCAAAAAGAAATTTGCATATAAAACCGATACCACATGAATTAAATGAATAAAAAGTGGTTTATAATTTAAATTATTGAATATTATTATTTGTTCATTGACTATAATAATAAAAAACCAATTTCAGAAAATTTCGAAATTAAATCTATCCTCGGTACGGTCCTATCTTTCGGAAATACATATTTTTTTAAAGGGTCCCATTTGAAACGCGATATTTTAAAACGCGAACTATCAAAACGCGATATTTCAAAACGCGATACGGTACAAAACGCGTTATGGTACAAAACGCGATATTTCAAAATGTGATATTTCAAAACGCGATACAGTACAAAACGCGATATGGTACAAAACGCGATATTTCAAAATGCGATATTTCAAAACGCGATATGGTAAAAAATGCGATATGGTACAAAACGGGAGTTTAGGATCGGGTTAAATCAGGCGGGTGAAGGGCAAATTTAATTTCAGTTTATAGGAATTTAAAAGTCGATAGTAACGATAGTACATAGGATCGGTATCAGGTGGGTTGCTGCGCTCCCGTCGCTTCGCAACGCATATTCTGTACCATATCGCATTTTTAAATATCGCGTGTTGAAATATCTCGTTTTGTACCATATCGCGTTTTGTACCGTATCGCGTTTTGAAATACCGCGTTTCGAAATATCGCATTTTGTACCATATCGCGTTTTGTACTGTATCGCGTTTGAAATATCGCGTTTTGAAATATCGCGTTTTGTAAGATATCGCGTTTTGTACCGTATCGCGTTTTGAAATATCGCGTTTCGAAATATCGCATTTTGTACCATATCGCGTTTTGTACCATATCGCGTTTTGGAATATCGAATTTTGAAATATTGCGTTTTGTACCATATCGCATTTTGTACCATATCACGTTTCGAAATATCGCATTTTGAAATATTTCGTTTTGTACCATATCTCGTTTTGTCATATCTCGTTTTGAAATATCGCGTTTTGAAATATCGCATTTCGAGCGGAACCGTTTTTTAAAGCAAGAGGTATATATAAACAAACAAGCGATATGACTATAAAAAAGTGCTGCCATTTTAGGTGTTGTTTTATATGGTTTCTGACGTTGATGTCGTATCCATGTATATAGACAGTAAATAATTTACATATTATATTATTATCAAAATATGCATTAAACATTTCGTTAAACCCTTAAATGTTATGTATTTATTTAGACATAAATTTGATGACGTAACAAGCAGTATTACCAATTGTCTTCTAGGTGCATTGATATATATCAGTAATATTTAGAGTAAAACTAAATTCGTATACAAAACGATTAATAGAACTTAAGTAATGACGATAATATTGACTTGTAGGAATGACCGTGTAATGGTACCAAAACAAAAGAGAGGAATGACGTAAGTAATGAATTACTGGTAATGACATTATTACTGACCATGTAATGACCCTAAATGATATGATCTACGTTGCATTCATAAAGAAGCAAATAGTCAAGATTATTAAGCATTTTATGTATAGCATTGCGTTTATATTAACCTTTGACTATCACGTCGAACAGACATTTTAGAGTAATTCAGTTCGTTTTTTTCTCTGTAAAATGATTTGTTTTTAAATAATTATTAATTGCAACAAATGGCTTCAGATTAGCTCTAATAGGTCAAACGGAAATTAAATACAGCCAAGATGATACAGTGATGAACATTGATAAAGACCCACTAACAAACAACCATGTATTTAACCAACTGTTCTTCAAAACATATCAAAACTAGTAACAAGGCAATACGCATTTTTGGAGAAATTTGAATTACACGGTTCATTACAAATGAGCTCTCATGCTCACAATGTGGTGTGTGGTTCACTGAATTGTTAATAATTTTAATAAATGATGTAGTCCAATTCGTGAAGCAAATAGAGATTATTAACTAAAAAAATGTATTTTGATTATTATCCAAAATTATAGTCATATACAGGAAGATATAGATAGAGCTTTAGACGCCGAACCCAAATCTATGCAAAATTAGAAATGACTCATTCAAAATATTGTTATACTCTACTGATTTGTTACAACACCAACAAGAACTACAAGCAGTCCTTAATATGGGAAACAAAAATGAGTGTCTTATCTCTGAAATTGACGGGAGCGGAAAATACAATTGGAAGAACATCAGTAAGAACTCAGAATTACTGGGTCGGTTATCGGTGCCGTCAATATATGAAGATCTGCATCGAAAGCACTGGCTACTAAGCAAACACAAAATACCGCACAAAAAACAGACATCAAAGGCACGAATGTAGCGCTGGGAACAAACCTGAGTTTTCAGTATGGCAGTCCTACCGCCAAAATATGCTATCTTATATTCACGTATCCCACATTAGAAGAACAACGCAGGAAATATTATATTAAAAAATAGATAGGGTTTCGATGAAATCTTCGCAATATTGTCGTATTAATACATGGAGGATCAACTATTTTTCTAATTTTTAAGGTCGTATCGTAGCGATATGGGACCAGGTCAAGCTGCCCGATGAATAAAACTGTACTAATTTGTCCATTGCATAAAGAACGCGACAACCATAAATATGAAAATTACCATGATATAGCTCTATTAAAAAAGCATACAAGTGCTTGCTAATTCTGTTTTTGCTAGGATCACTACTACGCTTAAAATATTCTCGAAAAATACCATTGTTGTTTTCGATTCAACCGATCAACCACTAGCCAGTGTTTTACTTCGAGGATGATCATGGTAAAATTTTAGAAGGAGAATATAAGAATTCACCAACTATCTAGACAGACATATGACATCGTTAATTTTTGAAAAGATAGTTTGATCACAAGTTGTTGTTCTCGACAATAATAGCAAACCGCACTAAACTTAACATCTGTAACTCGGGCGGCTCGTCTAGAGTAACACATCTGAGTCAAACATCTTCAAACAAACACCAAATAATCATCAATAAATGTATGTGGATACTATTGGTCAACTCGATTTCTAACGTTAATCTATCTACAACCAGCAAATGACATTGTTAAAGTGATATTGGATTGGAATTATTAAGGGAGAGTCATTTTCAATGAAAGGCAACTGTCTTACGAATACCCACATTACTGTTCCTCTGTTTCCGGTAGCTGAACTATGTAGCTCTATTATCACTAAGATAATAGATATGTATGTATATCCATATCCAAAATAATTCAGCTAGTGAGTGTGAATCTTTCAACTAGTGAGCGTTTTAATGAAATTTTAATTAATTTCCAATGTTATCTAGTACTTAGCACTAATTGTTTCTACTTTACTTCATAACTAAAACGTAAAATTTACAGAAAGTACTACAATACAAATGTAATATGATAATAGGTAATTATATAGAATGCAAACTTTTAACCGAAAGAAATAATTTCCAGAGGGGAATCCCTCAGTCAAATAAATGTAAATAACAAACGTAACGTTAAGTATCAGATATTTGAAATGACCAAAAATATTTAGTCCCGAAGCTACACAACAACAATAAACTGGTTTAAATAGGTGAAAATTAATTTGGAAATACGAAGTAGAACAAAACATACGTTCATAAAAATAATCCGTAAAAGAAAAATTTTAAATAAAAGAATTTGTATACACATACGGATACGATCCACTTCCTCTCTGGATACGCCCAGTACTACTTTTCCTTAGGAAAAACCAACGAACCGTATACTATCAACGATTGTTATATTTTTGTTTTGTTTATATTTTTTATGTGAAATGGAAAGAAAATACCGTACTGGAAGATATGTATTATAATTTCACATAGGGTTTCATTAAAAACAAGAACAACAAAAAATTTGAGAAAATAAATGATAAAATGGAAAATCTTTGTGGGGACGATATTTGAAAATTGAAGGACATTAAAAATTTTGTAGTTGGTTGGTGGTTATACAGGTATCATATTTGATCACCAAATATACAGGTATCATATTTGATTTGATAGAATTTTAGTTACATGGTCATTATTGTGAGTGTCTTGTTTTATTTATCGGATATAATTTAGAGATTCATGTGAAAATAGATAAATAAAAGTATAAACACATTTATAAACACTTGTTAAGATAGTTTAGTATATTTTCTATTTTAAATATAATTTTAAGCTCGAACATAAAATCTGTAAAATTGAGTTATACAACTAATATTTTATTACAACAACATTGAACTTGATATACAACATTTGCCTTTTTTGCCTAAAACAATAAGTGTTTTGCCAAAATTTGTGTGTGCTTTTCCAACTAATTTTAGATTGAATTTATTAAAACAAAAGCTTAATTTTTCATGTAATGATATGACATATGGGACCGAAACATGTTTAATTTGATTATTTTTTAAAATATATAGATTAAAAATGTTATGCTTATTATGGATTTATTTTAGACTCATACTTTAATTTTGATAGAACAGTTTAAAATGAATCCATTTTTTATTTAAAATTATCTTATTTAATTTTAACTAAATATGGTTTTGTTATCAATTTATTACATTTAATATCTAGCGTTTTGAATTTTAGCACATTTCTACTTACTTCAGCCTTAATGTGTCAACATGCCTTTTCTAAATTCAAAACAATACTTCAATTTATTTTCAATTCTTTTTTCTGTGTTACACAAAATATTTTGATTTATGTTTTAAATCTATTTTAGTGTGTTTACTGTGCTTAATTCAATTCCCTTTACAATAGAAAATTGGTGTTAATTTAAAGTTTGCAATAACTCGAGGTTTTTACAAAATATTTACTTTATTTAATTAATTGCAAAAATAAATATACACCTGTATTTTCAACCCCACACCAACGTTCTCTGGTCAACTCAATCAAATCGCACTATGCATTCAAAATGGATCTCATTACTCCTTCGTGTCTTTTTGAATTATTCCATTTCAACGATTTTGGGACCAAGCTCTATCGATGTAACAAGCTAGATTTATGCCACCTCCCTGTGTAAGTTTCACAGTTAAATTTTCTATGAGCTTAAATTTACTATGAACACTAAATTTTTCAGAGAAAAGTGTTTTCCTGAAATACCAAGTTTCTGACTGAGAGTTATTTTGAACGAAGCGTGCACTGTACATATTTACAAATTGATAAACCACCAAAACGGTGGTTTCGGTTGGACTTTACACAACGTCAATATATATATATATATATATATATATATATATATATATATATATATATATATATATATATATATATATATATATATATATATATATATATATATATATATATATATATATATATATATATATATATATATATATATATATATATATATATATATATATATATATATATATATATATATATATATATATATATATATATATATATATTATATATATATATATATATATATATATATATATATATTGTATATATATATATATATATATATATATATATATATATATATATATATATATATATATATATATATATATATATATATATATATATATATATATATATATATATATATATATATATATATATATATATATATATATATATATATATATATATATATATATATATATATATATATATATATATATATATATATATATATATATATATATATATATATATATATATATGTATATATATATGTATATATATATATATATATATATATATATATATATATATATATATATATATATATATATATATATATATATATATATATATATATATATATATATATATATATATATATATATATATATATATATATATATATATATATATATATATATATATATATATATATATATATATATATATATATATATATATATATATATATATATATATATATATATATACATATGTATATATATATATATATATATATATATATATATATATATATATATATATATATATATATATATATATATATATATATATATATATATATATATATATATATATATATATATATATATATATATATATATATATATATATATATATATATATATATATATATATATATATATATATATAAGGCACAGAAAGTTTTCGAAGTTTCGTTCGATTTAAAGCATTAAATGAGTGCTCTACCAATTAAGTTCTGTAAAATTATTAAACTATAATAAGTTATGATGGACTCTAAGAAATTGAATTTACTAAATTATAAAATCGTATAAATACAAGAAAAAAATCATAATATGTAATAAAACTTAATAATACAATCGTTAAACTACTATTTAATAATAAACTAATGAAATAATAATAAAAAATCGTATTAGTATCAATTTAGTGCATAATCCAACTTAAAATTATTACAATATAAGTTATATAAAATATGGAAACGTTTTACATAAAAATGAACATTACTTTCATTTATGTGTACATTTAAAAATCAATTACAACAATATGCAATATCCGACATGCAGCGGAAATATGGAATATCCGATATGCAGCTGTAATTTTATCAATTTGATGGAACCTGTTGTATTACGTCTTCATATAGCTTAGACGTATTAAGCAATAAGATTGACAAGATTTTTCCTCAAATATCTACAACAACTGGAGATTCAATCATTATTATCATTATGTTATCATCGACGTTCTCTAATTTCTTATTATTTTATAAATATTTTATTTTAAAACTTAAAATAACAATAATTTTTTTATGAAAATCAAAATCTAAAATATACATATTGAAAATAAAAATATATTCATTAACCAAACACAAACAATATTTTAAATTTAAAAACTAAAACCATTTCATTAACTTTAAATAAATAAACCAAATATATATAATTATAAAATTTATTAATATTTAAAATTATTTTTGTATATAAAAAAATCATTACTATTAGTTTACAAAACAAACATTTTTATGATCAAATATCGAAATTATTTAAGAAAAATTTAATTAAATTTAATTCTATTAAAGTTTTAGTACATAATTTGAATTCAATCGTTAATTTCACAGTTAATTTTGAGGTTGAATATTAACCTGCATATAATTATTGTATGCATTCAATTCGGTATAATGTTTTAACTTACTAAACCATCTACTACCATGTTACTTTGCTATTATTATGTCATCGTCGAATAGTGGCTCTAGCAATTCTGAAAATGATGACGAATTAAATAGTTCTACTAGCTTCTTACATTTACGAAAGATTGCTATTGAATGTCAAAAGGTTAAACTCAATCGACATAAAAAACCAACTTCAACAATAAATTTCGAGGAACGTAACATTGATACTTAGTCAATTAAGACAGAACCCAATTAATATTTCACAATCTAAACAATCTTCTTCTTCAATACAATCTCCAAAAGAAATAATAATGGCTGAGCTTGATGCAAAATTTGTATTGAAAAAAGTTTTGCAGGTAATCCAAGAGACTTGCATAAATTAATTACTGCTTGTGAAATGGTTCATACTGGACTCCGTGAGCAAGACAAGCCCCAATTTTTACAATAAATAAAACTAATGTTAGATGGGAAGGCCTACAATCTTATGAAATACAAAAAATTAAACACTTGGGAAGAGTTTAAAAACTTGATCGAAGCAGAATTGACGGAGACGAGATCGCTTGATCATCTCCAATTGGAACTTTCATGTATAAGGCAAGAGAGAAATGAGAACGTTAAGTCGTTCGCAAATCGTTTGGAATCATTGCTACATGATTTAAATGAAGCATGTATAAAATCGCAAGGGCAAGCTGCAGCTGAAACTATCCGTAGTTTAAATTCCAACATAGCCCTTAAAAGTTTCAAAGAAGGATTAGATAGCTGAATTAAAATTATAGTCAAAGCCTGTCGTTTTGATAATTTAAATTGAGGCCATCAATAGAGCAATGGAGGAAGAACTAACATTAAAATATTCAAACAGTTCATTTTTTCATAATCGTACTTCATCTCGATATACACAAAGATTACAATATTGTCGAAATTGTAAATTTTCAGGACATAGCACGGAACATTGCAATCTTTCAAAGCCAATCAGAATTACAGTACCACCACTTTTAATACACCCACAAGTACGGGAAATGTCAGCGGACTTTCGAAGCCAGACCAAGGCGTTCCTTCTAGAGCCCGAAACCTTCAAAATGCTCCCAATTCGAATAGCCCAATACAAAATCCGAACATTTAAACGATCATATCGAATTTAAAAATAATACGACTGTAAGAGAATTACAAAAAATTACTAATCCGACAAACTCTTTACATAAATATGTAAATTTAAACATTAATATTTGTAAATATAATCATATACAATTTTTAGTTGATACTGGAGCTGACATTTGTATTATAAAGAAATCAATTATTCATGAAGAAACTATTGTTTATCGAGATGCGAATTGCAAAGACGATCGCTGAATGCGATGGTACCGTTCTGTTACCAAACGGAAAAACCATCGAAGTGACATTCCATATAGTTAACGAAAATTCTCCACATAATGCCTTGGGTATTATTGGTCATAATTTCCTAAGCAAAAATAAGTCTAACATAAATTTCCAAAACTTATCAGTAGAAATACCAAACGAATTGAAACAATTTCATTAAAATTGTTACCTAATTACCAGTAAATCTTCCAAATGATTTTGAATTTATCCGTCCCTCACAAGAAGTATCTCCATCAATTTTCATAGCTAATTCAATTCAAAAGGTACAATCGAATCAGATCACTTTTTACACTATTTGCCGTAGGCACTTGGCGAAACACACTAATACTTAATAAACACATTTTTATTAATCACTTGTTTTTTGTTTCGCAGAATATTTAGAATATTTTTTAAAAAGTTTAAAAAATCACTCGATCGATTTCGACTTGTTAGGTCATCATCAGGAGTATCTACTGAATCAGTAGATAGTCGATAGTAGATACTCCTGACTACTGAATCAGTAGATACTCCTGATGATGACCTAACAAGTCGAAATCGATCGAGTGATTTTTTAAACTTTTTGAAAAATATTTAAAATATTCTGCGAAACAAAAAACAAGTGATTAATAAAAATGTGTTTATTAAGTACGAATCAGATCACTCTTCCATTTGTAAATTATCAGACGAACAAATTTAAATTCAACATTTAAAATTTATTATTGAACCTGTTAATGATTATCAAATATTTACATTACAAAAAACTAATAACGAACTAAACCAACGCATATCTTATTTAGAAACCTCAATTAATTTCGACCATTTGAATAATGAGGGATTAAGTTTACTTGTGCCAATTTTAATGACATATTTTATCTAGAAGGGGATACCTTAATTACGACCAAGTTATTGGAACATAATATACACACTCTATCAAACACACCTCCGATTCATGTTCGCCCTTTTCGGCAAGCTCATTCTACAAAGGCCCAGATACAACGGCAAGTAAACGAAATGGTGCACCAAGGGATCGTGAAAGCAGTAAAAGCCCTTGGAACCTTCCCTTTTTATTAGTGCCAAAGAAATCAATCACTAATTATAAAAAATGGAGGGTGGTAATTAATTACCGTCGTCTTAATCAAATCACAGCTGATAACATTTTTCCTCCACCTAATATTTCCGATATATTAGATAAACTCGGAAAAGCCCAATACTTCTCCACTCTCGATCTCCAAAGTAGGTATCAAAAAATGAAACTCTCTCCTTCAGATTCCCCAAAAACAGCCGTCAGCACTGACGAAGGTCATTACGAATTTGTTTGTATGCCGTTTCGGCTGAAGAGTGCCCTGCGACATTCCAACGAATGATTAATTGCGTACTTAGCGGATTAAATAATATAAAATGCCTTGCTTATTTAGACGATGTCGTTGTTTTTGGCACCAAACTTTTAGAACATAACAACCGATTAATAGATGTACTTAAACGATTTCGGGAATACAATTTAAAAATAAACCCCTATAAATGCCAATTTTTAAGGCAAGAAATAAACTATCTCGGACATGTGGTTACCCGGAATAGAATTATGCCGGATGAAGGAATAATAACAGCAGTAATGAAATTCCCAATTCCAAAAAATCAATCTGAAATAAAAAAATTTCTCGGATTAGCGATATACTACCGTAAATTTATACCATACTTTTCTAGCATTGCTAAACCGCTCACGAACGTATTAAAAAATAATCACCGTTTAGTGACTTTACAATAGTTCATAAACCTGAAATTTAATAAAAAATGATGACGCATTAAGTCGTATCAAATTAAGTGGATGTTTTATAATTAATTAAAACTATTATTGAGTTATTATTTAACTATTTCAGTTTTTTAATTGTTATGAACTCTATTAATTTACAAAATTATTTGTTTTTGCTTGAGCTTTCGACACCCTTTCGGTGTTATTTTCAAAAGCAATATAAAACGAAAAAAAACATTTTTATAAAAACAAAATAAACACAAAAACAAAATAGAATAAATAGAACAAATAAAAACAAAATAGTTTTATAATTACTCGGTCAGGTTCTAAAAATTACTCGAACAACAACGGCTCACTATAAACTAACCCGAAAATTCAAACGTGAATCATTCCGATTCTCATTAACATTTAAATAAATCAAATGATCAAAGTCAATTAACCGAAACAATTTCAAATCATACTAGTTCAAATCCTTTGGAGGATGAAGGCCCCTTCCAAACTTTAAACTCCGTTGAAAATCATCCAAATACAATAAAATATATTACTGTCGAATCGGAAATTGAGCAACTATTAAATGAGTTTCATGTGTTAACATTAAGTGGACACCAAGGCGTATACAGAACCTTCTAACGAATGCAAAAATAACATACTATAGTTTTCCAAATATGTATTCAAGAATAAAAATTTTTATAACAACATGTTCATCTTGCCAAATAAATAAACACGGGAAGAATACCAAGGAACCGATGAAAATTACTTCAACTTCTAAAAAATCATTCCAAAGAATTTTTCTTGATATTGTGGGACCATTATCATCCTCATATAATAATAATAATAAATTCATACTAACAATGCAGGACGATTTAAGTAAATTTTCGGTTGCCCGTCCATTGCCTAATCATGAAGCTGAGATTGTTGCTCAATGTTTCGTTTGCAAATTTATTTGTATTTGTGGTATTCCTGATGAAATTCTTACGAATCAAGGCTCCGAATTTATGAGCAAACTGTTTAAAAATATATGTAAACCTCTTAAAATAAAAAATCTTTCTACCACTGCTATTACCCTCAAACGAATGGTGCACTAAAGAGGTTCATAAAACCTTAGCCGAATATTTACGAAATTTTACTGAATCAAATACTTTAATTATATGCTTCGGGTTAACTCGGGCTACTCCACGATGAAAATGAGGGACGAATGATACCATCTTATAACATTTTACTAATTTGTTTCGTAACTTCTTCCTTATGAATGAAAGGGTAACGATACGATATTGTATAAATGGGTTTTTCATTTATTAGCTTAATTTGATGTTTGATATTATTAGTGAAACTTAATTTCTGGGTTTCTTTTTTAAATGCAGTTCCATATTCTTGACATAAATTTCTTACAGCTTGCCTTTCTGCTTTATTCATATGATTAATTCTAATTAAGTTTTCGATATTTTGTGAATCTATTGATTCGTCGCTGCGGATACATATGAATGGCCGATTTCATATGTTTGATATAATTGGAAACATTCTGTTTTGACTGGTTGTTCAAACAAAGTAATTGGTTCTTTGTTTGAGAAATTTATTATTTCAACATTTGCATGCCAATTTTCAGCTTAATATATACCTTCAGAAATTATTAAATTTTGTGATACTTGAATGATGAATGATGAATTTCTCAATTTTGCACGTTAACAGGGATTGTAACGATCATTTTATTCCGTTGTAACAGGGTACTTAATTTTTATACATCCGTTGGCATAAAGATATCAATGGGCATGGAAGGGTATGTCATCTTTTCATCCCGCAGCTCAAGTCGTCGAGGTTTATTATTGGTCGTGGTGTAATTATTCTTCCATGAGATGCCATTGCGTGTTTGATGACAAATGTTAAAAGTTTAAGAACACTGCAGTTCCTCACAACTACTTACCATTTCAAAGTTCACTCGTAAAAAAAATTTAATTCATTGTGTTAATTCGCAACAATTTAAAATTTGATAAACAAATTAGATATTTTATTAAAAAAAAAAAATCATTGATTAAAATTATTAATTATGGTTGTAAATAGTGTGATCTACAAAATTTGACTTAAAAATTAAGAAAACTAATTAAGGTTAGAGTTTAAGGGATCCCAAGAAAAAAAATTTTAAAATTATATTATTACTTACTAACCAATAGTGTAACTAAGTATTATATACAACAAAAGAAATTTAATACAAAATTTATAGTAAACAAAATCAATGCAATTAGTTACCACGTAGCGTTGTTATCCGAAATGTTCTTCCGAACGAACCGTTGATAGTTTTTATATCCTTCGATGGTGTGGTTTATTCCGTTGGTACTATACTGCAACTGGTGCGGTGACCGCGAAGATAATTTATTAATGATTAATTATTAATCAACTTATTATACGTAACTTTTTACATTAAATATTATTAACTTTTATTGATTTAGTATTTATTATTTATTAATTAAATTATTATTTTTGTGCACAAGTTACATTATTTCAATTTTGGTTAGTTGATGCATGATGAAAATACTGTTAGAATTTTAAAAGTAGATAATTCCATATTACTTTTATTATCATTAATTGTAATTATTTTATTAACCTTTATTTATTAATCTTAGTAGTGATGTAACCGTTGTTATAATTTTATTATAGATGCGGTAGAAAGTCGGCCTTGCACGTGCGACATGACCACCAAATTTAAGTTTGATCGTAACCGTTCTGCATATTCGGATTACGTATTCTTAACACTAAATTGATTATAAATATAACTCATGTTTAAAATTACAGTACTATTTATAAATTTAATTAAATTGATCAAGGAAAGTTCAAAATTAGATCAATGTTAGACACGATACAGTTTTTATGTTTTTTTCTGCATAGGGTTGTCGCAATCATACGATCATGCTTATCAAAACGTTCGAACGCTTATCAAAATTCGGAAATTTTACGAATTTCACAAGATTGTTCTTAACAATTGATGTCAATAAAATTTTCAACAATTTTCGTTTTTTTTCGAAATTATTTTTACTTATTATTATTATTATAGAAGATAGAAAAACTTTTGTTTTATTTAACTTTTAGATATTTCACCAGAAACAATTATTTTAATAATCAAAACTCAACTGACTATATCATCCGATTTTATTTTCTTCTTCATTTCAAAAACGATAACAGAGAAATATTCTCTCAATCACCTGATTGTGTTGAGCCTAATCATAATCGATCAGAGAGTCGTAAAAACCAGAAATTACTTTGTAGTAATTTTACAGTCGAAGTAAAAATTATTGTAACCCTAGCATAGGTTACACTGTGCAGGAATTTTTTTATACATTAATGGTATATAGACCTTGTCAGTTTCAAAAGTGGATTTTTAAAATCTAATCTGATTCCTAAAGTCTTTATGAGATCTAAGCCTATTAGACCACCGAAATATTCGTGAAATTTAAATAAGATAAATTTCGTTGGAGTTTTTGATTTAAATTCTTTAAATCCTGGAACTGTAACTTGTTCTGTTAAGATATGTTCTTTAAAAAGGGTTTTGACTGTAATGGGGTTATTTTTTTCAATTTTATCAGGCAATATTACAACAGGATTAATGAAGCTTTGATTCGCTTCAGTATTTTAGAAATTGGAGATGTTTGAATCTCAATATAAGATAATGGTAAATTTGAGAAATGTGCATTGAAATGTATGTAACCTATTGGTTGTCCGAGGCAACTGTACGAAAAACCGTTTCGTCTGGTTCATTTAAGTTTTCTAATGTTTGTTCTTCTATTTGGTGATCTTGGTAATGATCTACATTTTGCAACTGTATTATAAAGATGGCATGAACCCATTTTTATTTTGATTGATTTTGCAACTGTCCAGGTTCTGAATTTGATGAATAATCATCTTGATTATTCTGGACAAAATCTTAAAATTCAATATATTCCTCATATGGTATTGTAATTTGTTGATGGTTTCCATGATCTCTAAAAATTTCAAAGTTGACAATTTTCATTATTACCACACTTCCTATTATTTTGGTAAAGAAAGTACAAAATGGGGTTTGGTAAAATGGGATTGTACAATTTAGTTTGGTAAAATGGGATTATACAATTAATACGAAAATAATTATGTAAAATGTATACACAAATTGTTATAAATGTTGATAACGTTTCGGTTACAAACAATTTTGTTGCTGCTGACTTTTATTGAATTGTTTGTTCATAATTGTGAAAGCAATATACATAAACCATTTAAGATTGGGGTTTTCAAATAAACCATAAAAGAAATTGGATTTATTTTTTTTTGATTCCCATTACCTGATTGAAATAAATAATTCAAATTAAATAAGTTATTTATTTTCAATAAATGGAAGCCCTAAATATCAAATTACATGGTAATAACCCTATATCATATTTTATTGTTACAATCCACTACCTGCTATTTCTAGAAGAAAGTTTTACCTACATAATGGAAAATCGATCCAAAAATTTCCTTCTATAACAAGTTGAGTAAAGTTGATTTAAAAAATAGAGTAAATTTATTCTTAATCTTATTATTTATTTCAGTGTATTATTACTTTTATTAAAATAATTCACACATATGAATTTTAAAGTATACTGTGCTTCCTCCTGGGTAACCTGAAGTTATTGAATATATTTAACATAAAAGAAGGTGAGTTCAAACATTATTCTTAAATAGATATTC
This sequence comes from Nephrotoma flavescens, assembly GCA_932526605.1. Lineage (NCBI taxonomy): Eukaryota > Metazoa > Arthropoda > Insecta > Diptera > Tipulidae > Nephrotoma > Nephrotoma flavescens. The sequence continues at coordinate 274,984,803 of OW052222.1, read as the reverse complement.
TTACGTTTTTTATGAAATCATATCAGGTAGTACCACTTTCTTTATCACTATCGTTAGTACAAAATGCTTTCCAGACGTTCACCAATTAAACTTGGTTACCTCTACGGGTCCTATTTATGACCTTGTTAAACAAAATTCTGATCACAGTACCATTTTAGGTTAAACAATTATATATTTAACAAAATCCCTCGATTCTCTTGTAAGACATTAATTTGGTAATTTTACATTTGATTTGGATTATTTTGAACTGATAATATTTAAACTAATTTTAGGTACTAATTGGCGAATTTATACAATAATAAAGGTAACGTTATGAATAATTAATAATGTTTATTTTTGATTGTACAATGTATTTCAGTTGATCTATGTGTTTCAGGAAGAGAATTTTTCCAGGTAAGTACAAAATCTTGGTGTTTACGACATATCGGCCGCCTTGAATCGGATGATTCAATTCACTGGAAGTAGACACAACTTGCTGATAGGACGTTTCAATAGTCCATTCTTCACCGTGACGACTCTGACATTGCCGTCTGCACCAGGATGTAGATACGTTGTTTTGCCCATCAACCATTTGCATGGAGGCAAATTATCGTCCTTTATGAGCACTATGTCGTTGATACTGATGTTTCTTTCTTTTTTGTGCCATTTACTTGTTTGTTGCAGACTGGTTAGGTATTCCAGCTGCCATCTTCGCCAAATATACTGATTCATCTGTCGTATAAGTTGCCATCTAGACAAATTGGATATTTTGACATCCGTTAAATTGTGATCAGGGAGCTGTGTTGATGGTCGCCCCATTAAAAAATGTGATGGTGTTAAGAAGTCCATATCATCTTCTGCCAATATACAAAGAGGTCGCGAGTTTAGCATGGCTTCAATTTCAACGATTAAGTGTTGACATTTCTTCGATTGTTAATATTTGACCCTCAGTTACTCTTTTTAGGTGATACTTGATGCTTTTTACGGCTGCCTCCCACAGTCCGCCAAAATGAGGCGCGCTAGGTGGAATCGGTTTGAATATTATTTGATCTGTAAATAAAAAATTTGAAATATTATTATGGTTTTCTTTTAGGAATATGAAAAGTTGATGTATATGATTTCGTGCCTCAATGAAATTGGTTCCATTATCGCTATGGATTTCTCTGCAAATGCCTCGACGAGCAATGAATCTTCTCAATTCAGCTAAGTACGCATCTGATGTTAAATCGGAAACCAATTCAATATGTATAGCCTTTGTGCCAAGGCATACAAATAGACAAATATAGCTTTTGCCGGGTTTTTGCCCTCTTCGTCTCGTCGGATACGTTTGGAATGGAACAGCATAATCCACAACGACCTTGTAAAATGGTCTAGCTAGTTCCACCCAGGGATTAGGTAGTTGACCCATCACTTGACTCATAGTTCTACCTGAGCTTTTAACGCACTTGACACAACCGTGTACTACCTTTCGAATGAGGTTTCTTCCACCCAGTATCCAATATCTTTGTCGTAGCGTAGCCATCATTAGCATTGGTCCAGCATGTAGATGCCGTAAGTGGTGTTCTCGTACTATTAACTCGGTGAATTCATCATAAGCCGTTAGAATTATTGGATGCTTTACGTCGTATGTGGATGCATTTTTAATTCTTCCACCAACCCGTAGTAGTCCCGCTTCATCAAGAAAAGGTTTGAAGTACTTGATTCGACTTGGTATAGGTAACTCTTTGTTAGATTTAATTAGCTGAATTTCTGGTTTGAAGTGTTTATATTGTACATGCCGGAGAATGATATTCTGTGATTTTTGTATTTCTGCTACACTGAGGTACGGTGAAATAGAGTCCTTCGATATTCGATTAAGTTTTAGGTTTAGGTATCGATATACATAGGCATATCGATATACAATTCGTACTTTGTTGAAACTGGATGTGTTTTTGGCTAAATTATCGATTGCGTTTGACGTTCAGATTTGCACATTCAGCGATTTACTACGTAGCTCTTCTACTGTGTTTGATGGTCGATTTATGTTTTTTAGCCAAGTATCGACATTTATTAACCAACTTGGTTCATTCCACCATAAATCGAAGTGTTGTAATTTTTCAGGTGAAAGTCCCCTTGAAGCACAGTCGGCTGGATTATCTTGAGATTCTACATGCCTCCATTGTGATCGGTTGAAGTGAGTAAGGATTTCACCGGTCCTATTACCTATTATGAAGGTGTGCCATTTGCTTGGATTTGAATTTAGCCAATCCAATACTATCGTTGAGTCGGTCCATGCGAACATCTCTGATTTTTAAATGCCCGTTTAACACTCAATAATAATTGGCTTAATAATACCGCACCACAGAGTTCCAGTCGTGGAATTGACAGCTGCTTAATTGGTGCCACTTTCGTTTTTCCTGCTAGTAATTTAATTGTGTGTTCGCAATTTGGATTAATAATTTTTGCATATACAACCGCAGAATATGCTTTAGAAGCGTCGGAAAACCCATGAAGTACAATTTTGCTGTTGCGTGTGGTATTGATAATTTTCGATATTCTAATATTTTCTATCTCGCTCAGGTTGCCTCTCAATTTTAACCATTCATCTAGCAGATTTGTTGGTAATTGGTCATCCCATTTTAGGTTTTCGGCCCACAACGATTGCATGAATATCTTTATCGAGATTGTTATGGGAACGAGCCATCCTAGGGGGTCGAACAAACGGCTGGCTTCAGATAGAATCTCTCGTTTGGTTGTAGTTGGTTGTTTGTTCAAATTGACTCGAAATTGAAAACAGTCACTGATTGGGTCCCAATGAAGTCCTAATACTTTGGTATGATTAGGCGCGGCATTATCTACTTCTAACAGTTGTGGTCTCTGGATTGATTCAATGCTATCACTTAGTGTTCTTTCATTAGATAGCCACTTCCGGAGGTGGAACTTAGAATTCGATAAGATGTATGTGATTTGGTTTTTTAGCTGCTCGGCTTCGTGTAGGGTATCGGCACCGGTCATCAGGTCGTCGACATACATGTCGGAGGAAATTCTTCTTTAAACTTATCTGCTGCCTCTATGATTGCCCTTGTAGCTAAATAGCTTGCACTAGCTGTCCCATAAGTGACGGTTAATAATTCATATGTGCGAAACGGCTTTGTTGAATCCTCTCGCCATACTATCCTCTGGTATTTAGTGTCATTATCAGCTACACAAACCTGACGATACATTTTTTTGATGTCTGCCGTAACCGCTACTTTGAATTTCCTAAAACGAGATAATATTTGGTATAAGCTTGATTGAACGGTCGGTCCAATCGCTAAACAATCATTTAAGGATTTTCCGCTACTGGTTTTCGCGGGGCCATCGAATACGACCCTCAACTTTGTTGTGCTACTTGTATGTTTGATGACACCGTGATATGGTAAATAATACTGAGGTTGATTATCCCTTTGGTTGGTCTCGACTTCTTGCATATGTCCTAAGGTTAAGTAATCTCTCATGAAAGCTTTGTATGATTCCGCGAAGCTTGGTTTTCTAGCGAATCTTCGTTCAATGGAATATATTCTCTGTACGGCGGTTTTATAAGATTCACCCAATACAGACGGTGATATTTTGAATGGTAAAGCCACCTTGATTCGGCCAGAGTTATCTATTGTTTTTGTGTTACTGAAGCATTTCACACATAACTCTTCTTCGGGTGTTCGATTAATCTTTTCCACTTCTAGGTTTTCTCCCAAAATCTCCGTAATAGGTTGTCCAGATTGCACTCGTTGTTATCCACTTTAATTGAGATGGATTGCGATGGTACCGTGCCACTTGTCCTTCCTGCGATTACCCAACCTAGTTTGGTGTTTTGAAGAATTAGTTCGCTTTGTGTTATGATCTTTCCGTTGGATGCCGTAGGTAACAGTGCACTTCTCGATTGATTGGTTGTGGTGGTGCAGATTTGCTGATTGGACTTGGATTGATTTTCTTCATTTTGTTGATACATCTTCGTGTAGTAATGTGTGATGTTTTCTATTACACTGGCGACATCGAAACTTTGATTTACACATGAAAACACTATGATTGTTATTGAAACAATTAAAATATCGTTTTTGTTGCTTTACTAAGTTTATTCTTCATTAGTGGACATATCTTTAAACCTTTTACACTCGAATAATCTGTGATGGTCTTCGGGACATAGCGAGCAGATAGGAATATCAGCAGTACTTGGTGTGGACGATACAACGTGACCTTTAATAACGGAAGCTTTAGAAGGATTGGGTGGCACTTGTGAACGTTTATGTGAACACTTCAGCGAATCTAATGCATCCACTCTTCTAAGTAGGAAGTCAAAAAATTGTTTTGTGGTTGGTACATCATACTCTGACGAAGCTTGCGCCCATAAACTATTCGTTTCTGAATCTAATTTACTCACTAAAATATAGATCAACCAATGATCTCTTTGCTCGGCATCTTTACCTAATGCCTTTAATCCACGTAGGATCTCAGCGGAAGTATCGAGGAGCTGTCATACGTTTATATTGTTTGCTATTGTGAACGAAGGTTGTGAAATAAAATTTTTAATAAACGCGTAAATGCTGTGCTTTCGTCTATCATATCGCTCCCGAAGCTTTCGTAGTGCTTTAATATAATTTGCATCCGTGATGCTAAAATGCTTAAGTAGGCTAGCGGCTTCTCCCTTTAATGTCCCCTTCAGGTATTGAAGCTTTTGAGACGGTGTAAGTCTATTATTATCGTGTATGGTTGAGCAGAATAAATCGTGAAACGATTGCCATTCGGTATACTCACCTGTAAATGTTGGGATGAGTAATTTTGGTAACTTCACATCTAGATGCACCCCCGCAGTTGAGGTATCAATCATCGTTTCATTCAAGGATACCGTAGGTTCCGTTTTTATTCTCAATATTTGATTTAGCCCGGATACGATTTTATAATAATTGTCCTCGAATTCTAAGTCTAATTCCTCTTCATTATTTAATGCAACTATTTTGTTTTCTATATCATTAAACTGAATGCGATAACGTTCTACGTTAGCAAGCCTGACCCTTATATCTTCGGAACTCGAATCGACGCCTACTGTACTTATAAAATTGAGCATCTTCGTCATACTGCCTTTGATGTAGGCGCGTCTCTTTTTCAGCGAGATAATGTCAGCCATCTTAATTTTACTACACTTGATTTACTATTCACTAATTTCCGTTTATAATAATCTCGATTTTTATTGCAATCGCAGCAAAGCGGAACGCATGCAAGTATATTGATAAATTAATGGCGTACGAAACAGGTGGAAAACTATGACCTTTTCCCTTTTATTTTAATAAACATCGTAATAGTTTAGGTGGATACGCAAACGCCGATAAATAATTTATGGTACGCACAATCAAATAAATTGATTTTTTATTTTTATTTGTATTTATTTGGTAAATTTTGATTTAATACTTGTGGGTTTTATATGTTCCATGCGGTTATGGTGTCCCGATGCGCTAAATTGAATCCAAATATCCCTCGGTGATTGATTCTGCGGTAATGCGTTCGGCTGGTTTTGTTAGGTTATGTTGGATGTTTTTGCACATCCGGCTTGAAGGACCAGTGATCTGAACTCGATGTGGGTGCCACGAACTAAGTATACATCCAGTTCAGAAAGATGAACAATAAACTTAATGATGAAAAACTGGTATTTTTTTTGCTTGGTATTTGGTTGGTGGTTTTAAATAAAACACAAGCTATTTACTTTATTTTCCGATTAACAACTTGTCGGTTTGATGGTTGATGACAAAGAGAAATTTTATTTGTTTTATAAAATTTAGTTACAAAATTTATCTATTTACCACAGAGGGTCCAAATTAAGATTTAATTGCCGCTAGATGGCATTAAATATTACATATTTGGTATTAAACGCACCTCTGTAGCACAGTTTAAGTTAATTTTACAATTACATTTGTATTAGTAAACAAACGTCAAAACAATAATACTAAATGGTAAGAAAATAATTTACATTATAAAATTGAATTTATATTAATTTAATATTATAATTTTAGGTAAATGAGTATGTTCAACATGATTTATAGGTAAGTAATTACTCGTTAGTAAATATAAGTGATATTATAAGACAATATTTGTGTTCCAATATGCTTGACATAATTTGTTTTGATCACCGAATTCAAGATCAAGTTCAAGGACAAATTATGTTAAGTATATTGTTTACATATGATTTGGATTATTTTGAACAGATCAAGTTCAAGGACAAATTATGTTAAGTATATTGTTTACATATGATTTGGATTATTTTGAACTGATAATATTTAAACTAATTTTAGGTACTAATTGGAGAATTTATACAATAATAAAGGTAACGTTATGAATAATTAATAATGTTTATTTTTGGTTGTACAATATATTGCAGTTGATCTATGTGTTTCAGGAAGAGAATTTTTCCAGGTAAGTACAAAATGTTGGTGTTTACGACATAGCATCTCGTATTTCGTATAACATGCTTTAAACTTTCTTTCTGCTATAACACGCTTTAAACTTTCTTTTTAGAATTGTCATACACATATGCATACTCTAAATTCTAAACAATTACGCAGTATTCAAATTACAAATCTTGCCAAGTGTTTATGATACTCACTGACGATTGGGAAAACACGTAAAACAGAAACACTGCTTTTTAGGCATAAAGCTTTACATATGACACATACATTCGAGATTTTCGATATACTTAAAAAGCAGGAAAATATAAAATCTATGGAAAATACGAACATTTTGAGATTATGTACATATTGTATTTATTTTGTGTTCATTGGGATAATAGTATAATGGAATTATATTCAATGTCAAAAGGGATATGAGTATAAATAGTATTATTTTATTAAAAAGTCGCACAAAACAGAAATTTAGAACAGGATATTTTATTTTATCGCGGCCTCCTGTTGTGTTATTAAGATTATTGAGGTTAAATAAATCTAACGTCAAAAATTCCGTCAACAGTTCACTTGTCTAGTATAGCTAGAGCGCCGTAATTAATTGTAACAAATCTGTTCGGACAAAGTTCTTGTTATTAATGATATCTTAGTCTAAATAGTCAAAGAAAATAAATCAAATAAACAAAAATGTCAAAAAGATTAGCTGAGTAGGTTCGATAAACGCTTTGGTATCTCAGTCGTTCCTTGAAAGCCGTAGGCATAACTAAAAAAATATATTACTCAGGGCTGGGATGTTGTAAAATCACCATTTCTCGATATTTTATCGTAGTCTATGTCTCTTTCTGCTAGAACTAATTTGACCTCTGTTTCGTTTATCAATTATTTCTTCTTAGAATATATTTGAACAATATCTATTTCACTTATTTTCGTTCTAGAATCGAAAAAAAATCTATTTAGTGATAGAAACGCAGTAGAAAGATCAAAATGTTGCGATCTAGCAGGCTAATGATATAAAAAATAAAACAGAGACAAATTTTATTCTACAGAAACGAGAAATAAACTTCGATAAATTATCGAAAAATGGTGATGTTAGAACATCCCGGCCCAACTTTCTGTTTAAAGCCTACTTGGCTTGTAGAGTTTCATACAAAAAAAAATTAATTTCGTATTTATTTTACTTTCTCTTACGTACTAAAATAATATATATAGTATTCACGAAAATTTTCGACATTCGGATTTTGTAGATTTACTTTTCGCTAGATCGCTAAAGTAAAAAAAAACTGGTTTTTACAAAAATCTGTGTGTGCTGTTGGTATGTGTGCCGAGTAAATATCTTTGTCCTTTCTACAGCAGAGATGGTCTGTCTGATCGTGATGAAACTACACATTTAAGCTTCTTGCGTAAATTGCGATATCCCAGAAATTGTTAACTAAAATCGGTTCATTGGAAGTTGCAGCCTTCATAGGAGGTTATACGTTTTTTGCAATATTTTAAAAAGTATATCATTTACATTAAAAATGATAAAAACTATTAAATTCCAATCAGATCAGTTTTCCAAAATTTAAGCGGAAAAGACGATTTTGACAAAGAACTGTTTTTCTACAAAATAATTTTCAGCCCAGATGAATTAATTGATCGAAATAAAACTTTATACTTTAGGATTTTGAACAAATTAGGAGATGGCAGGGATTTCTGGCTGAAATCGGACTAGGGTCAATATGTTGTGATAAACATCACTTTTGCCACACCGATACTGCGAAAGTTAAGGCTGCAAAAATCTCGAAGTAGTAAATGTGCCTACTATACTTTATCTTACTTTGTAAAAGGAAGTAAAACGATTAAAGCCAATAAGATTTAAAATTTTTTTTTAAACAAAATTAGTTCATGATGAACACATTTTATCAATAAAACAAATCAACAAAAAAAAAAATTTAAGGGAAACTGGAGAAAAGCAAGTCAGCTGAATTTATTTTGGTTCCATAGTGAATCATATTTACCAAGAAAAAAAATGAAGGGGTGTAAATGTTTTTGCCAACACTCAACATTTTTTAAGACAATTGCACATAGATCTCGAATACACCAGACTTAATTTCTAAAAAAAATAAAAATTGTCTTTTATACTCAAAAATCATAAACCCTGCTTAAATTTCAGAAAAACAACAAGTTTAATTCTTTGTTAAAATTTAATCTTCATTAATTCGGATGCTGTCACTTCTGGTACGCAGATGACCTCCACATTTCGCATAGTTCTGCCAGTTTATGGAACTAGCCAATCTGCCTCGTCTGTATAGATGCCGATTTTTAGAGAAATAAAGTTTTTTTTATCAAAACACATCGTTTCCTGCAGAACTTAAAAAATGAATGAAATCAATCAAACCGTATGGGGCTGAACAGGGACCAAGTTTTTAATAAAAACCGTCATTTCCGCTCAAATTTTGGAAAAGTGATCTGAACCAGATATTGTTACAAAATTAAGTTAGATCTGTTAGTTCATAAACGTTTTTCTCATAAATGATATTAAGTATAAAGTATTATACTTAAGTATAAGCTTAAGTATAAAGTTCAATCCGATCAAACAGTTCATCTGGGCCGTACCGACCAAAACCGGTCTATTGTAAAAATAATCAATTTTCACTTAAATTTTGGAAAACTGATTGTTGGAAAACTAATTTAGAATTTTTTGGTTCATAAAAGATTTTCCTGTAAATGATATATTTTTCAAAATATTAACAAAAAAGCGTAAAAGCTGCTACGGAACCTGCCACTTCCGGTGGACCGATTTCAACCATAAATTGGACCTCCCAATTTATGAAACAAAGTTATGAATGAAGTTTCAGTCCGATCAAACAAACAGTCTGGGCTGTGGAGAGAACACATTTAGCCTGCACCCACTGAGTTTTTCTGGATTAAAACTAAAATATAAACACCATTCCACTGCAAAATCTAGGAATCCCGTGAGTTTTAGTAAATAAAATTGGTATAGGCCAATTTGAGTATCGCATGGTTTTTTTATAATTTCAGAACACCCGCTACCAAATACTAAGCGCCATTGTGAGTTATTTTGGATCATAACTAATAGATATAAACACCTTTCCAATAAAAATCTAGGATCCCCGGGTAAAATAGTATATAAAATTGATAAAAAAGCAATTTGCGCATCGTCCGATCTTTACGAATATTTCGGACTGTAACTCGGAAATCGTGTAATTTTTCTATGCCTTTTTAAGCTTGTACATATTATAAAAGAATGATAGATATCTATTTTCTGATACAAAACGCCTCCCAATCATTTAGTGAGAATTATATTTTGATGCAAATGTTTGCGAAGAAAAGTTGATTGGAAAACTGTGTGCCACTAATCTTTATAGGAAAAAATAATTTGTCTACGGTGCCTGAGTTTAAATCAATTTTTTTAATTTTGTTGGCGCTATACATCTCATAGAGGGATTTGGCCGCCTCAAGTAATTTAACATTTGGTTGTCTCTGATTTGGTTTCGTTATTAACACCACTGGTGAACTTTATGCACTTATGCATCCCTCAATGACATCCTTGTTCAACATACCCGCGATTACATTATCCATATCGGCATGTATCCGCTGGTGACAAGGGATAATGAGTATGCTTGACAGGCTCGTTTTTCTTCGAACGTTGGTAATCTTTTATTGATTTGCCCCAATTACGGTAATTGAAAATCAGTCAAGTTGTGTTACGATATTTCTAGGCCGTTCCAATAAAGCTGAAGAAATTTCGAAAGTTTTCCAAAAGTTGATTCCAAAATATAAGAGAGCACTTTGGTGGGAACTATATAAAGGCGGATGAAAGCGGTTTTGTTTCTCAAACTCACTGGTACTTTAATAAAACCAACATTGGGTTAGGAGTTCCATCTGCTGTTCTTACTTAGGCATTCATTTTATGTAATTTTGTCTCTACTTGGTAAATTAAACGTTCTCTTGCAGCTACCTAATACACTCGTCGTTACTCTGCTATTCATTAACCATTTAACCGAAATATCGCTTAGTAATTAAAATAAAGACAAAAGGTCAGGGGTCATCATATTCAGCCTCGATTTCTTTAATCATGACACGTGAATATGCTTCACTTTAATTTTTAATACTAGAGGATTTGAAACATCTAATTAGCTTTGGTCATTTTTTCTAAAGAGGCTATATGTTGAAATACTCATATTTATGTTTTTTTATTAGTTTAGGGTTTAGCTTCGTCGTCATTGTTCGGGGCACATTCTTCGTTCCCGGAGTTGATGCGCTCCGGCGACTCCGACGTTGTTTTAACGACTGATTTTAAAACTTCCGCTATTCATTTTTCTTCACAAATTTACAGTAGAAGGTTATTAAAATGAGTTCAACTTAATTCCAAACCGTATTAAAATAACTAAAAATAATTATGAAAATGGTGGATCTGTACACAACATTTCGTAAATTCGCGTTACTTTTCGTAGACAAAATCAACCATACGAGCGGCTATTAAAAGTTTGGTGAAAATATGTCAGCCTACTTGTTCAGCAGGAAACATACTGACAGCAACACGTGCTCATTCAGGTCGTTCAATCAAAAATATTGGACACTGGAGAAAGTGTGGCAGAGAATCCACGTTTATCGAATAGTCAATGCTATTCTCTACAGAGACATGACAACAAATATTTTATAGATGATTATGTGAATATTAATGACTTGTGGTGCCAACAGGATTTCGCAACATATCATACAGCCTATGAAACAATCGAGTTATTGTGAAACAGATTTGATGGCCGAAAATTTCATACTTCAACCATAAATAAGGATTCCCAGTGAATTTTGAAACCCAGTGAAGGTTTTCAGTTAAAGATTTAAACAAAAACATTGTTAATTAAAAATCAAACAAAATTAGTGCAATTTATTTTTTAAATTTTATCGGAAATGACGAGTTTTAATAAAAAAAAAAACTATTTCACCAAAATCCGACATCTCTCATGCAACTTTATACTAAGCTTTTTATAAATTAAGAAATTCTTGCAGAATGTGGTAGAAATCTGTGTAGCGAAAATAAGCTGCTGATCTGGCATAGTAATTTTTATAATACGATAGTATAGTTTATAATACTAATAGTATTTTTATAATACTGTTTCAATTATTGTAATGATATCGTAAAATCGACAAAGAAGGGAATAGTGCTATTTATTAATCAAACAGTTTTACCAAAAGTCCTATAATTTTAATTTTCGCTTTAGAAATCCGATCAGGTGGGGTTTATTTAAGATTTATGTATGTGCATCCTAGGTAAAAGAGTGTCGGGAGTGTTGGCACAACATATTAACACCTTCCTTTTTTTTAGTGATGCTATGTGAAAGATAAGGTTTAACTAATATCGAACGCGTCATTCGTAAGATAAAACCCCAAATCTGTAGAAATGTGATCGAACATTTCAACCAAAAGATTAACTTCTTAGAATGTGCTCGTATTGGACATTTTCCAGATATTATTTTTCATCCATAAGTCGTCAAGTGTCTATACACTAAATTAATAAAGATCGACATATATGTTTAACAAAACAGGTATTTAATTTCAAATTTTAAAGCTAACCGTAATTGAAAGACAGAAGTATTTTGACATATTATTAATTTTAGAAATTTTCGATTTTTAATTTGGCTTTATGTTCACATGAACATCGGTGTTTTTTTATTAGCGCCCGATAGATTTTTCCGGAGCACCCAATTTTCTATGTCAAAACTTATATTTTGTGCGCTATTTTTGCATATAATTAATTAATTTAACTCCAAACTAACATTTTTCATTCAACTTGTTAGTTAAAAATCGACAAATATTTTGCTCTAAGCCGCTATCGGGAGCGCTATCCATTTCAATGGGAAATTTGAAAAGGCGTTTATTTTGTAAACCCCTGAAACCATTAAAAACATAATCTTACCTAAATTCAGGTGATAAATGTTTGTTTTATGGATGCATTTATTTTTCATTTTATGGTATAGCGACACCAATGAATAATAGCTGCAGTTTCAGTAGAAATTCGACTTCCCATTCGGCGCCGGATAGTGCTCGAATAATAAAAGGCAGCTAAGCAATCATACAACTGTAATAAAATTTAACCAATTGAAATAGAAAAAAAGGAAAAAAAATTACCACTAATAAATTTTCTACTTTTCAACTTTTTATGCGGCATCCAGACCAGTTGAAATGTGCGCGTTTCATGTAAACCCAAATTGTAGATAGAATGCTATTGAATACTTTGACGAATCAGACTTATAGAAGCAATACCCCTACGAACATATGTGTCCAGTGGAAATGAATAAAAATACAAACTTTAATCAATTGGGCCATTAATGAATTTACAAATTGAAGTATAATGAATTGCCATAAGTTTACTTTAAATTTTTCGCATTTAATTATTTTTGTATTTAATAATTTCCTAAATTTGGCGGTACCAAATCTGTTAATGGAGTTTCAGTTTCTCTGTTAACATCGCAAAAAAACGAATATATTATTATACCGTATAAATAAGGAAAACAACAAAAAATGTAAATTTCCGAAATTAAATTTTTATTTTTTTAACAAAACAGAAATGGAAACATCTGTTTCCTTCTTTTATTTCCGACTTTTTTTATAATGAAGCAAAAACACAGTTATTTTGAACTGGTTACGTATTTTTGTTCATAAATATTAAAAGTTTTATATTTTGTTTTAGAAACGGAAAGCCAAGAAAAGTGATTTTTCTTTGACAAGTACTTTTTTATGTTTCTAGTACTGCGAAAACTTTTATAATGACTCATCCTCTTCCCATTGAAGAAACATGAGAATTTTGAATGCTGAATTAAAATAAATCGAATTGAAAGATTAAATATTTTGTAATATAATTACAATATTTCCTAGTTAACTATTGCTGATTCTAGTAAGAATGATTGATATTTACGTTGAATACGCATAGTCAGCCAAATAATTAAATTAATAATTCGAAACTTAAAAAAACAATAAATATTTGATAATTTTTTCTGATGGACATTTGATATATTTAACATAAAAATTAAAATGATGAATTTGTTTTCAACATTAAAGTACCAAGAAAAAGTTTTGGTTTCACGTGACTTTATCATTTTGATCATGTAAATCAATCAATATTAAAAAAAAAAAAATATTTATGTACATTTACAATGCACATTAAAAATGATAATAGCTGCGTTTTTTTGAAAACAATCGAGTAGAGTTCGCGATAGCTATTTTCAAACTTTTTCCAATTTAAAACTAAAAATTTAATTTTTTTAAAACTAAATAATTTAGATTTAATAGAAATCTATGTATAACCAAAAAAATCCATTATAAAAGTTGTATGGTATTCTTGTAATATCGTTGTTCTGTATAGTTCTGAACTACTCCATTATTATACAGAATTATACAGAACAACGATATTACAAGAAAACCATACAACTTTTATAATGAATTTTTTTGGTTATGCATAGATTTCTATTAAATCTAAATTATTTAGTTTTAAAAAAATTTAATTTTTAATTTTAAATTGTAAAAAGTTTGAAAATAGCTATCGCGAACTCTACTCTTTTGTTTCCAAAAAACACAGCTAATAGTATAAATATATCAGTAGAGGTGTGATTTTTCGGGCAGAAACGCAATTTTGTAAAAATAAAATGTTTCAAAGAATTTATGTTAAAATCGGATTTATGATTCTAACTCATTACACCACAAACAATTATAACATAAAAAACAACACTTACACTTCTGTGTAAAGTAAACATTCTAGGTTCAACGGGTTTCACCCCAAACCTTAGCTAATTGAAACTAAATTGCTTACTGATTAAAAAAATAAAAATATTATTTAAAAAAATGTTGTAAACATAAAAATGGCCAATCCACAAAACTGGCATAATGCCGTTTTGTTGGAACCACATGTCGTGTAGGTGTGTCATGCATATGAAATTAACCCAAAAAGCATCCCGAAAAAAATGTGGCCTTGCAACAACTTTAATATTTTAGGCCCAGCCGGACAATTATAGAAAATGCATTATCTTAAATTGTCATCCCGAAATTATTTTTACATCAGTTTACTAAGCTATTTGATTTTACATGCCGAACTAAATTTGCAACAAAAATTAAATAATTTACAATAATAAAACACACACATTTGCGGTATTATGTCCTCGATAACTTCATGAATTCCATCTTTAAGGTGTTGAATCGATTGTGGAGCATTGGCATAGACCTTATTTTTCACGTGACACCAAAGAAAAAGTTCTAAAGGTGTTAAATCACTAGATCTCGGTAGCCAATTGTGATCACCTCTTCGAGAAATAACTTGGTCATGAAACTTTTCTTGCAAAATTGCGATTGTTTCGTTGCTTGTGTGGTACGTAGCGCCACACCTAGCGTTAAGAACTAAGTCTTTATAAAAAATACGGTGTAATGTCGTTTGTGGAATGTCTAATTTCAAAGAGTGACGAGGAATCGACAAACCTGGGTTTTCGAAAACACTACGGGCTACAGCAGCAATATTGTCAGTTGTTCTTGAGCGACGCACACTAACTAACTTAACTCACTAACTTGTCCCAACAGCTTAAATTTTTTCACCAGTTTCACTATTGCCAGCTGAGAAGGTGCTTCACAACGATCCAAAAGTGCTTTAGTTATGCGAACTGTGACCGCAAAATGTTCACCATTTAATCAACGTGATTCAAGCGACATCATGAATTTGCCCTTGATTCAAAGGAGAGGATGTTCTAATTCCGACAATTTTTCTGATTCCAACTGAAATTTCGTTTGACTTCGAGAGCATTCAACTCCCTGTTCGTTTTTCGCTTTTACGATTATTAACAAAACGAAAAACAAAGTAAATCGTTGGAAGTGTGCGGAATAAATCTGGAATTTCCGTGTTTTTCTCATAGTCAGTTGAACGTCGCATGTTCGAGAGTTGGCATACCATCATCGTTGTTCATTTACGCGCCGAAGAACAAAATAGAAAATATTGTTTACCACAATGCATTGCATTGATTTTAATTCGATTTAATTCCACTCGAATGGAATTAAGTTCTTTTGAATCCCAACTGACTTGAATTCATTTCCACATTGAGAGAAAAACTCCAAAAAAAAAACTCTATTTTCGATAGATGCCTGAGTTTTAATCGATATTTCATTCTCTTTTCAATACATTAGTGTTGACTTCGATGAAAAAGGAATAGAATGTCCATTTAATTCAATCGTCGATTGAGAATTGAGTTGAGATGTTTGATTTTTTCTCTCATCAAAATCAATTTTCTTGAAGGACAAAAGTAATTTGGGGCGGAATGCCCCACTGCATGAATATCACAAGGCGGCAAAACATGATTTTGTTTGTTTTTGTTGATTAATACAATACAAAATTATCTGTTTATTCGAAAACAATTTTTTTTGTACTTACACATAAATTTTAATTAATTATTTTTATTTATTGAAATCAAATATTAAATAATATATAAATTTATAATTAATTATTTTTATTTATAATATTATGTTACATTTTGCCATTTAACAACATACTTTACAAATAATATAACTCCAATTTTTTTTAGTGTTATCCTTCGAAAGTAAAATTTATACTAAAATCTACAAGTCAAAAATGGCCTTGAAATATTTTTTATGCCATTGGCCCGTTCCATACACGGCTTCAAAAGACCAGCTTCACTTTCGTCTCTTTCCCCTTTTACCTATAAAATCGATGTTAACTGCGACATACAATTTTTCGGTGAAGCCGAACAAACACAAATAGAAATGAAAATGAAAAAAATTTAAGTCCTTTTTTGAGATATAGATTTTTGTTTAAATTTTATTTTCGCGAGAGAAGAAATGAAATATAAAATAAGGGTTTAAATTAGCAATAAAAAATGTATTACGACTTAGTTTGAAGGTATAGAAGCTGTTTGAAGCTAGAAGCAATTTCTTTTGAAATTGATTTCTTATTTCAAACTAAGTCATAATAGATTTTTTATTTCTAATTTAAACCCTTATTTTATATAAAACACCAAATTTTTTTGTATTGTTTTAGTCTGTTCTCAAGAAAATAAAATTTAAACAAAAATCTACATCTCAAAAATGGCCTTAAATATTTTTATTTTCATTTCTACATATGTTAAAGATATTTCACCGAAAAATTTTATGAGTCTCAATTAAAACCAGTATCATAGGTAAACAGGAAAAGAGTCGAAAAAGAAGTAATTTCTTTGATGTGCTGTGTGCAACGGCAGAATAACGTGATCATCGGAATCGATCAACACGATGGTCCGTTCCACACTGCATTTCTTTTGAAATTTCTTTCTTTCATCAAATTAAGTCGCAATAGATTTTTTATTGCTAATTTAAACCCTTGTTTTATGTTTAAACATCAAATTATTTGTATTGTTTTATTCTGCTCTCTCGAAAATAAAATTTATACTAAACTCTACAACTCAAAAATGCCCTTAAATTTATTTTATTTCATTTCTATTTATGTTAAAGCTTCAAGAAAAAAAATTTGTTGAAAAATGAGTCTTAATTAAAACCGGTATCATAGGCAAGCAGGGAAAGAAACGGAAAAAAAATAATTTCTTTGATATGTATATGGAGGATTGGCTGGATAACAAAACAAAATATCAAGAGAGAACAGACAACAGAGAATAAAAATAATTTTATTTGTCAAATTTATTACTTCGCATGATTTTCTGTTTACGGTGTGGGTAGTTCGCGGATTTGTATTAAAACTGCATTTTATTCCCAGGTTTCTATCTATGTATATCGATCATTTTCGCTTCAACTAAATCACGTCAGCTGAAAAGGCCCATTTGAAAAAAAGAATTTGATGTTAATATTTTATTTGTCGAATTTAATTTACTTGTCTATAGCAATATTTGCTTGCAATTGCTAACAATTATTCTGAGGATGATCACTTAGCAGATCGAAACGTTAATTTTTAAAATAACCTCATTATTTCAAAATTGAATTGTGAGTTAAGTGCAAATCTGCGATGAAGATACGGAGTGATATTTTCGAAAAATTTGGCAGTTTCCGTTTATTTAAGTTTCATTGAATGGATAATTACTATCCGCCAGACTATTCACTGATTTTCAATAAATCTAATCTAACGCTCATTGGACCGAAGTTAACTATCATTATAGCCGATCAAATTGCATAAGTGGCATCACTGGGAACACAAGTCAGCAGATTTCTCCACAAACTCAACAAATTTTGTAATGATCGAGTTTTGGAGCATACTAAGCCAAAACAATATATTATAGTTTTAAAGTGCTGCATGGCATTGTCAACGCTTGGTACGTCAGAAATGATAACCTACATAGGGACTTAAACATGGAATATGTCAGTTAAGAAATAAAAAATCATGCAAAGAAACACATTCAGCGGATATCTCGGCACCAAAATGCAGACAAACGAAGTTTGGGTGTCCAACAAACTGCAGCAAGAAGACTTCAAAGGCAGAAATCTTCAGAACTGGGCAGTTGTATTTAATCAGGACAGTGTTTTCCTAAATTAAAATGGACAACTGTTTCATTTATGAATTATTTCTTTTCTATTGCTATCACAACCTACAGTGCAAATGCGAACAAATTGTCTTTCTCTAATTTCGTTCAAGTATCGCAAACAAATTTTTTCGTGATAGAAATGGAGTAGAATATCACAATTTTTCAATCTAGCAACCTGGTAAATGATATGAAATGTGAAATAGTATCACATTTTATTCTAAAGAAGATAGGCGTAATCTTCGATAAAGTATCGAAAATGTGATGGTAGAACATGTCAGCGCAGGAACTGTTTTCACGCATTTGAGAAAGATGAACTCGAGAACCACTCAAATAAAAAAACTGGTTCGTTAACAAACAAGCTCAGAATGACACGTTTCTTAAAAATATTTACCCATTATATTTTGTCTGCGGCATAAAATTATTATTTTCAAAACGTAACGAGCAAATAATTCAATTTTTGCTCATTTTAACAGTTTACATCTTGTACGTCGATACCAATTGAGTTCAATTATTGTTTTTTTTAATTCCTCACAAGCTTATCCTATATCCTAAAAAAACAAAATACAATTTTCATATTATTTCTCTAAAAACTAATCATTATGGTATTAAAAAAATAATAAATTATGAAAGCACGTAGTAATATGTACGTAGTAAGCACGTAGTACCTAATAAGAGAAATGCGGCAGTCAAAATAGAATCGGTGATTAGTTTTAAGAAACGAGTCATTCTCTTGTTGGCTATCAAAATCAATCAAAATAATATTAAGTTAAATAGGACCATTAACTATTTGGATATACACAGGTTTAAATCTACAATATAGGATACTTAAGGAAAAAACCGTTATTTTTTGTATTGGAAGAACAAAAATATAATTCAATTTACATATTTCTTTAATTTTAACTTCCTAACTTATGCAACATACATACCTGCGGATTCAATTGCGGCAAAATTCTGCAGTTTTGAGTTAAAATTATTCATTGCTCAAAATATTAGTCTATTTGGAACGTCATTTTGCTTGTCAAATTTTTCATTTGCAATGTTCGCTTGGACGACGAACACGCCATATAAATCTGTGGCAATTCAACATAAACACTTAATATCAGTTAAGTGATTTTGTCAAATTTTATTTCTACCTGTTCCTTTTCGCATTATTTATAACCAAGCCAATTTTGGACGAATTTCTTTGATATTTGAACGTGTTCTGGCTATAAAATAAAACCACTTAACTGCACTGAATTGCTGATATATTATTTTATAATTTTTGAAAAAACACTCTGAAAATTTACTGGATTTCAGTTAAGTGGTTATGTTGAATTGCCACAGAAATATTTCCCAGTAGGCATACATTTTTTTATAAGTTTGACGTTTAATTTTTGGAGTGAAGAATTTTGTCTGTGCAACACCTTTAAAATATTTTTTTTATTATCATTGAAGCGACTGGCTGATAATCATGTCGGAATGGAGATCGAAAGTTAAAAGTGATTGAGACGAATATCGTTACAAATAATTTTACTTAAAATACCCTGAATTCTTTAAATATTTAACCTTAGACCGAAGTCATTCAAATTTACAGCAGAAGAATTGGAACTGCTTACCAGTTCGGTTTTGTAGTAGCAACAGATACATAATCGAAATTTCATTAAAATATTTTATTTAATTGCAGCAAGTCGGTGGCAAAATGAGAATCTCTCAAGCGGCCATTGATTCAGTGTACCGACATCAAGTCGGTCCTAAAGGACCACTAATGACACCGGTCGGCAAAAGACATCGTTCTTTAAATTTAGTGCTTCGCAAAGAATTCAATTTATATGCAAACGGTCATGTCGCAGTCTCGAGGGTTATAAAACTACACGACGATGTGGACCTAGTCTCAATTCGTGAGAACATAGAAGGTGAATAGGAATACTCGGGTGTTGAGCACGAAATTGTTGCTGGCGTGGTCCAAAGTATAAAATTGATGAAGGAAGAGGCTTAGCCTATGTCGCAGAATTCGCGTTTCAATAAATAGAAGACAACCACATGAAAGTGACTGCGGTGCATAACGCCAATATTATGCGAATAATATGCGATGGCCGTTAAATACCCCGAAGAGAGAAGAATATTATTTAGATAATGTGTGCTTAAACATGGAGCAGGATCCACGTAAATATGATGTACTTGTCATGCCAAATTGGTATTTGTATTGTATGGTGACATTTTGAGTGATACGAGTATGTGCGCTAGTCTAGTTGGTGGTTTAGGCACTGAATAGATATAACCAGAACCGCCATTGCGTCGACCAAGACAATGTTTTTCCTACCTTATTTTTTTACAACTATGTTATGGATTAAATCCAAGAAATTGTTATCCTCTTATAATTTAATAAAAAGTTTGATTTTTTAATACAAAGTTTTGAGTTTTTATTTGTTGTTGATATCAACTATAGCCCCTTAATTGATACCGCGTGATGACGAATCAAGATGAGATTCTCTTTATTGAATAGGGATCAATTCGTAACATTAGGGTACAATCTTTACCGGACACAACTATAATGATTGCTCCGAATCACATGCAGCATTACAAAATAGTGGCGTACTTGCCGAGTATGCTTGCTGTGATTGGTTTATCTAGTCCTGTAGAAAATTCCATTGAAGCACACTGTATTCGAGAATAACGACGATGGGGTTAGTTGAATTTGTATTACTAGTCTAGTTTATGTGTCGAAATCATTCGATGGGGATGACGGTCAAGTCAGGGTGTCAGCGAACATGTGTTGCTATTCGGAATTCATTGTAATTTCCGTTTCGCTTTTACGTTGCTTACGTAAATTTCCTATCTCTGTTTTGTTCACTAGATCGACCAGGGGCGTATCATGACAAATCATTTTATTTCAAACAATTTTGTATTTTGACCTAAGAGTACTTGTAGTTGCGTTTGAAGAGTAAATATTGGCTAAAATTATACATTAAACTGTTACTGAAATAATTATTTAAAAAACCATTACTGTATAATCAATATTACTAGTGTCGTTTGTTACATAATTATCTTTTGTGGTCATCATATCATATTGATCTTCTTACGATTATTAATATCAGTTTTTAGATCATTTTTGATTCGGGACAGTTTCCTTGATTACAATTCGGGACAGCTTCCTTGATTCCATACAAACGATTCTCCAGTATTTGAGCTTGAATGAAATTTGCTTGACCCATTTTATGCAAGTCCGCAACTCTTTCTGAGTGCGCAACACTTTCTGCTACCATATCGATAGCTGGTTTCACATCTTCGGCCAATAATGATTTCAATCGTTTTCCAGTTTCAGCAATTTTTATTTTTTCCAACGCATGGAATTATTCATCGGTAGTTAGTGAACGAGTAGCCCGATCGTGAAGTAAATGTTGCCAGGAATCGCGCAATCGCTCAATTGCAGTTATCGATTTTTCCATTGCTCTTGTTCGTCACGGACATCGAATATTTCTGGTCGCATTTTGCCACGGATGATCCGTGCCCAGCTAGAATTTTTGATAAGTGGTCGGATTATTTAATGTTTTGTGGAAATTTTGTAGGATTAGCGCTGCTGTAAGTGATTTGGCATCGTTATCTCCACTTATGTTTCAATATATAATATAAAATAATTCTTGATGCTACCACTATCAAAATAATATTTTTTTAATTGGAAAATACAAAACCAACCAATTCTCATGAAAAAAATTCTTATGGTGTTTTTTGACATTAGTTATGGGTTTTTTTCTCAGTCATTTTACAGGAATCGCTTTTCTGGTTTTTTATACCAATTGCATATTTTCAACTAATAAAAACCATAATGGTAAATTTACCACCGAACCGGAATTTGGCCGCAGGTTACTCTTTTATTTGTAAGTTTATTGTCACTGACGTCGGCTCATTTTCCAAAAGATGGAAGCACTAAACGATAGAATTTTAAATACTATAATATATCCCTTTTTCAACCACAAAAATGGCTCTATTAAAGTCCAAACCACACAATTGTGTGAGAAAAAATCATAGTATGCGTTTTTGATAAAAAATTTCACTTGTTTGAAGTACAACCAACACAATTGTGTGTATAGTTATAGTGTTTTTTCTCGAACGAAAATAAGTTTGAAAGGAATACACAAAAAAGTAAGTTGGTGCAAAATACATCCAAAAATAAATTTTTGACATGGTATACTTTTGCCGTGCCCACACAATTGTGTTAGTAAAACACAAAAGGGATATATTAGACGTTTTCGGAAATAGCCCATGGTAACTTTTGAGTAATTTGCCGACAAAAAAATACCGATTCTGTTTCCGAACACGTAGAGTAACTTTAAGGTTATTTAAATTTGAAATAAAAATTTATTTCAAAAAATTTGCTTCTCCCAGTATAATGAAAAGTCACTGAAAAACAACCTCGTAAATTGACTTTTCGGCTGCCAACCAGAAGTCAATAGCAGAATCTTCGTATTTCCATTTAGTTTAGTCGATTAAGGCACACAGCATGTTGTTCAGGAAGTTTTGTCGGTCGATTTACAGAAATTTAGGAAAATTTAATGCTAAATATTTACATTAGGTACATTGTCAAGGACTCGTAACAAAACATATAAAAAGAAATTCTATTAACATCAACAATTCAATAGTTGATTCAAAAACAATAGAGAGCACGCAAATAAACTTAAACAAAATAAAGAATTAATTAAAGAATTAACGGAGGATCAATTTATTTTACAATTTACTAGCGTACTATTTATGAGCGTACCTTGTGGTACTACTATGATCTAGTAGATTATGAAGAATAACGTATCCGTCTGTAAATTTGCTGCGTTTGTCGAGTTTTAAATTAGTATCAATAATTTGTCAATAATGGTTGAATTTTTATTCAAATAGCTGATACAACTTATCTAAATACGTAACATGTACAGGGGTGAGTGACAATTACAAAAATTATTCTAAGGTCCTTGTAGATATTTTTATGATGTACATGATGTACATACATATAATTGTTTTGTTATACAAAGGATACACCTTAAATACCTCGTTTAAATCCAGCAAGCATTAATATACGATAGTTGATTTTAATTTTTCAAATCTCGGATAAAATATGCTAAACAAATTTTTACGCACTCACAAGGTATGTGTTTAAGAGTTCATTTAAATGCGGATACACATTCACCGTAACGTAAACAAACAATATGAATTTTTATCCAAAAATAAATGGCATGTAATTTTATTTTATGTTGTCGAAAAATTATTTTTTTATACAATTCAGAATAAAACACAACACTAAAACAAGATTAAAATCAAACAAAATGAAAAATAAATCATTTATAAAAAAGTAAAAATTTTCATCAAATTTACGATTATTATATAGAAATATGCTGATGGTCAAATTGTGAAATTAAAAGTGTTGAAATTCATGTTGAATTGGGTAAATATTTCATCCACACAATATATAGTAACAGGGGTGGTGTGCATTTGTACAAATGAGGGACCTCAGATTTTTTTATATACAAAAAAATGGGCTATATTTATAATAATGGAAAATCAAATAATTGATTTTGGAAATCATTATATAAATTAATTATTCCATTTCATTTTTCGAGAGTATTTGATTCGCTAAGATTCTACAACGCCATTACTATTGTCTGAGTCAATTTATGATATTTTCCATTGTGAATATCCATTTTAGGCAGACCATTTTCCATATAAATTTTAAGATTATTTATATCTCCAGCACGGAACGTGAAAAAGTATATTTTGCAATTTGCAGGTACTATGGAGGTTCAACGAAAAGCTTTGATTTATGTAGATTAGGAAAGCGATTTCTAATGATGGAAACGTGCGTTTATGGTCAAGATACATTTCTGAAATGCACAACCACAGATAGTACTTTTCTACTTCCATTGCTTGACTCCTGCTATCCGTGGAAAAAACTTATGTTGAGAATCTTAATCTTTATTTCTCCTATACTATTCATTACGACAAAATTAGTGGAGATTATGTTTTTAAATTTTACCGGAAATCAATAGTTTTTATAAAAAACCCCTTCGTTTCACCAAAATTCGGGATCTTTACCTCATATGTTATGTTTTTATTCTATGCAATTTGTCCTAGATCTAATCACTCCCAACTCTTTCGCGGTACACTTTTGTCTCCTATCTTACGCGTTGCTTGTCAAATCGAGGACGTATGGCTATAGGTCCGATTAACGTGGAACCATTTGCACATTGCATAGCTCCATGACAGCCTATGCTACTGGCATGGAAGATGGGTCGGCCCATGAATTGTAAACTCTGCCTGGGGGAAAAAATTGTTGTGTTCATTTGCATCACCGATCGTAATCAGTATATCGATTTTGTCTCATTTAAAATGAGTGAAGCAAAAAATGTTGAATACGTATACTGTGTATAGTACACAATTATGTCTTTGTATGTTTCTTTTGTTCGTATTTGTGTCATTTGTATGATGAACAGTATCAAAATAACGCGATCCGGGCGAACCGGTTTAATTTTTATGGTTGCTTATTTCCTTTTCTCAGCACATTACGTCTGCTCTCGAGCTGTGGAGTATGATTATTTAACATGCTAATATATTTTATATTTAACATTTTTTTAATTGTAAATTAATTTTATATGTTTTAATAAAATTTTATAAGTAAATTTATTTTAAATTCCATAAATTTAAAAAATAAAATGTTAAATATAAAAAAATCGAAAATGCATATACGACACAAAAATATGGCGTTTACAATGGTTAACTCTTTGAGTGCCAAAAAGCACGATCGTGCTCCTCAATACATTAGCCGAAATCATGTAGGAACTCAAAGGGTTAATATAAACAAACCAGAATGACACGTGGCTTGCATATGCGGTAAAACAATCATACGCATGAAACTAACACAAACACAAATGCTACTACTATATCATTCCGGTTACACTCATTTCGTTCACACATTTTGAGTCAAAATCCGTATGCAGATGATGAAAAATCCCTTTTGCATACTGGCTTTATCGGGGTTCGAACCCGGTACCTCCCGATCCAAACGTCTAAGCTTTAATCACTGTGCCGTTTGGTTGGTATCTTTACTTCACACTTAAGCTATTTCCAAAAATTTTTAGAATTTCTTTATGAAATGTGGTGAAAATATGTGTGCAGAAAGTGGAAGCTTCCGTAGAAGCTTTTAATTTTTTCCAATGATATTGAAAAGTAGATCATTTACAAAAGACGACAAAGAATTAAAAGTTCAAATAAATTTAAAAAACCAGTCTCAACAAGAGTTGACCTTGTTGCTTTTCGAAAAAGATTAACTTATACAATACTTTCAAATAACTTAAGGATTCAGGATAATTTCGCAATTGGCGTATAACTGGAGACATTTGATTAATATACCTCTAACGGGTCGAAATTAAATAAGAGGTTTTCTATATGGCTGGAAATATTCCGTCCGAGATAGAGTTGTGGAATAGCGTTGTAAGTGGCTGAGCTAAACTAGTTTCACAATTTGTTAAAACGATAGCGGCAACCCACCGGGACCAGAGGGAAAATCACCTTTTAGCTTGTTAATGCTCCTTACCACAGAATCAAAATTATTAATTTGAATATAGACCAGGAGTGGGATTTTGTAACCACATTTTTGATACTATCGAAATTTACGTCTCTTTCTTCACGGATAAAATTGAAAGATTTTTTCATCTTTCGTTGTTTCTATTGTGATCTCAACAGGCTCGAATAGAACATTATGCCTCTCTACTCTGTTTCTATCATCACGGTTTACACGGTTTCAAACAACACGATTTTCGCTATTCTCTTTTATTTTGTTTTTTGTATATCATAACAACTAAAACTAAAAAATAAAACGTAACATTTTTTTCTTTTCTTTTTTGTAGTCTCACACAGAACGAGTTAATCGTATTCTTGGAGGGTTTCCTGTAATATTTGTTTTCATTTTTATTTTCAAAAAATTTACATTAGCCTCACAACGAGTTAGTCGTTCGTATGGTATAGTTCCGTCTGTCATACAAACATATACTTAAAGGTCGATTTAAATTATCCGTTCCGTTCAGTTTCTACACGAATCGAGACAGACCGTTCATCCGGTTCATAGTTTCAAACTTTAAACTAACGTTTCTACTACTTTTTCACACTAAAACTAAACTGAAATGAGGCAGTTCATATAATGAATTAAGTGTTTGTTTGTAATTATTATTACGGCCAATAAACTAATAAATAATGATACTATTTCTTCTTAAATAATGATACTATTTTATTTGTTCCAATTGTTAATAATCTAGGGCTAATCATGAATTCTAAGCTGGGATGGAGTGATCATGTAAGTTTATTGTGTCAGCGAGTTAATTATAGTTTATACTCGTTGAGGCTAATTAAAAAAAATTGTCCAGTTGTCTTACGGATATACTTGGTGAAAAGTTTGGTTATACCAATTTTCTCATATTGTGATGTGATATTTTCAAATCGTGATAGTCCGTCAAAACGTTTGCTTCAGATTACCTTTAATAATTGTGTACGTTATGTTTACGACCTAAAGAAATTTGATCACGTTTCTGATTTTAAACATTCGGTTCTTGGTTGTGACTTGTATAAGTTTTACCGTTATAAGACTGCTCTTTTTATTTTTCGTGTTATTAAATCAGGTTGTCCTTTGTATTTGTATGATAAATTGAATTTCTTCAAATCACTACGAACAAAAAATATTAACTTGCCCGTCAACAGAACTAATATTTATAATAATTCGGGGTTAAAAAATGCGATTGTCACTTGGAACAGCTTGCCACCTGCGGTAAAAAATTTAACCTCTGTTGATAATTTTAAAAAAGTTATATTTAATTTAATTATGAATAATTAATTGTTATTGCACATATTCGTAAATATTTCATATCATTTTTTTGTTGTTTTTATTTCTGTAAGTATTATTTCCATAGTTTTTAATATGTTGCATAATTGTTTTTGTTATTATTGTAAATATTCATGTACAAAAGCTAAGGCTTATATGCATTAAAATAAAACATTATTATTATTATTATTACTAATAATACCAATAAAAATCAATTATTTTGACATTTTCATAACCAATATAATAATGTTCAAACTTTTCAGGAAATATAATTTTAAAGATGGACAATACATATTAATCAAGAAATAAATGAAGTGAAAATAAGAAACTGGTTTAAGTAAATATATAAAAATTATATTCAATATAAAAGTTTTATTTTTAAACTGAACTTATATGTATCGCATCACAATTTGAGAACGTTTTAGTTTTAATAAAATTTTTATTATCGTTTGGCATTACTTGGTGTATTTGACGAATATCCTTTATAGTCCTAAGCCCAGAAAATCTTTCGGTTAACTCCTTTTTGGTTTTTTAAATGTCCGATTTCCGAGTATGTCACACTCAAAATGCATATAGATTTCATGTTGCTTTTATATTTACACCATTCATAAAATTCTCTCGGTGTATTAGTTAGACTTTCACCAACACTTCTTAAAGAACCTGCTCTAGCTTCCCTCTTAATGGTACCTCCAACACCATCTGATGGTCCCTTTCCGTGGCTTTTAGCGAAAAAATTCCATTCACAGTCAATATTAAAATCTTCAATGTGATAGTTGTCGTTGTTCTAGTTTTTTTATTCTTGAACTGCGAAACAGCACCATCCGAAAAACAAAAAATTTTTCGTGGGTTCGGATAGTTGGTCCCATTTTTTCTCGGAAAATTATTAAATTTAGTCTGAAAACAAAATACCGCGACAGTATCATGCGTTTCCTCTTCTGATATTATTGCACATGATAATATTATAAGTTCTCCTTCTTCTGTTTTGAAGTATGAAACAGTTGGGAAAAGCGTTGCTTTATGCGTGTAATAATGTGCCACTTGAACCTCGTTTTGGGTTATGAACTTATAAGCTAATTGCTTTGCTTTTTGAACCAATAACGGGTTGCTCCAAACTCAGTCATAATTCTTACTGCCGACCAATGATCGGGTATTAAAGTTAGAAGATGAATTTTATTTTGATAATTTTTTTCGCGACTAAATGCTACTTTAATATTATCGAGAAAGCTTGCTGCTTCCATATCGCGGTCTGGTTGATCATCATTTCTAATTAATGGCACACTTGGTACTGGAACTTGTAGTACCTTTGTACATGTTAATTCTACTATTACTACTATACTATAATTTCCAAAATACAACAACAAGACAAATTATGACTATTTTTTATTATAAATGAATAATGTTTCTTCTGTACAATGATATTATGAATTAAATTTTATGTTGAAAATAATCAATCTGAGATGATCTTTTACCCATCAAGGATGTTTTGGTATATGTTGAAAACTTCTGATTTCAGTTCTTTACGACTTGTAGTAAATATTGCATGTCATCTTCATTTCTTGTTAATTTCTTATTATAATCTTGTATTAACTTAACACTACTTTCTGCGATATCATTTAAGATTTTTATTTGACTAATAATTTTCATTCCGTTGTTGAAATTATCATCCTGAGGCCACATGTCTTCCAGTATTTGAATATGTTGTATCGAAGCAAGCCACCACGACATCGTCAGCTACTCTCCAATCGAAGCTTTGGAAAACAGCCTCCATCATTTCCAAACCAGTTGATCTTGATATTTTGGGAACACCCAATAATTGTTCTCCATCTCCCCTGAAATAATCACCTGCAAACGATCCACGGTCTTCGTTTAAGATAACTCCACTGAGTGATCTTCCACTTATCAAAAGCTTACAACATTCTAGGAGTAATGAAACATTTGCTTTCTCTAGAGGCTCCTTCTGCTCTTAGATTGGACAAATCAATATTTTCGAGGCTCGTTTTCCGATATCCTTTCGTTGTCACTCTCCGATGACGAAATTATTGATTATGTGCCTATTGGAATTGATTTACGGTTTTCTTCAAGATATCTTCGTCTACGATTTTTTTCTGCCTGCATACGATCCGATTTCCGTTTTTCTTTTTCATTTTCATCTTGCCTAGCTCCAGCCAAATATTCGGGACGGCTTTTCTCATGCTGCAACAAGAGGAATCGCTTGTTGTCTTTACAGCTGGTCATCATGAACAAGGCATTTGTATCTGACTATGTGCGATATCGAAAATATCATCCAACTTACTATTAAAGGCAATTTCTCTTTCGCGGTAAACTTTTGAAGGTTTATTTTTATACTTTAGAAGGTTTTTCACTCATCGTGCAATTGATCCATTTTTTCAATAGAATGTTGTTCCTTTTTCACTGGATGTCATGCTTTTGACCAAAAAATAGACACTTTCTGGATTGTCGGAGCTGCACTTTCACAAATAGTTAATTTTACAGTACGGTGATTGTAAAAAAGGCAACACTTGTTTTTTTGAGGGAAAAAAGTCTTGAACGCTCTATTGATGAACTCGTTTTGAATCGAACTACACTGAAGCAACTTTGTGAAGCAAATAGAATAGAAATAGCGACATCAGTTCAAGTTTACAATAGGCGCAGTAAATTGGGATGGAAAATTAATTCCCTCTCCTTAACGGAGACCGTGGATCGCGGAACCTACTTATAATCAATTCTATTCCCATATAGTTTGAGAACAATTATAGGGCGTTTCCAAAATAACAAGATCAACTAGTTTGGAAATGGTGGAGGCTGTTTTCCAAAGCTTAATTGATTGGAGAGTAGCTCGATACAACATATTCAAATACTGGAAGATTAAATGGAGCAGCTATTATTTTAGACACTGGATCGAAGTTGAATATGAATATGAATGAATATTATCAATCAAATAAAAATCGTAAATGATATCGCAGGACGTGATGTTAAGTTAATACAAGATTATAATAAGAAATTAACAAAAACTGAAGATGACATGCAATATTTCTCAAGTCAGTATTTACTCTCAATTCAATATTTACTAGCGTGTTCAGAGATTCCAGCGGGTAATTAACGGCATCATTGGTGTCCACTACAGAATCAAATGTTTATAATAAAAAACCGTAGTTATTTTATTTTTTATTTTTATTAAAAATTACCTTATAGTAACAATGATTTATTATTTTAAGAATATTAATTTCGGATTACTCCTTCATCAGTTCTTTTTTAACCGAAGAGTTAAAAAAGAACTGATGAAGGAGTAATCCGAAATTAATATTCTTAAAATAATAAATCATTGTTACTATAAGGTAATTTTTAATAAAAATAAAAAATAAAATAACTACGGTTTTTTATTATAAACATTTATAAGTGACAAAATACACAAAAAAAGAAAATATGGATAACCATATCAACTCATATAGAATCAAATGACTCGTATGTGGTAGCAGTGCCTGGTATTTGGCTCTGTATCTGTACGTTAATTTGATTCACCCTTTCATTTTTCGGGGTCCAGGTCAAAATTGCATATTTTAAAATGACATTTTTAAAAACGACACTTCTCAAAACTGCATATTTCAAAACTGCATAAGGTACAAAATGGCATAAGGGACAAAATTGCATTTTTCAAAACTGCATATTTCAAAACGGCATAAGGTACATAACGGCATAAGGTACAAAATTGCATTTTTTAAAACTGCATATTTCAAAACTGCATAAGGTACGAAAGGGCATAGGTACAAAACGGCATTTTTCTAAACAGCATTTTTTAAAACGACATTTTACAAAATGGCATTTTTTAACACAGCATTTTTCATAATTGCATGTTTCAAAACGATATAGGTACAAAACGGCATTTTTCTTAAAACGACATTTTTTAAAAAGACATTTTTCAAAACGGCATTTTTAAAAATTTCATTTTTCGAAACGACATAGGTAGACAAATTTAGGTGAAGGAAAATATTATATGCATACTAAATCTTCAAATAATTTCTAATTTCCATGAAGGTAAGTTCTTATAACATACCTATACTAAACCTAAACATGTGAAATTAAATCTTACTCGATTAAAAAATAGTCAAGTTCCTTTTCATTTGACTTTATCCTAGAATTTAATCCAAGGATCGTTCATAAATGTTCAAAAATTTCATTCATCTCAAATTTCATTGTGTAATAAATAACCGTACCTGTTGGTCATATTCCAGAAATTAGATTCATAATCGATTAAAATTTTTCATTCTGTCTTGTGCAGTTTTAAAAATTACGTTTTGAAAAATGCAGTTTTGTACCTATGCAGTTTTGAAATATGCAGTTTTAAAAAATGCCATTTTGGAAAATGCCGTTTTGAAAAATGCCGTTTTGTACCTATGCCGTTTTGCAAAATGCAATTTTAAAAAATGCCATTCGGAAAAACGTCGTTTTAAAATATGTCGTTTAGAAAAATGCCGTTTTGAAAAATGCTATTTTAACCATTATGCCGTTTTGAAATATGCAGTTTTGAAAAATTCAATTTTGTACCTTATGCCGTTTCGTACCTTATGCTATTTTGAAATATGCAGTTTTGAAAAATGCAATTTTGTACCTTATGCCGTTTCGTACCTCATGCCGTCTTGAAATATGCAGCTTTGAAAAATGCAGTTTTGTACCTTATGCAGTTTTTAAATATGCCGTTTTGAGAAATCCAATTTTAAAATATGCAGTTATGAACGGATCCCCATTTTTCGGTACAAGGATGGTTTGAAGTGGTTGTCAATGTTTGGGTATATTTTTTGAATCATCTGCACAACGGGCAAAACTAACTAGCACAGATTTTCAGTGAATGAGATTTCTACTGTCAGTAGCCAACCTGCAGTAGACTCGCTGCGAATTGCTGTGCATCTGTTTCTTGCTGAATGCGAATTCCCATACTTGTTGACAATTGGAGTTTCTGTACTTTTGTCCACAGAGCTGAAGCTTTCAGGCAAACGTTAAGCTCATCAGCAGGTGATGACTGCGTAATTACGGGCAGCGTTTGGCGAAAATTACAATTGTAGCAATATTGAGAAGTAACAGCAATATTGATGGAAAATTAAAAAATAAAACACGAGTTGAATTTTTTGTAATTTTTAATTAAAACTTTCAAATTCTTGTAATAATTTCTTTTTACATTGTTTTGATTTCATGAATGTTGAAAAAGTGTAATTTGTTTTATTTATTTTTAAATATAATTAAGTATTGTTAATAATCAATAAAAGAAATTATAGTTGTTGTGTTGTATTGTTTCTTTGAAAGCAAATTTATTAGTTACGTGATTCATTATTTATTAGAAGAGATTAAAATAAATTAAAGTAGTATTAAAAAATAAACAATTAATTACATTTTCATTTCCAAAATGATTACATTTTTATTATTTTCAAAAACTCAATTGATAATTTTATTTTAGTAGAGAAATATTGATATACTTTAAGAAATTTAAATTTTAAGTAAAATGTTTTAACTAAAAAATGATTTATATCAGAAATAATAATTTCTTTCTAATATAAATCAGTTTCTAGTTTATCAGTTTTAATTTAAAGTAACAATAAATTAAGTTTTTGGTGTTATTAAAATGTTTAAGTTATTAAGTAGGTAGGAAATATATAATATTTTAATCTATAAATTAAATTAATTGAAATAATTAATGGGCTAAAGGGATTTTGAAGAAACTTTATAAGTTTATCAAAGTATTAACAATTTTTATAATTTAACAGTATATTTTGTAACATATTATAGTAAGATGATAGTATATTTTCAAGTTAAAATCTTATAAATTAAGTATTTTTTCGGACGTTTTAATTATGGATAGTATCTTTCACTGTTTCAAAATAGTGATTTGTTTACTATCGTAGAAATCCGTAATTTTTAAAAATTCAATCAAAATGCTTATAAGTAAGTTCCGAGTTTACTTTTGTTTAAGTTATTAAATTGTGATTATACACGTGTTTAAAGGCAGAAAAAAGTGTATTAAATTTGTTTCAATAAGTAAACTTTTTTTAAGCTTTTGGAATAACATTCTAAAACACATCATAACTTATGTATATAGCGGGTTTAGCTTTAATAAATTAAACCCGCACCATATTATAGGCAACTTCTAAATACGGATAGTTTTTCCTTATTAGAAACGAATAAACTCTTCTCATATAAAATTAAATATTTAATTACGTTTCCTACATTTATTAATTCAAAGCGATCTCTAACGCGAACCATATTAGAATCGAAAAACATTCATATTACGCTTGTTTTACTTTCATTGTGTTTTATATAAGCTATTGAAGTTAAATTTTTGATGGAAATTTGTAACAGAAGTACGAGTACTACCCAGCTTCGAACTGATGTGGCGAATATTGCAACGCAATGATCGCAATTTTGAAATATACAAAAGAAAAAAAAAATCGACCTCCAGATTTCGACAGATGACTTGCTGAGACTTCATAAAAAACAAGTGGTTAATAAAATGTGTTTATTAAGTGTAAGTGTGTTTCACCAAGTGCCTACGGCAAATAGTGTAAAAAGTATAAATTGGTGCAATAGTGCGTAATTATGTTTTAGAGTTAAAAGCAAACGGCATACTCGATCGAAAATCTAATAATACGAGTAAATCAAATGTATTCCTTCTTTTATCACAGATTAACAATGGAAATACTAGACAAAAAAATGTCTGCGTTTTGTGCATAAAATGCTAGATTCATCCAAATCATAGCATCACCCATTTATCTCGTTTGAAAAAAAACCAAATCTGCCACATTTACAAAATATAAATAAAGTCGAAAACCCAATTTAATTGTATAATTATGCGGTAAAAGTTTTATAAAATACTCTGATATACGCGGGTGTTCTGTATAATAGAATGGTAATTGTGATTTATTGTGTTTCAATATGTAGTCGCCCCGATTCAGAATTCGTCTTCTTTCGAAAACCCTGACAGTTCGAACTGAATATTACTTCTGTCACAAGAGATACGATATTTCATCTATAATATATCGTCGCTGTGTAAAAATGAAACACTACTTGAATACAATTTTATTTGGGAAAGATATCATTCTTTTCTACAAAGATTAAGTTATTAATTGATGCTTCCAATTAAATTAAAAAGTTTGCGCTCAATTTGCAAAAGGTTCTAATTAACGATCCCTGATATTAATATTACTGCTTACGGTTTATGTTTTATGAAAACTGATATTGCGCAAAAACCACAATTAATTTCTCTTCGACTTACTGTGGCTACAAAGTGCAGCCCAATATGTAGGAGCGCCACATTTTTAATTTGGAACGAAATTTTTTCGTATAATACTACTACTTTGTGTGATTTAATTTGATTTTTTTGTTTTAATTTATTATTTCAAAGTTTTAATTTATTATTTCAAAATTGTTATTTTTCTTCTTCCTGCAGTAAAAGCGACTTTTTCAATGTTTAAAACATATCATTTATTCACAGAATTTTTTATTCACAGAGCAAAAAATTCCAACTACAATTTTCATTCGGAAATTTATAGCGTATGCTAGTATCTAATGTTTACTTCAATAACAGATTACGGTAGTAGAAAAATGTAGTTTGCATCTCGTGTTCCAACATTTTTCACACTCGACTGACTGCTCAACTTTAATACTCGTGCGATAAACATCTGCTGGTTCGGTTGTATTGAAATATTTTAAGAAGTTATCTTATTCTGAATTTCCTGATTTCGTTAAATCTGCAAGTTCGGTGAAAAGCAGAGCTAATGAATATTATAGCTAATCAATTTCTGGAGTATTTTCAGTGAGTAAACTCCATTTATTTTAAACATTTTAAAATTTATTTTCAAAATTAAAAATTATCAGTAGGTTTCAAGCAATTTCAACTACGTTATATCTGTAGTAAATGGGAAAGTAAATTTTATTTACAAAAATATTATATAGGCTAGAAATAGTTGAATTTATGATAAACCTTCATTTTTATAATTATTTGTATATGTATATTCTAATTATTAGCTTGATCTAATCCCACATTTTATTATGGTACGAATTAGTATATATGACCGAAAATAAGCTATATTTAATTTTAGTTTTATTTTTAATTATTTAAAAAATAATAATCCACACGAAAAATTAACAAAAATTATATCAGACTTTTTAAAAATTCTCTCCCGGTCGTATTTGTTTCTAATCAAAATGAAAACCGTTAAATTATATATTTTTAAACTTTAAATAAATAATTGAATTTTCTATTTATAAATGTTACATTTAAAATTGGAAACGAATTTTATATATAGCCTACAATGTATAATATGTAATTTTACATATAATTTATGAAAAATTAAAAATAAAAATAAATACGAACACTTAATTTGTTGTTATTTAAAATTTGGATTGTATCAAAATTGATTGTTCGTTGGTTTCAATTAATTTAATTTTAATTATTACATTCTATTTATATAAAAGAAAATTAAATAATTCAAATATATATAATTTGATACTAAACAAATCAAAAATTGGCTTTATTTAATTTTTACAATTTTTTAAAAGATTTTTATTTATTTATGTTTTGAGATACTACCAAAATATATTTCTATGTATAAATATCAATACTAAAGCTCTCTGATTTTGTCTAGTTTATTATAATTGGATAATTAATTTAATTAATCTTAGTTTAATTTGAAAAACATTAATTTTAGAATTTCGTCCCGATTTTCTCATCTGCAGATTACATTTTAATTTAACAATTTGTTGCACAACCTTATCGCACAATATTATACAAAAATAGTGTATCCGCCATCAGAAATTCAAGACGCAGAAAGACACTTAATACTATCTTTCAATATATCCAAATCAATATTCTTTTGGGAAATAACTGAAAAAAATTTAAACGGTAACTTCATTTTTTGTTTAAATTAAAATTAATTAAATTAATTTGGTTCTAAACGAATGTGAATCTATAGGGAATAATATACTTATATTGTACGTTAAAATGCTTAAAACAGTTTCTTCTATTGTTTGCTACTGTTATATGGACGAAATTATTCAAGTAAATGTATGTATATTTCTTTAATTTGGTTTTTTTTATTAATTAGTATTATAATTTTATAAATACTTTTATAAATTTATAAATATTATAATGATAAATTTATGTAAACAAGCAACAATTTTAATTTTAGAGAAATATTTTTATTTTTATTAGCACTTTAATGATTAAAATAAAACATGCGTACGAATGGGCTCTTACAGTTTCACGAAAAACGTTTCAGAAAAACGAAAATTTAAGGGCCATAATGAGAATTGGAAAAATAAAAATGCTAGGATAATATAATTCTAAAAACTATATCCACGGCTGCAATTTAGCAGGTATTTTAAGATAGTAATCTTTGAAAGTATTATATATTTAGAAATTTAAAAGGTTTAAGGAATCTTTCGAGAATATTTTCGTCTTTTGTAAATAGAAAACTATTAATGATTTTTAGTAAATAAAACGTAAATTAAGCAATTTTGGTTGGT
>OW052222.1:274833582-274943582 GCA_932526605.1 Nephrotoma flavescens | reverse complement strand
AATCTTTCTCGTATCATAATATAAATAGAGTACTTTTTAACTTTCTACGAATCAACATTTATTATTAGAAAATGAATTATTTATAAAATACAAATGGGACATTTTTGCTCATGAAGTCATTTTTGAAAATTAATTATAGAATTTTGTAATTTGTGATATGTATTTTCATTATATAAAAATTATTTAATTACTATTTTATTTAAAATATTAAAATTACGAAATCATCAAATTCTGGAAAAACCAAAAAATATGAATTTATATGTGAATTAAAGTTTAATATATTTTGTTTAGCTATGCATTATGAAAACTATTTATTCAATAATTTCAAGAAAGACTTGCCTTCGCAAGTTCGCTGATTTAATGCTAAAACGTTGATGCAAAATAAAACAAAAATAGCTAGATTATCAATTGAAGCTATTTTATCAATATCACCCGTCTGATAAATTTTGAACTTCTTTGTTTTAGATTTGTCATATTGAAACCGTTGGAATACTGGAAGCCTGCTGATGTTGAGGCGCATTATTACCAATCAAAAACGTTTTATATAGTATTAAAATTAGCAAGCAACATGCACCTATAATAGGGACCCTGTTCTGAATGTAAACTTCATTTTTTTTAAATTACGAGAGCGCCATCAGGATTTCTAGTCTATTAAGGTAAATATAATTTAACACACAATGTAAATATGGAATATAACATAAACAGATTATTTACTAAAAATTTAATTAAAGGCTAATGGCAGTGTTTTTGCTAAAAAAAATAAAACAATACAATTTCAAAACGTAACGTTTATTCAATCACTAACCTTATAACAAAACACAGCTTAATATAAACAATTTAGAATGAACATATTTATTCGGGAATTGTTTGCTATAGTTATTTAAGTTGAAAATCATTTGCCTGGCTGCCAATACACACAACAAATATAATTAGGTATATTAAATGTCTTGCCTAGGGTTAAACAAATGTATCGATTCGTCAAGTATATACTTGAAATGGAAACAATTATAATAGGTAAACTTTGCATATTATGATAAAAGGAGGATGGCATTATTTTTGATCCCATGGGGTGGTTGGGAAGTTGATTGCGTATAAGTAGGTATCGATTATCATAGTCGTTGTCATACAGATTATTGACGCTAAATGGAAGAATTTCCTACGGTTGTGTATTGTGAGTGCTGAAAATAGACCAATATACGGAACAATCACAAACACCATTACTACAATCGAAAAACCAAAATAAAGTAAAACAACAGTCAGAAAGGACAGATTTTTAATGTGGAAAGCTAAAGAAGATCGAACGTTATCCAGTAAGTCTCTGAGGGGAACAATGCGTAACGTTGGTGCGGAAATATCGGTGAGAACTGTGAGACGTAGATTTTTCAATATGGGCTATGTGCAAGACGACATGGCAAACGCTAGGATAATGCAACAAAGAAAAACGTGGGCAAATGGACATTTTATATAGTCTAGATAAGACTGGGAAAAGGTACAAACAATAAAACTCCTTCTTTTAATAATAATTTAAACAATAAAAGTATCTTTCAAATTTATCTTTTTCTATTTCTTGATTAGATTGTATTCAGTGACTAGACTATAATGACTTTGACACTACCAATGCCCAGGACCGTAGATCAAAAGGAGAAGAATATTTACCTTCCTGTATCCAACAGCAGTTTAAACAACCAGTTAGAGCATAGTTTGGTCATCAACATAAAACAAAAAGACTCTTCCCACTTTATGTAGTAAACGGAATAATGACTCGAATCAATATTTAAATATTCTACAATCACAACTGGTACCGACTATGAATGAAAAATTCAATGGGTTCAATGAGTTTTTATGCATGACAAGGCTCCGTGCCATACGGCGACAAAGTCACCGAATATTTAAGGACCAACGGCATCCAACGGCATTCCTTGATTGGCCGGCGAATAGCCCAGATATGGTTCCCATCAAAAATATCTTGGCTATTCTTAAAGAAAAAGTAGCCCGCGCACCAAATCAGAATTGATCGGAGCGATGAAGGAAGTCTGGGAAAATGACGCAGAACTATACTCACTAAAGCCAAAAATACAATAAGTGGAATGCCCCGTAGAATATAATTATTAAAAAATGCATAAAACTCAGTAAAAATGTGAAAATATTTATTTTTCAGGTACATACACACATATATTTGTTGCAATATACTAAATAAATGTTAAAATTAAAAAGGTTAATTTAAATTTTACCTTCATCTATGTGACCTCCTCTTGGTTGAACAATCACACCGCACAGTCGAGGCATTCTCACAATACGTTTTGCCAGAGTTTCTGGCGTAATTGAGTTCCAAACCGATTGAAGTTTGTTGACATAGCAGTAGTTTATATGTTGGAGCTGATTGCTTGACTTCCCGGTTCAGTTCTTCCCAAATTAATTCAATAGGGTTCATGTCAGGGCTCTGGAGAGGCCATTTCATAATTTTAATCGGTCCTTCCTCCTCTAATGGTGGAGATAGCCTTTACATAATTTACATGAATGTTTTGGATCATTATCTTGCTTAAAGATAAAATTTTGACCCAAAAGTCGATTGATTGAAAGTATTGGGCCGTTCTCCAAAATTTGTCGGTACCCTTCTTTTCTTAGTATTCCGTCAATTTTCACAACATCGTCTACACTAGTAGCAGCAAAATATCCCCAAATCATCATTGAACCACATCCATGCTTTACGGTAGCGGCAATACACTTTTTACTGGCACGTTCACCCACAGATCTGCCCATGAATATTTGTCTTCGTGTACCGAAAAATTCAAATTTGTACGCATCCGTTTATAAAACCTTGTTGCAATCTTCTATCGTCCAATGTTGGTGTTCACGAGCCCATTTAAGTCTCTTTTGCTTATTTTGTTTACGTAGTAATGGTTTCTTCATAGCAATACGGCCATGGAGTCCGGCTTGCTGTAGGCGACGTTTAACCGTAAAAACACTTAGTGGTTTTGGGTGACCAACATTTAATTCTGTGGTTACTTTCGGGGCTGTTTTGCGTCTATTCATCTTGCTAGTAATCACTATTCCATAATCATCTGCAAATGTTGTCGTTCTTGGTGTTCCACTACATCTTTTATTAAAAAAAACTGCCCATTTCTCTATATTTTTAACATTATAATCGACCGTAGCGTGGCCTAGTTTCATTTTTTTGGCAATCTGTCAATTAAAGGGTTATCCAATTCGAGATTGATAAAGTAAACTTAAAAAAAACACACAAAATATTCGGAATGTATTGTAATTTTTATTTCATTTTACAGATTGATCCTTGCCATTTTTAGTTAAATAAGATACATTCAAATGTCCTCCACGGGACTTCTTACAGGCCTTGATTCTTTTGAGGTAATTTTCAATGACTTTTCGGCACATTTCGGGCGGTATCTCGGCCATTACCTTACAAATATTAGTTTTCAATTCATCAAGAGTTTGAGGATTGTTTGCGTAAACACGATCTTTCGCATAGCCCCACAAAAAGAAATCCAAAGGCGTTAAATCACAGGATCTGTGATCTCCAAAGGCGTTAAGTCACAGGAAAATGAGCTTCATCACTGAAGAAAATTTTGTTCGAAAAATCAGCATCAACGGCCTGTTTTTCCAACACCCAATTTGCGATTGTTAAATGCTCCATATTCTTAAATGGCAGAATGTCAACTAAATAAATGACAGCGTACTTGACGTTTATCTTTGACAGATGTCGGTATACAGATTTCTACTTTATCAACCTCGAATTGGTACTTATGCCAGCTGTATGGCAAGCTACTATAAGCGCACTCAATATTTCGCTTACGAATTTAACAGTTATCAGACTACAACTCATGGTATTTGGCGCATTTCACTGAAATATTTTCAAAAAAACAATTTAAACATCGTTACCTAACAATAAACCCGACTGATAAATTTTTCTTGGAATTCCCATAGACTATTATTGTAACTGTACCGTAATAAACAATTTGCGACAATCCGACCAAGTGCATGTAGAGGGTAGAAAAATAAACCCTATATCATTGGTGTTTATATATAGAAACTGGGTTTCAATACTTGAAAACAGGGTGCTTAAACACTTTTGAGTGGTAGTGTATATAATATACTATATGAATTCATACACATACTTTGTTTAAAATGGAATTACATATGTATCATACTGGAACCTGTTTACTAGATTTTGAATGGATCATTAAAGAAACTAACCGTGCTATTCTGATGTTAAGACTATTAAGAGACTAACAGTAAAGAGGTTTTTCGTTAATAGATTTTTGTAAGAAAATCTCTTAATTGGTATTCTGTTAGTACTTCTCTTAAAATTTCTATTAAAAACTCTTCAAACATTTTTGGAGACCTGTCAATTGTGATTTTTATTAATGCGCGCCATTGAAATTGTATTTTTATTGTTAAATAAACGATAAAATACGACGTATTTTTGTGAAAAATTTTGTTTTAATATTTATATTTTTGTTATAAATTAGACAAATTAAATAATTATACAAAAAATTGGTTATATGGGTTATGCAGAAAACAAACAACAACAAAATATTTACTTCCGCCCGAAATGCTAATGTTGGAATATTTTTTCTTTATGAAATTTTGGGTTATTCTGGATTGATAGCCAGATAGTATTTTTACATCAAAGTAATATTTTCTTTATAAAAATATTACTTCTAAAATTCAGTTTGTGTATTTTAAAATATAATTTAATTAATTATTTATTTACACAATTCATTTTCATTAGTTGTCATGCAACATAATAAAAATTGTAGCATTTATGATGTTTAAGACCACATAATTTGTAGGTATTAAGCTAAGAGGTTTTTAGAGAACCTCTTAGCTGATCAGTACGTGCAGAATCGCAAAATAGACTTAAGTAAGAGAATTCTCTTAATTATGTAAAATATTGTAGTTAAGACCTCTGTGACTATACGTCAGAATCGCACGGTAAATGTTCTATCCATTTATTTTTCTTTTTTAAAAATTAATAAAATTTATTTAGTTTTCTGAAGATCCGTCATTGTACTGTAAATAATAATTGAAGAAATCGGATGTTTAATGACAAACGTTTATGCAATATTTCTCCCGTTAGTTTTTTGTCTCAACTTTTGCAATATTTACTTACTTTAAAGTAAATCAGTTTCGGATGGTTAACCATGAGTGTTGAGAAACAGAATTTGGTTTTCGCAGATAACAATATACCTGGCAATTTGTCAATTATAAGTAATACATTAGATTACGTAACTATACCTGTTATATTAGCAACTTTTACTCCTTTTATTAACCTCACCTCATCTTTACTCAACACGAAACCATATATTTGTTACATTTAAACATATAATTCAGCTACCGGCATATTATTTAAATTAAAATAAGATTTAAGACAGGCGCGCGCGCTGTGGTCTAATTCATTGGTGTTAAAACAAAAGCTGCACGAGATCTATTTCGAATGTAGAACTAATTATGTAGAAGACAAGATCACACCACACGCGTTGTGCAGTTGTGAGTTGTTTTTAAATTTACATAAGTAGATGTACCGGCTCAACTGTTCCTGGAGATAATTAAATGAACTTTTTTACAAATAAAAATAGAACAGTTTTTAAAAAAGCTTTCTTACAATTGATTTCTCGTGGTTGGATTGATTCTTTACGTATTAGGAGAAATCAGTAACTTGAAAGCACGTCTATATTGTGCCTATTCACAAAAACATGTGCTACACAAAATTATTATTTATGTATTTCAAGTTCTCTAGTGTAACAAACTAATATTAAAAAGGGGGAAATGGTATGGACTTCGAAATTATGTACGACGAAGAATATTTAATCGAAGAAAATAACGAGCAAATTGCTGAAATTAAATTTGAAAAGATCGGAAGCCGCGATATTATTCCTGACAGTTATTGTGTATATGGCTATAAAACATTTTTATTTGATTAGGTCTTGAAACTACCATTTTAATTATATAATGAGGAGGTCGAAGTCTAGCGCAGTCGGTCTACAGTAGAAAACGTCATACGCACAGCGCACAACGCGTTTTTGTAGCAACAATGTACATATGAAATCATTGAAATCTACGTGTTGACTTAAAATTGTCATTCGCTTTGAGGATAAAGCTGTGGAGTAAGGTAAGAAATACCATTTAGCGCTTTGAAGTTTTCATCGATCTTACTTTAATCGTAAATCTTTAAAGTTTATATAAATTCAAATCGAATTTAGATACTACTTACTGATAAATACGACGATTATGATGAATAATCACTTTTGGCTATGGGAAATTTATACAAAAACGGACGAAAAGTTTTATGTGAGAATCTAAATTTCATTTTTTAGACATCTTAACAAAAAATGAGGTCGTCGATACAATGTTCACACTAATTTTCGACATTACACGTCAATGATTTTTAAGGACATCCATAGTTCAACACTTTTACTAAAACAACTAGACTAGAACCCGAAAATTTTTAAAATATTAAACCATTTCGAAAATTTAAGTATTTCGAACTTGGAGGTCATAAACTGTATTCTGTCATTTGCCAAGACACATGACATTATAAGTGAAAGCCCAGACAAAGTAAGTGAAAGCCAATAGTATTAGACGGTTTGTGAAAACTAGTTACAATTTTAATTTCAAATAAAATCTTCGACGAGGTAAAAGAGATGATTTTGAAAAATGTTTAAAAGAAAAGATTTCAGTAAGGCGGATTCTCAAACCCTTGTACCAAATTTAACATCAATAGATCAACTATCATTAAATCGAGTGTAAGTTACTATTTCAGTGAGACTTTCAAATTTTTAGTGAAGTAGATTTTTTTATGGTCTGTAACTCATCGGATAACGTAGAAACTAATCACAAGTAACTAAACTCGTATAACATTCTAATTTCGAAAACAGTTCATTGTACTTTTTGGCACATCCTATATTATTCATATAAATACTATTTATAATTATATTTGCAGAGAACATATTAGATCCTTAACAAAATTGTTAATGTCTTCCAAAATAATTGGAATAATCCAAAATAATAACTTTAGCTGAACTGCCCAACTAAAACTTAACTAAAAACGATAAGATTTGCTTATTATTCAATATGCCTTTCTACAATATGCCTTTCTACACTTTATTGTAACTGTACCGTAATAAACAATTTGCGACAATCCGACCAAGTGCATGTAGAGGGTAGAAAAATAAACCCTATATCATTGGTGTTTATATATAGAAACTGGGTTTCAATACTTGAAAACAGGGTGCTTAAACACTTTTGAGTGGTAGTGTATATAATATACTATATGAATTCATACACATACTTTGTTTAAAATGGAATTACATATGTATCATACTGGAACCTGTTTACTAGATTTTGAATGGATCATTAAAGAAACTAACCGTGCTATTCTGATGTTAAGACTATTAAGAGACTAACAGTAAAGAGGTTTTTCGTTAATAGATTTTTGTAAGAAAATCTCTTAATTGGTATTCTGTTAGTACTTCTCTTAAAATTTCTATTAAAAACTCTTCAAACATTTTTGGAGACCTGTCAATTGTGATTTTTATTAATGCGCGCCATTGAAATTGTATTTTTATTGTTAAATAAACGATAAAATACGACGTATTTTTGTGAAAAATTTTGTTTTAATATTTATATTTTTGTTATAAATTAGACAAATTAAATAATTATACAAAAAATTGGTTATATGGGTTATGCAGAAAACAAACAACAACAAAATATTTACTTCCGCCCGAAATGCTAATGTTGGAATATTTTTTCTTTATGAAATTTTGGGTTATTCTGGATTGATAGCCAGATAGTATTTTTACATCAAA
Source organism: Nephrotoma flavescens (assembly GCA_932526605.1). Classification (NCBI taxonomy): domain Eukaryota; kingdom Metazoa; phylum Arthropoda; class Insecta; order Diptera; family Tipulidae; genus Nephrotoma; species Nephrotoma flavescens. Next base: position 274,935,756 of record OW052222.1, on the reverse strand, counting down.
GTAATATTTTCTTTATAAAAATATTACTTCTAAAATTCAGTTTGTGTATTTTAAAATATAATTTAATTAATTATTTATTTACACAATTCATTTTCATTAGTTGTCATGCAACATAATAAAAATTGTAGCATTTATGATGTTTAAGACCACATAATTTGTAGGTATTAAGCTAAGAGGTTTTTAGAGAACCTCTTAGCTGATCAGTACGTGCAGAATCGCAAAATAGACTTAAGTAAGAGAATTCTCTTAATTATGTAAAATATTGTAGTTAAGACCTCTGTGACTATACGTCAGAATCGCACGGTAAATGTTCTATCCATTTATTTTTCTTTTTTAAAAATTAATAAAATTTATTTAGTTTTCTGAAGATCCGTCATTGTACTGTAAATAATAATTGAAGAAATCGGATGTTTAATGACAAACGTTTATGCAATATTTCTCCCGTTAGTTTTTTGTCTCAACTTTTGCAATATTTACTTACTTTAAAGTAAATCAGTTTCGGATGGTTAACCATGAGTGTTGAGAAACAGAATTTGGTTTTCGCAGATAACAATATACCTGGCAATTTGTCAATTATAAGTAATACATTAGATTACGTAACTATACCTGTTATATTAGCAACTTTTACTCCTTTTATTAACCTCACCTCATCTTTACTCAACACGAAACCATATATTTGTTACATTTAAACATATAATTCAGCTACCGGCATATTATTTAAATTAAAATAAGATTTAAGACAGGCGCGCGCGCTGTGGTCTAATTCATTGGTGTTAAAACAAAAGCTGCACGAGATCTATTTCGAATGTAGAACTAATTATGTAGAAGACAAGATCACACCACACGCGTTGTGCAGTTGTGAGTTGTTTTTAAATTTACATAAGTAGATGTACCGGCTCAACTGTTCCTGGAGATAATTAAATGAACTTTTTTACAAATAAAAATAGAACAGTTTTTAAAAAAGCTTTCTTACAATTGATTTCTCGTGGTTGGATTGATTCTTTACGTATTAGGAGAAATCAGTAACTTGAAAGCACGTCTATATTGTGCCTATTCACAAAAACATGTGCTACACAAAATTATTATTTATGTATTTCAAGTTCTCTAGTGTAACAAACTAATATTAAAAAGGGGGAAATGGTATGGACTTCGAAATTATGTACGACGAAGAATATTTAATCGAAGAAAATAACGAGCAAATTGCTGAAATTAAATTTGAAAAGATCGGAAGCCGCGATATTATTCCTGACAGTTATTGTGTATATGGCTATAAAACATTTTTATTTGATTAGGTCTTGAAACTACCATTTTAATTATATAATGAGGAGGTCGAAGTCTAGCGCAGTCGGTCTACAGTAGAAAACGTCATACGCACAGCGCACAACGCGTTTTTGTAGCAACAATGTACATATGAAATCATTGAAATCTACGTGTTGACTTAAAATTGTCATTCGCTTTGAGGATAAAGCTGTGGAGTAAGGTAAGAAATACCATTTAGCGCTTTGAAGTTTTCATCGATCTTACTTTAATCGTAAATCTTTAAAGTTTATATAAATTCAAATCGAATTTAGATACTACTTACTGATAAATACGACGATTATGATGAATAATCACTTTTGGCTATGGGAAATTTATACAAAAACGGACGAAAAGTTTTATGTGAGAATCTAAATTTCATTTTTTAGACATCTTAACAAAAAATGAGGTCGTCGATACAATGTTCACACTAATTTTCGACATTACACGTCAATGATTTTTAAGGACATCCATAGTTCAACACTTTTACTAAAACAACTAGACTAGAACCCGAAAATTTTTAAAATATTAAACCATTTCGAAAATTTAAGTATTTCGAACTTGGAGGTCATAAACTGTATTCTGTCATTTGCCAAGACACATGACATTATAAGTGAAAGCCCAGACAAAGTAAGTGAAAGCCAATAGTATTAGACGGTTTGTGAAAACTAGTTACAATTTTAATTTCAAATAAAATCTTCGACGAGGTAAAAGAGATGATTTTGAAAAATGTTTAAAAGAAAAGATTTCAGTAAGGCGGATTCTCAAACCCTTGTACCAAATTTAACATCAATAGATCAACTATCATTAAATCGAGTGTAAGTTACTATTTCAGTGAGACTTTCAAATTTTTAGTGAAGTAGATTTTTTTATGGTCTGTAACTCATCGGATAACGTAGAAACTAATCACAAGTAACTAAACTCGTATAACATTCTAATTTCGAAAACAGTTCATTGTACTTTTTGGCACATCCTATATTATTCATATAAATACTATTTATAATTATATTTGCAGAGAACATATTAGATCCTTAACAAAATTGTTAATGTCTTCCAAAATAATTGGAATAATCCAAAATAATAACTTTAGCTGAACTGCCCAACTAAAACTTAACTAAAAACGATAAGATTTGCTTATTATTCAATATGCCTTTCTACACTATGGAAGTAAGTATGAAGCAGAACTCATCAAGGCGACAATAAAGGTCCTGCAAATAATCATAATTGTTTCCTAGATTATTTATAGTTTTTTATAATATTGTATGGATGTACTAGTAATATTTTAATATACATAGGTGTTATGTAAGCTACTCAATTTATGTGCAATGTAATTTGTAAACTACAAATAATCTTTAAAAACAAAGTCGGTTTTGCTTATTTAACTATTTATTTTTATGTCTTGATGTGTTGTGCCGATACTCGTGTTGATAGGCGCAGTCTCAGTAAATGTAAAAGATAAACTGTTATTAAAATATTTCTATCTAAAAACAAAAATTTAATATGTTTAACTTTATGTGCATATTTTATCGATAGCTTAAAAAAAGATTCAATATTGGAGCTTGTTATTTGTTAAATTTAAAAGTATGTATTACTTATATATGTATATCTAATCGAAATAGAGGAAAAAGATATATTTGGTAGTAATTTTAATAATATTTTTATAACAATATTTTTATCATATTTTTTATAGTTTTGAAAGAGGTACTTTATATTTTCTTAAAAATACTTTTCTTTATTAAAGTTTTCATAAATATTTTAAGGTTGATCACATTATGTTAAATTTATTTATAATATAATTTTAAATGTATCTTTTATTTAATTTTCAGGTATCTGATTTAAAATGTTTTCACTTCAATTTTGTGTTAATTTTGCTAAGAAGCTTTATAATATGTATCTTAAAATAAAATATATTAACAATAATATTTTTTATTTAAATATGTTTAATGTAAAAATATTTTTGAATTGCTTATTATTTAATTCCAATAATTTTGATCATCATTATTTGAGTTGGTTGGAATTTGGGATGAAGTTGATGGTAGATAGCGCATTTGTTGATTGTTTTGAAAATTTTTCTGTTGTTGTAGGGATTGATGTATATTTTCACTTTAGGGAAATTACAAAATTAGTATTAGTGAAAACTTTTATGTAGTTCATTTAATAATAACAGATTTAAATATTCTTTACCTTAGATCTCTGGAAGGTACCCCTTGGCGTCCTTGTTGATATTGCAAGCTTTGGAGGTATTCCGCCCTGTGTTGGTGCACCAGCCTCTCTTTTTCGGCCCGCTCTCTCTGTAGTCTAAATATACCAAAATATTGTATTGAATAAAATATTGTAATAATTTTCTATTTTACTTGTTTATACATCTAGCTAGGATTATAAAGAGGCTTGGCAGTTCGAAACCAAGCTATTAATCCTCTTAATAATCTCATCTGAAAGTTATATTTGGTATTTTAGGTTCTAAAGGGTTATCAAAATAGTATTTTTCTATGTAACAACATCCACATCTTTTGTACAACAAACTTGATATTTCTGTTTTGTGCACTTGAGCAAATTGTTTTCGAGTGATACACGGTAGCACTACATATGAAAATTATTAAAGCTTATTACCAAAATAGCAACATTTGGAGGATTAAAAAGTTAAAATTCATATTTGAAATACCTTTAAAACCTGGCAGCTGCATTTTTTTTTCTGAAATACGCGGTTCCTGTGCACGATCATATCATCTTTAGAATTAAAGAAATACTTTTTTTTTCTTATTTAATAGGGATGTGTTTTTAATTGATAACCCCTCTTGAGTTTTTGTCGTCTATTTTTTAAATGCCATTTTAAAATTACGATTATAATTGAAGAAACCAATAAAATACTTTTAATCAAAACGTTTGGCGTGAGTACCAAAGGTCTAAACTAATTAAAAATCGAGTAGCTTATGTTTAAGATACTATCAAAATTAACTAGTAGCTCAAGCCCGCTTGTGATCGAAGAAAAAATATCTCAATTTGAGTGGGTAAGGTACCCGGGTACCTTACATCCATTTTTTCTGAAAATTAATTTTTTTTTTCCAATTATGAAATGTATAACGGGTTTTTATAAAATTACATAAATTGAAAACAATCTTGCTTTAGCTGCAACGTGTCAGTTTGCGAAGAATAGTTTGTAAATAATCCAGCGTGTCACATCAGTCAAAAAGATTATCGATAGTAATAAAAAAATGTTGGTTACTTTTTTGAAATAAATAAAAATATAAACATAAATTAAATGAACCTTAGATGAACCTTTGTTACTCTAATGCGTACAACTAAACTACGTTTGCTCTCACATTCATCCAAGATGTAAAATTTCTCATTTTTGAGTGTGATTGTAACTAAACGTTCTCATAAAATGAAAACTTTTTATTATGGCTGAAACATAAGAAGCTAGACGTGTAAAAGTGCAAAAGGTACCCGGGTACCTTGTCACTCACAAACCCTTATGTGTTAAGGAAAGCAAAATAGTTTTGATTGTAAAAATATAAATGCGTGTAAATATAAATATAAATATTGTATGCAAAGTTTAGGTTTGAAAATTAATTGAATAGTCTTACCAAACTTCCCAAATGTTCTTCCCATAAACTTAGTTATTGTTAGATTGGAAATATATATTACTAATTAAATAAATATTCTAAAAACAATCTGTTATCTTTGTTACTTACTTTAATTTTGATTGTCTCATAAATTGTTGAATTTTTCTAGCTGCCTGGTTTTGTGTTCTCTGAGAATAAGTACGTCTGCAAAAAATATTAATATTTTTTTAATGTGTCAAAATAAACCAAATATTATAGATTACTTTAAGGGACCCGAAGGACTTAGCTCTGTTGATGTTTGGCCAGATGAGCAACTGCTTCCACTAGGAGTGTTTTGTTCGTTTTGATAATTATTATAGAAATTTTGAAATTGTGTACTTGAAGACGTCTGGCTTGTTTGATTTCTGTTATCCTCATTATTCAGTTCCAATTGGCGCTGAGATTTTTTGAATCGTTTATGTTCACAATACGAACGAAATTTATTTTGAATCACTAGAGCAGCATGTGTCATTTGTCTGTAATATGCATACTGCTTATACCTTCGATAGTAATTTTGTATTACGATTGCAGCAGTACGTTCTTTATCCTGTTCCTCTAATTTCTTTCTTCCTTTATATGAGCGATATGCTTTTTGAATGCATTTGGCAGCCTCATATAGTTCTCTTTGTTCTCGGTCGGTAAGTGTTAAATTGGAAAAGTCAGCTTCGAATGGTTTTAGTGTAGAATTTGATGCATGTAAGAATTCGGTAAAATCTTGCGTTGTAGGCGGAGGGCTTGGTGAGCTCATTGGAGGATCGGCTGGTAACGAATAGCTGGCTGGGCTTTGAAGCGGACCAGAACTTGCAGGACTTAAACTTGAACAAGGGGTTCCAACATCATGGTAACGATAATTTTGATCACCAAATTCAAAATTAAATTCTTGATCGAAATGTGAATTTGAAATTGAATCTAAAAGTGGTTCCATAAATGTATCATTTAGTCCATTAATAACTGACGTATCTCCACTTAAAGTTTCCTGTGTTACTGGGCTACCGAGAGACATTAATTCTTCAGATTCATTTTTTATACGGTCCGGCATTGCTGCTATTATTTGTTCAGCTAAAGTTAAAACCTTTGCGTCTGATTCCCCTAAGGAAAATCAGCAAAATAATTATTTGGAACTATATGCATATATGTATGTACAAAAATATAAAAGTTTCACAGATTATAACATATTTAAATAAGGTTGCGTAAAATATTAAATGGCAAATATTGAAATAAGCTGCACTACTTTACATACCATTACTATCAAGCTACAAAGTTTACTTAAAAATGCAATCGCCTACCTTTTAAAAATTTTGTTAATATCTAATATCTTCATTGAGTTAATTTATTATATGTAGGTATATATTAGGAACAAATAGTTTCATTTCTTTGTGTTGTAATATTTCGTGTCAAAATTTATTTAAATACTTAAAAATGTATGTGTTGAGAGTAGAATTTATACACATATGTATGTGGAGAAGGAACAAACAATTAACATAATACACATAGTTACTGTAACATTAATTACAATTATAAATAGCGATTAGGTATTGTTCTAACACTGATAATAAACAAAAACATAAAATAACCCATTTATTTAAACGAAAAAATTTAAAACATGTTATTTTATTGTAAATAAACTATATAATAATGTAACTTAATTTGGATTAGTTTTAATTCTCGGATACATATTTTCGGAAACAGTCAAATAATATATTAACAGCTAATTCAGTACAAATTTATAGATTTATAGAAACTCATTGAAATTTTAATCAGCCGTGGATTGGTACTCATCCAATTATTTCAATCGGCAATCAAATCCAAATATCCGAGATATTTTTATACATCAAATTTAAGAGTTTTTAAATTAATTTTACACAACAATAAAATAACAGAATAGTCCGTTAAAACAAAACTAAACAAATAAACAATAATTACTCGTTTTAAATCTAAACATATAAACAAGAAAACATAAAATAAAAACAAAACATAAAAATCAAATAAACAGAAAAATAAAAACTAACCTACAACCCCACCACCTTCCTGAATCATAATATTATTATCACCTTCTTGATGACAACAATGTTCGTCTTCATCATCATCTGAAGTCGTTTGTTGATTTCCAATCGGACTTGAATCACCGGATACTTCGCCTGACATTTGGTAGAATTCATATATAAGAAATAATAATTAAATTTTTTATTTATCGATTAATTTTATAAACTCCCCTCCATCTTCTTTGAGGCCAAATATTTTTGTGATTTTATTGTAATTAGGACATAATTAAAATTGGAGGAATACGATTTTCGGCCACAATTTTTAACATTATGCCATCGATTCTCTTTTGATGAGTAATTGAAATCTTTTTGTAAACAAGATACTAATAATTGACTTTAAATTACAATAAACCTGGTAAAACATTTATTTTATCACATTTACTGAAAGCATTAGCTTAAAAACTAATACAGATGTACACTTTGGATAATTTTCAAACATGGCATATTTATACATTCCAAGTAATTTGTGTTAAATTTGTACAATTTATATTAATCTTTAAAATGTTATTTTAATTGGGTTATTTAATGTAAATCTTACAATTTAAATTTGAGCCATACAAATTAAATGCTTTTTGACAAATACTATTCAATTATAAAATTTTTGTAAAGTTTCAGTGATATCAGAATATGCACCTAGAATATGCACCTACCATTAATGAGAGGAAAATTATCACATGGACGAGACTTTTGAATAAATGATAGATGATTGTCACTTATAACGTTATAACCTTATAGTGTTCAAATTTGAAGTATCTTTTTAAACTTTAAATAAAAGACGTGAATTGTGTGAAATCTTCATTTATTTTTATTGGAAATTAAAGTAAATTGGTTCCCGTTAATAATGGAAAAGAGTGTCATTCAAGTGCTACCGCGGCAGGCTGTCAATCTTTTACCAAAATTTTTAATAACTATTTCGCATAATCATGGTTCAATTAGTGATATTTGCACGATGATGTTATTTTTGAGGTGTTGAACAGTTTGAGGATTATTCGTATAAACATTACTCTTCCAGAAACTCCATAAAAAGAAGTCCAGTACCGGATCTCATGATTTTAGTGGCCAATTTACGTCTGTTCTTCGAGAAATTATTCGATTATTAAACTTTTCTTTCAAAAGATCGATTGATTCCTTTGCTGTGTGGCATGTTGCACCGTCGTTTTGAAACCACATATTCTGCACATCAATATCTTCCAATTGAATCAACAAAAAGTTTCTAATCATCTCTTGATATCGAGCACCATTCACAGTAATTGCATTGCGGTTTTGATTTTCGAACAAATGCGGACCAATTACACCATCATAGTAACGTTTTTTGGTTGCATTGTCTTTTCAAAAAATTCTCTAGGATTTTCATCAGCCCAAAGGCGGCAATTTTTATTGTTGACATTGCCGCCAATTTCAAAATGAGCTTCATCGATGAAGATAATTTACTTGAAAAATTATCATTTTCTTCTTGTTTTTGTATGGCCTAATTGATGAATTGCCGACGTAATGCGTGGTCATTTTGGTTTTAACTCTTGTGTTAACTGTATTTTGTAAGCTTTTAAATTAAGATCTTTGTGTAAAATATTGCACAAAGTTGTTAGTTTGAGATTTATTTGTTGTGAACGACGACGAATTGATGTCCTTGGCTCTTCAGCAACATTGTGTTAACAGCTGCAATATTTTCTTTTAACTTGAACGACCACTACGATGATAAATTCTGCTTCATCTGACCTTGAACTGAACCAGGAGGCCTATTATGATTTTTTTTCGATCTGGTAAAATACGAAATCCTAAAATCCGATCCGCCGCGAATATTCCAATTATGAAACTTTTTTTGGGTCGTAAAATTTAAGAACATGAAACTTGCTACTTTCTGTTGTTTTACCTAAAATTTCAACCATCAACAGGTTTTAAGGTGGACCGATTGAATTTAGTTGGTTTATAATTTCACGCCACAAATGATGGGTAGCTCTTCATATTGAGACGAATTTAAAAAATTTTGGCTATGCCAACAATTCAATTTTCATAAAATAATTCAGTAACTTACATTATAAAAATTAATTGAAGTATTTTATTTTAATTAAAAAATACTACATATACTATATTGTTTTCGTAAATACGATATTCGCCACCTATAGAGTCGTCGAATTTTGACATTTGATTTTCGTAAAAATCATTTTGGTTTTTTTTTTTTGGTTCATAATAAGACACTAGTTTCTTCAAATTTATAATGATAAGTGTAATAGCACGGTTTATCGAAACATTTTCTCTACTGTATTTTGAACGAAATTTTCTTCCATGTTCTGAATAACTTTCACCATATTTATATTTTTTAATAAGTTTTAATAAAGAAAACACGTTGTTCAATCGAATATCTCTCCATTTTAACTAACTGGGATGTTTGTACTTCTCATTTGTCAAATAACTTATGTTACTCTAAGTACAAAAAATATAAATGTTGGAATATTTAAAAAAAATACCTCAAATTTGGACACACTTTAGAATCTCACCCCTTTTTGTTGCTATAACTGGATTGTTAATAAATAGCAAAGGGATTCTGTATTAAACGGAAAGATGAATGATTGAATAAACAATTTCTGGTAATACCAATCGACAGTCAATAAAATTATAACTTAAGTTAACCAGAATATTAATTTAAAATTGATGGGTGAAGCTAGCTTTTTATAGAGACATTTTTTTCTGATTTTACAACTTATACTCCGTTTACACCAGTAGAATAAAAGTATGTAGCAAAAAAATATGTTGGTGTAAACTCAAACTAAAATACTTTAATACTTTATCAAGTACTATTTTGCTATTAAAGTATAATAGCTATCAAAAAAATATTGGTATTACAGTCGTGGTTTTAATGTTATAATACTTTAATTTTGTTTATTATTTTTTTCAAGTGGCCGGTAAAGACACTTTTTGTTTGGATATACATTTCCATTTGTGATGTTAAACAAAAAAAATTATATTTGTCAACAAAAAAAGTAATATAGTATTATAGTATGGGTTTACGCCGCTTGCTATACGTATTATACTATTATACTATTAAAGTAGATCTGGTGTAAGCCCAGTATAATTTATTATTTTATCCTTATATTTCGACCTGTTGGTCATCATCAGTGAAAAATGTGTACAAAAATGACTAGAACAATTACAATAAAAATAACTAAATAATAAAGCAACTATGTGCTATATATAGAACAGAACTATTGCATACCTTTAATAACCGTAACAATAATCATAAACATCTTTAAATAATTTAATAAACATAAACATACAAATAAAAATAAATCACTTGATGGCTACTAACTAACAATAAACTAAGTGTAAGAGTACTGTAATATCTATAACAATTACTTATTTTTACTTGTACTTTCTTTCACTTGCAAGGTTGAAAGTGATCGTTATGTCAGGCGTATTCATATAATTCGATCTCGCTCACCCACTCTTCATAATTACTAATGGTATGTAAATATTTTAATGATAAAAACGTAAAATAACAATTTTTTTTGAAAAAAAAGTTCATGTAGTTATGTAAAAAATATACCTAATTTTCAGTGTGGTTTATAAAAAGAGTTTTTAATTTAAGTGATAATATACAGAGGAAAAAAAATAAAACAGAGAAATATAAAATTCTGACTAAAAATAATTATCCAACAGAACTCACTGAGAAACGCATTACAAAATGCTTGTACACATATAGAAATCGTAACACAACCAATGTTAATACAGATTTGGAGAACCAGCTGGTGGAAGCGTTGATTGATTTATTTCGGTGAAGTTGTAGGATGACAAATATAGTTGAAATCACACATGATTAACTGGATTGGACAGGTGTTAAGTTATGCACAAAAAATCTCGACGAACCAGAGCCAACTTGTTTTAAGAATTACACTCTACTTTAATTTATGTATCCCAGATTAATGAAATACATTTTGACCACAGATTTTATAATAATTTTATTATTTGTTTAAAATATACGCTTTGAAAGAACACTACGATTTGGTATTTTTTCTGTTCGCCAGTTTCAAGAGAATTGATTTACTTTTACAATTGGTCGTTAATTTTGTTAATTTTAAATACTTAATTATTGTAGATGATACTAAAAATTTCCAGGTTAAAGGTACTTTTCAAAATTACAGTAAGTTAAGTACTAATATAAAGTACTAATACTTTATAAAGCACTAATAAGACCTGTACTGACTTTCGGAAGCGAGAGCTGGACCATGACCTCTAATGATTGTAGATTGTTATCTACATTCGAAAGGAAGGTCATCCGTTCAATTTTTGGTCCAATTAAAGTTGCGAACAACGAATATCGGATTCGTATGAATCACGAAATAAAGCAACTCCTCGGAGGCAGCGATATCATCGGATTCATTAAATCCAATCGAGTGAGATGGCTCGGCCACGTTACAAGGTCCCAACAACAACGGATGATATATAAAGTGTTTCACCAACAACCAGCCGGAGTACGTCGTAGACGAAGACCCCGACTACGCTGGCGTGACGACATTGAACAAGCTGCAAGCATTAGGATGTCGAAACTGGAGGACGAGAGCAATGGATCGGGATGGATGGAGGGCCATTGTGCAGGCGGCGAAATCCCTTCATGTAATGTGAAAGCCAGAGAGAGAGAGAGAGAGAGAGAAAAAGTACTAATATTTAATTACATGGAACTAACTGCTTAAATCTAGTACATCTTAAAATTATGATAATGAGCATAGCTGACAATTGACAAGTTGTTTTGATTGAATTTTGACGTTAATAACATTTAGAAAAGGTAAGTACAAATTATGTGTTTCTTATTTAAAATTACAATTAAATTAATAATTTATATGATATTTTATCATTTTAGGTTGAGTTCGATTACACTCAGAGAAAAACTTTTGTAAAAAGAAACAAAAATCTGAGCCTATTTGTCCAAAATCTTGGTGATTTTCATCAACCAAATCTCTTAGTTAAAAAAACGAACAAGATCTTAGTCGAATAAAATTTTAATTTAAAATAACCAAATCGTGGTTATTTAATTTTTAACTTAGTTAATATAACCAAAAACATATGGTTAATTTAATGGATGGAAATGGGAAATAATTGGTAACAGGGACTAACTATATGTTGTTAAATTAACCACCAAGGGAAAAACTTATTTTACTAATAATTAATTATTATTATTTTACTAGTTTAATTCTACCAAACTTTCTTAGCAAATGTAACAAAAATGGCGGTAAATGTTGCAAACCTTTTAGGTTGAACAAATTACATCAAGGTGGGGTTACCAAACCACCACACTGGAAGTTTGATTTCGAACTTAATGAATAATTGAATTCTTTATATTAAAAAAATCGATCGTCTCATCAGACTGCAGTGATCAAACTACAAAAATATTGAAAATACTTTGAGCTTACATTCAAAGTATAATCACAATGCTTTAGCGAATTTTATTGATTCGCTAGAATTTAAGTCTTAGTTTATATAACAAAACTTATGGGTCAAAATAACTAATTAAGATAAACCAAAATACTTGGTTAGTTATAACAAGAATTTTGTTCACCTAACAAATTTTTTTTTGGTTAAATTAAACAATACTACGTACCAACATTCTGGCAACTCAAATTTCACTCACTTTTTGTAGTAACCAAGTAAGAAAATACCAAGTTTCTAAATTAAACAAGAGATTTGGTTTATCTAGCTCAGAATTTTGTGCTAAAACAACCAAATTAATTTAACTAAGTATTTTGCTGCGATTTATGATGCAACCCTTGCATCGGGGCATATACGATGCAATCGTGCATCAAATTCTGATGCAAAGCATGCATTGAAAATATTTACGATGCAATTGCATCTAAAACTAATGCAGTAGTGTGTCGAAAGAAAATTTCTATATATAATCTGGAGTGATTTATTTTTTAGCAAATTTATAATAATTCGCTAAGGCAGTATGTATACTTTTAATAAAAGGTTGAAATGTTTTTCATATATTTGCAGTTTGGTGAGCGCAGTCTGGTCTGTCGTGAGTGTGACTAAGACAACTAAAATTTTATACAGAGATTTTGAAATCTCATGAAGTATATAAAATAAAACTAACGGGTTTTTGCATCGGTTTTATTTTATATGATACAAATTGCATTGGAATAATTTCGTTGGTAGGAAACATTTATAATGTAAATTTGAGAATTTGACGCTATTAACATCGAAATTGGTTCTGATACAATTTTCATTGAATCGCTTCTTTCAGTGTTAGTAACATCGAAATATTATTAGATTTAATTTTGCATCTTACATTATGTTGCAACGCAAGCAGCTTCGAAAAAAAATCGATGCATTTTATTTTTCATTTCGAAGCAAATTATATTCAAATTATTTTCGATGTATAGGTTACATCGAAATTCGATACAAGCAAATGTCGATGCATATGCGATGCTAATAGCATCGCATATCAGAAAAATTTTCAACTGTGTACTACTCTTAAAATTTCTATTAAAAACTCTCCAAATATTTTTGGAGACCTGTCTATTGTGATTTTTATTAATGCGAGCCATTGAAATTGTATTTTTATTGTTAAATAAACGATAAAATACGACATTTTTGTAAAAATAATGTTTGAATATTCATATTTTTGTAATAAATTAGAAAAAATAAATAATTAGGCAAAAAATTAATTGGGAAAAGAATGGGAAAAGAAAATAAACAACACCAAAATATTTACTTCCACCTGAAATGATTTTGTCCGAATAATTTTTTTTTTTTATAAAAATACTACATCTAAAATCCAGTTTGTGTATTGTAAAATATAATTTAATGAATTATTTATTTACATAAGTAAGAAAATAGTTTTCATACAACATAATAAAAATTCTATCATTTATAATGTTTAAGACCTACTTTTTGGTAGGTATTAAGCTAAGAGGTTTTTAAGAGATCAGTATGTGCAGAATCGCAAAATAGTCTTAAGTAAGAGAAATCTCTTAGTTATGCGAAATATTGCAGTTAAGAGCTCTGTGGCTATACGCCAGAATCGCGCGAATAGACACATATTTGGTTTGGTAACTAGGATAATGAAACTATGATTTGCGAAAAGAGAACTCAAGACACACTACAATTTCTGTTGTCTTCTCGTTTGATTTTAAATTGGAATGGAGTAGGCATTGGCAAATATGTCACAATTGGCAGTTAATTGACGTTTAAATTATCAGAAATGACTTTTATATTGACAGAACAGAAAAAAATGTGTTCCCGCCACCCGAATATCTCAATGACAAATATAAATCTCAAAGGAACCTAGATTTGCTTGGTAAACTATTAGTGTCCGGAATCTCCATTTTTGATATATTCGGCGTTGGAAGCACAAAATAGCCTCGAGATGGGAAAAAATATCTCAATCCGAAACTATATATGAACCGAATTGCAAGCTATGGTTAAGGGTGACATATTACAACGAAACCATGGTTAACTCGAAACCATAGCTATGAAACCAGTAATGTGTCTATAGCATTAAGTGATTTAGTTGTATTTGTTTCTTATTATATAAGTTTTAATTATATGTAATGGTTTGATAAGGTATGCAATTGTTCTGTTCTATATACTGTACATGGTATTTTTTATTTAATTGTTCTAGTCATTTTTGTTTTTGTTTACATTTTCCACTGATGATGGCCAATAAATCGAAATATATGGATAAAATAATAAATTAATTATAAAAAAATTGTCTATAAAAAGCTAGCTTCACATATCATAAGATAAAAAGACAAATTACGGAAATATAATATTATATAATTTAAATTTGTTTTGTGAAGAGAAATAGACAAAATTGTATTTCGTTTAATTTACTTCTTCTTAATTTCACTGAATTTACTCGGTTTTCGAAATAAATACGGGAATATAAATCAAAATATACTTGGCTCAGGAGGATATCTATACCTATACTATACATGTAACTCATAATTTAACTCAATTTTAAATTGCTTAGCGATAGTTTTACGATTTTAAATACTTACCCGTAAGCACATAAAATCAAATAAAATAAAATAGAACAAAAGGCACATTTTATGTGTTAAAAAAATTCAGAAGCTTTAGTTTTAAATTATAAAAGTATAACTTGCATTCAAAAATTATTTGGTATTATTGGCCGTATATATTTGAATCTAATCAATATAACATTAACCACAAAACAGATATTTTTGGTACTGTTATATTTTTAAGAAAATTATTTGTTTGATATTCTAGAATGAAATATGTATGAATGGAAAAATTTGATAAATTCTTGTAATTGACGATGAATCGAATAGGCAAAGCGTGCTAACAACTCAAAGATATGTCAATGTACTATATAATGAAAAGAAGTACGAAATTCCGAAAAGAACAGCCTACTTACAATATACTCATGCTCAGCGAGCTTATATAAATAATATAACTAATGAATAACTTATAGAATAAATTCTAATTTTGACAAATCGGCACTAGTTGGCGATAGCATTTACCAAATTCAGCCAATTTTAAATTTAAAACGGATTCTTTTTTTAATCAAATATTTTTTTTTTCAAAATCACAGCTAGTATGTCGGCCACCTTAGATTTTTTCCACACCTGATAAAGACATGAAATTTGGCATAATCATAAAACTAAGCTACTCGTATTTGCAGGGATTTCAATTGTTAACGCGTAAGATAACCCAGATAAGTTATTAAAGTTATTGAACTTTGCCATCTCTAGAATAAACATTATTTCGTTTTGTTCAGGAAAATCATTTGAAAGGGCCTTTCTTCAAGATCTTAAATATCAAAAGCGAGTTATATCGATTTAGCTGGCCTAATTTTGAGAGGTTGCCGCGCTACGGTTTTTTAAAAAAAGTTAGTTATAAGTGTGGTCAAAATCAAAATTAATAATTTTAACATGCCAGAATAAAATGTAATTTTCCTTGAAACCAAACAAGGGCGTAATTGTTGTGGCCAACACCCAACTTTCTTTAATGACAAAAGTGCTTAGATTTTGAATACACCACACTGAAAAAAAAATTATTTTCCATATAGATATATTGTTTTATCTACACCATTTGACCGATTTGGAAATAAATATAGAAGCATGTATATTGAAATTAACCAAGTTCAATAAAAAAATATATCTCAAATAGCATAATCGCATATCTCGTGAATTTTATTGCAGTGAGGTATTCAAATTCTTACATTAGAAATATTTTTATCTTTTTTATAAGTGCATATTTATGCTATAGTCATAAAAAGCGTCCTTTTTTATGGTATAGTATTTGTGTTAACTTTGCACACAATTTTGTTTTAGTATTTCATAGAATTAAACAAATCGTTTTCGCTACTCGTTCCTAATGTATGCACTGTCCTTTCGGTCCCGTTCGGTCGCCCTTAACATCTATTAAGTACACAGCTGAAAAATTATTTTATATAGGGTCTAGTTTTTAATTCAATCCGAGAAGGAAAAGGCACTGTTAAAAAATACATACAATACAATAAGTGCACACTTTGCTTTTACTTGCAAGTTACGCTTAAACCGTGCATATTTGTGGTCTAATTTGGAAAATATTATTCCTATTCGAATAGGAATGAAATTAGTGCCCAAAGTAATAGCCAAGCGATCTTCTTAATACTTTTATCGGTTGGTACAAACATTTAATAAAATCAAACGAAACATGCGATTTACTTTTATGTCATAGCAAATATTTATCACACACGCAAATATGTCTTATTTTGCAGATTAATTTAGCATAGGAGCTCATTTTTTGTATCGTTGATTTATATCGTTTGGTTCTTTATGCGATAAACAATAAAATAAATTAGGTTTTATTTATTTTATTGTTGACAAATTTAAAATTGGCTTTTCTTATCAAGACCCCAACCCATAAAATAATAATTTTCGAAAAAGATGCTCTAGTGGTCAATGGGATAACTTTGCGTAGAATAATTTTATTCCTTTTGTGAATTTATGACTCTACTATATATAGATGGAAAATCTGTAAGAATTAACAACAATCAGTTTCGAACGGATGAGATTATTGATTTGCAAATACCAGTTTTCTCATCAGGTCGCGACGTCTGATCTTGTGTTACTTACATAGGAATATTGTCCATATATATAGAAAAATCGATGTATTTGTAGTACTAGTGAATTACTTCATTAGTCTACGAAATCGAATCTTTCATATTCTCCATCTATCTTTTATTCACATTCGTGTGCAAGAATTTATAATTTCTTATATAATTGTAATGGTTTTGATTGTGATTGTTTGGTACATTGGTTAATTTTCAGTACTCTTAGACTAATACGCAATCGTAGGAATACATATTCCATTTAGAGTCAATCTGAGTGACGAGAACTATGATTATCTCTATACCTATACTTAAACTCAATCAACTTCCCAACCACCCCATATTTTTACGTCCACTAGAGTTCTTCGGACTGCGAATAATTTTACATTTTGTAAATTTATGATATATATAGATAGAAAATCTGTAAGAATCACAACAATCAGTTTCGAACGGATTGAGATTATTCATTTAAAAAAAAAATCAATCTTCGACATCAGGTCGCAACGACTACTGATGTTGTATTACTTACGTAGGAATATTGTCCATATATATAGAACAACCCATGTATTTGTAGTCAAATCATTCACTACTTCATTAGTCTACGAAATCGGTTCTTTCATATTCTCCATTTATCTTTCATTCACACACCAAACTTCGTGTGTAAGAATTTATAATTTGTTTTGTTGTGACTTTTATTCCTTGGTGTTTGTGACTTTTATTCCTATTCCAACAAAAACTTGGAATGAAACTATTCTGTATAGGAACCATGCGCAGATTTTAGAGAAAAAAAAACTAGATATAATTTTTTTTTCGATTAAATTAAAATAAATGAATGCAACCAAACTGCTATACAAATTTTGTACATGCAACCCGTAAAAAAGCTAAATAAATTTAGACAACATTTTATCAGTACATAGGAGGGTACTTATAAAAAAATATTCATTATTTTGAAAGCAATTTTTTTTATTTAGCAACAATCAAACAAATTTCTTTATAATTATTTATAATTTTTATTGAAGAACGAGAAACACCAATTCGCCTTGATTTATATAGTTTTACTATAAATTTATTTATTAATATTTTAATATATGCGAGGATCGATTTATTTGGGTATTTTAATATTTAGAAAATAATCTAGGTAATAAATTAGTCACTACCGGATACGGATATATATAAAGGCTTCAAAACAATTTTAAAATACAAATACATATTTGTTTATTGAACTCAACATTATTTCATTATTCAAAATGTAAAACAAACGGCGATACATTACCACACATTGAAAAGTTATTGTGAAATGTCAAACATAATAAAATGAATCAAAGTTGCACATACGCCTGCTATGATTTAAAAAATATTAAAAGTTCAACGTACGTTTTTCTAGCAACTACAAGAAATTATATCGAATTTTTTTTTCACTAAAATCTGCGCATGGTTCCTATACTGGTTGGAATGAAATGTATGACATTGTTGTTGTAAAATTTCCAAAATAAGATGCTAACTACGTTCTTTAAATTTTACTACTGCAAAGTAAAAACAATTTGTTAGTCTATGCACACCGGGTCATTTGACCCTGTACAACCTTTGCTCGTACAATACCCGGACTAAGCGTGCGGATGGAATTGAAAAATAGACTAATAAATTTACCAAGGATTCTTGTTGCATCGGTTTAAAACAAACACTTTTTTGGAGACTTATTTTAAATAGATAAATGGTACCTTCTTGATACACCTGTTTTTGCTCCATACTCCTAACTACTAGTAGTCCTAATGTTCCTTAACACACATGCAAATATTACATAGTAACTGTAAGCACCACTAGGAAAACCTACGGATTTAACTATTCCGCAAAATATATGGTGCATAAACACAATACTAACCGTTTGAGTCCAAAGCACGATCGCGCTGTTGAGATTTTATGTCGAGAAAACGCAGCACATTTCGAACATTGTCGACAACTTTACCGATTGTCGAAGTCGCGCGCTCAGATTTACTGAAGCAAGTTCATCACACAGCTCCTTTTAATGTAAATAGTACATTTTACAATAGGTTTGTGTCAATAGATTGCCTTTTCATCTGATTCATTTCATCTACTTCTCTCATTTAGAGAAAGCGCGGTTGCGCTGTTTAGGATTCTTCGACAGTGTATTTTCAATACCCCCTGGGACTCAAACGGTTAAGAGATCAATCATTTTGTCCGTGTTACGTTGGTGTACTTAGAGTGGCAAAATGGATTTGTCATTGAACAATGCTGACATGTATGCAACATTTTCATGTTAAATCTTTATATCTATGTAACGTGTAAGTTCTTGCAAATATTATATTTCAGACATTTTAAGCAAAGTTCTTTCACTTTATGCTTTTTTAATAATTAATAATTTTCACATATGATGCTTGTTTTTTTATACAACACATAATACATTGCATAATACGATGGAAATCACAATACATTTATATAACATTTCGTGGCAATTATCCATTAATATTAATTATATAGAGATAATATTTCTAATTAAATTTGTTTCAATGGGCATACAGTGTATAATACTTGTATAATTTTTGGCAAAAAACAATTTGCTTATATGACTTTAAACTCAATAAATTACAAAAATCAAAAATAAACTCTTTTTCAACATGAGCTGTTTTTAAAATATTGCTTAAAAATCTGTAGTTGTCGACATTTGTTATAATTTTAGATTCAAATAGGCCAAAACGAATCAAAAATCTGATTAATTTACTATAAGTTTGATTTTGAAGAAGTTTGAATTAATAAGAAATAATTAAAGTATGTAACTAATCAGTTATTTATGCGTAGTTAATTATGTATGTAACAAAATAAAAATCTATATTAATTAACATGATCTTTAGAAATTA
The DNA here is from genome assembly GCA_932526605.1 of Nephrotoma flavescens. Taxonomy (NCBI): domain Eukaryota; kingdom Metazoa; phylum Arthropoda; class Insecta; order Diptera; family Tipulidae; genus Nephrotoma; species Nephrotoma flavescens. The sequence goes on along the minus strand of OW052222.1, from coordinate 274,915,895 downwards.
GTAATAAAACACTCACACAGTGCAAAATCCATTTTCCGTAATGGAGAGGCCAAACAATTACTATTTAGTAATGATGATGTATTAGATGTATTATTAGACCCTTCCCCCGAAGAATCAATCGACAATGAAAAACTATCACCGCTGTCTAATGAATTATTATATGATAATGGTGATGTAGTTGTTAATGGTAGTGACATTGAACGTTCAAACCTCGATAATTTTAACTGATCTCGCAAACATTTACCAGTAGTACTTAAGTTCCCATTACCACCTGATTGGCGTGAAAGAGCAGAAGTGCTTGAACGTATATCAATATAAATACCACTGTCAATTGATGGTCGTTTTGATAAGCGGGAGTTGCCTGTAATGCTATTACTATTATTATTGGCCGGCGGGCTTAATGCACTGCAAAAATTAACAATTAATTATGAAAAAAATATTTTATTTTAGTAGAAAAATACCTAGAAACTGCTCCAGGGCGTAAAAATACTCCATCGTGACTTCGGTTACTATTCATAGAATTTACTGATTCAATTGACGCAGGCAAAGAACATGGTGATAAATTTAAATTTCTATTACTATTTTCTTTTGCAATATTATTATTAATACATGAACCTTTAATATTTGTAATATTAGAACTAGTTAAAGAGGTTAAAGCTGAAGAAACCGTAGTAAATACTGATGATAAGTTATTACTTGAATTAATGTTATAAAAATTTCTATTATTATTAGCAATATTATTATAAGAAAAATTATTATTACTACTAATTATTGGTTGATTAGATAACGTCAAAGTGTTTGAAGATATAATCGAATTTGATATAGTTGTAAATATTATTGAATTTGTATTTGATTTAGATGATAAACTAGTTAATGGTGGTGGGTTGGTATTACTTATAGCAACACTGTTCGTATTATTGTTATGATTATTATTACTGTTGTATTTTTGTTGAATTAATTTTTCAATTTCGTTAATTAACTCCGAGTATCCGTTTTTTGAGGCTATTTCAAAAGGTGACTGATGAAAATAATTTTTTACGTTTAATGCATTACTATTCCAGCGGTATAACATCACTGCCGTTTCGGTATATCCCTTAGCACACGCCCACATTAATGGAGTGAATCCATCACAATCTTGACTTAACGCGTCAATTTCTGCTTCAAGTAAAATATTTGAATTTTCGTTGCGCCATGTTAGCATTGCACATACTAATTTTGAATATCCAAGCGCTGATGCAAAATGTAATAATGTCATTCGACGGTGCGTAGTGGTCCAGCTGTTTGTAGCTCCTTGCCCTCGCCAGGATTTATTACGCAACGCATGACAAAGAGAAACCATTCTATCTTCAAAATTTGAATGATTAAAAAGTGCCATTTCTTCTGAAGTTTCGCCGGGTTCGGTTTTAATCTTTAGACGATCGTTTATACTCTCAAAACGATCGATTAAACTAAATTTTAAAAGTGCTTCATTCGTGTTCAACCCAGATGAGTACTCAGATTTTGGTGGTGATTTATATTCAAATATTACGGAGTTAGATATTACATATCCGTCACATGCCACTTGTAGAGTAGCTAGTCCAACCTCATGAGCTTTTTAATATAAATAACATGAATGTGATCATAAAAATATAACATAATAAGCCTATACAAATTATTAGCCTTTACCTGGACAATAACAACGTAATACGCCACTCTGTACGATTGTTGTTGGAACCGGAAAGGAATCGAATAGAACGGTATAAGATGACTCTGTATTCCAAGGCCCTGTAACTAAAACTTTTACTCCACCTTCCGGATATGCCCATTCTGGACTGTAATCGCTTATGTTAAACACTTCGTTAGTTGCTTGTAAATTAACTGCACTGTCGCTTGTTTTCTTTAAATGAGAATCATTTGAATCCGTTGACTATGTGCAAATTTATAATCAAAATATTTAGCTTGTGGTTTTACTGAGTAATATTAATCTGAATAAAAAAAATAAAATTTAACTTACCTGGCCTAAAAATCCATTTTTAATTCCATCCAATTCTAATTCAGGGAACTCGACAAGCATATCGAATGCATCCAAGTTTACAAAATCATCATCATTACCATGAACATTTTCTACTCCAACGACATCACAATGATCTATAAAATCCATAGGGTTTATATCACCACCAATCGTGCCATCATGATGCTGATGGTGCCCATTTCGATTGCCATTTATGCGACTGTCTACATTATGTTGATCAGCGTCATTGAGATGTTGCGAATTAATTGTATTTAAGCTATGTTGAAGGTGTTGCATTTGCTGTTGTGGATTATGATTATGTTGATTATGGCTGCCAATTGGCATATTGGCACTTAATGTCTTTTGTATATCTTCCTGTGACAGATCCAATGTTTCATTAAAAAACTGTAATGAGTCGTGATACTCTTTTGCTAATGTAGAAATAAAATCAATTTAAATAATTTACTTTTGATTATAAATATTTTGCGCCATTACATGGTCTAAAATTATATGTATTTGAAATTTTATTACTTACCATTGTTTTCTTTTAATGGACTGTCGATTGGTGTATTTTGTTGTGTTGATGAGTAACTCATATTATCATACACATTATCTATTTGCTTATCAGATGATGATGATGAAGAATCCATTGCTTCTTGCTTGGGAACCACCAGAGGAGCCATTAAATGGGATGATTGGTTATTGTTACTATTGCCAATGAGCAATTTGTTGCTGTCTTCGTTTTTATTGTTACCATTGTTACTATTTCTGCGTTGAATTAGCTGTTGAATATGGTGCTGTTGTTGATGATGATGAATTGGAGTATGATTTATATTATGTTGTGGAGGTTGGCAAACAAAAGATTGTTGTTGCCCATTTAAAATGAGTAAACCACCATGGCCTTGTATCTAATAAAAAAATAAAGTTTAAGGTAATCAAAGAAATACTCTAACATGTAAATGACGGGGTTTTACCATATAATGGAGCTGGTGGTTAAATTAAATTTTAAAATAAAATAAAACGAAAAAACAAAAAATATAAATGAATCAATTTTACAACAAAATAAATCAAATTAATGTCAACTTTACAGTAAAAACGCAAAAAAGCTTTGGTGGTCCCTTGTTTAATACAATTCTAATGAAATACTCAAAGATACTCAAAAGGCAAGTCAAAAGTTTAAGTCATGTTTTATTTTTATGTTAAATTTTATTTTGGATTTTAGACTACCTGGAGGTCGTGTGGTATCATCCATTTTTCAACTAAAGGAATACTATAATGATTTTAAAAAATACACAAAATTGAGGTTAAATTCTCAAACGCTTTGTGTAGAGCAGTCGGTGTTATTTAAAAAAAAAAATCATAAAGGATAGATAATTTAAAAAAAAAAAAAACTCTAAATTTCAAAATGCATATTAACACAGAAAATAAAATTTTAACTTGACTATTTACGGTTCCGTAATTCAAAGGAAAACATATCCAACAGGCATACTTTTTGGACATTAATTGCAATTGAATTGTTGGAACATACAAAATGCATTCTTCTGAAGTTGGAATTACTAATGTTTTTTTGGATTTTCAATGAATTTTTTTGATTTTAACCAGTTACGATAATTTTATTGGTAAAATTTGTCAGACTGTAATACGAAAAAGAGTTCATCTGTCATTAACTACTTCATTGATCACAATAGAGGTCTACAATATTCATGTCTTACAATACCATATGATCGTTTCAAAGAAATTGAACCAAAATATTGTCTTAAAGCTGATTGTTCGAATTCTCAAAATTCTTTAACCGTATTAAAAATTTACACATAAAATTTTCCAATAAAAAGGATTCCTATTCTTACAAAACTTACTTTTGGGAACGGGCAATAAATAATTAGGACTAAATGAACTTTATTATTACAGCAAAACATATGTTCAATTCCACGGGAAAAGCAAAAACGGATTAAGGCAATTTGTAACAGATTAATGTTAGAAAAACACTCCTAATATTTTCGAACACATTGATTATGTTATACAACTTCGTTTTTGGGTAATAAACTTTACCTAAAAATCCTACCCCTGCTAAATATACCCCTGCAAAATAAACAAACCAAAAAGAAAAAAAAATTGGATTCCATTTAAGTCCAAACAACACAAATGTGTGAGTATAAAAACATAGTATGTAATGGCGTTTTTGATAAAATATCTCGCGTGATTTGAAGTACAACCAACACAATTGTGTGTATAGTCATAGTGTTTTTTTCGGCCGAAAATAAGTTTAAAACGAATGCACAAATGTGTAAGTTGGTTCAAAACACATAGAAAAATAAATTTTTGACATGATTATTTTGCCTTACCCACACAAATGTGTGGGTAGGCGGGAAAAGAGATACAACACTAAAATGAAGAGTTAAAGTCTTGAGTTCTCAATCTAAATATGAAAATTAATCTTTAGACAGCGGTTATAACGTTTCAAAAATTTTGTGGAAGTCCATATTTTATACTTTCCAACTATTTACAAACATTTTTTGTGTTTTACCATTTATTCAATTTCAGAAATGGTTCTTCTTATTTTGATCAATGGATACAAATAGCTCCTTCGTTTCGAATTGTTGTGATCTATTGCTGTGTGGATTTGAAAATTTTGTTCAAATGCATCAAAAATCGAATTTTTGATGCATTTGAACAAAATTTTCAAATCCAGAATAAATCAATTTTCCATCATCAAACGATGCTCAATTTATTTCGCATTTTATGTTAATAAGAATTACACTTAAAATATTTCATTTCATCTAAATTTAATAAATAAACATTTCATATAGGTACTAAGCAGTACCAATTTGCAAGTTGTATTTGTATTAAAAAAAAAGGATGTATGAATATATATAGCGCCTTACATAAAAGGATTTAAAATCACGCTGAAAACGACTCAACACTGTGAAAAAATTGAGAGTTATTTTCTGCGGATTGTAAGAGAAGATACTGCGATAAAAACTATTCAAATAATATCAAGAATCTCAAAAGCATTCTATCTATCGGAAGTACTAAAATATTAGTAAAGAAATTTAAAGCAATTGAAATTTTGCAAAAAAATCATGCAAATTAAAATATCAAAGCTAGAGTAAATGATTAATCTCACCTGTGATAAGCTTAGAACTAGCGGTGGAGCGGATGTAACAATAGATGGAGTACTAACGTTTGTATTAACCGTCATAGTCCGTTGGATATTTTCAATCATATTGTTTGAACCATTATTACTGTTGCTGTTATTATTATCATTTTGTTGCAATAAATTACTATTATTAACGCTTTGCTCCCTTATGCCTTTATTACTACCAGCATTAAGTTGATTGGAATTCGATACTTGAATAGTTAATTGATTATTGTTACTATTTAATTGATTATTATGTCCATTTTTATTGTTACTATTGATTTGTGAATTTGAAATAATACTATTGTTGCTATTTGATCTAATTAAATTGGTTGAATTTTGATTGGAAATATTTGAATGTGATATAGTTGGAATGACTTGAAAGTGAATTGAACTGTCTAGTGATTTTGGTGCTTGTGTTATTGTTGTTACAGAATTTGATAGCGCTGTTTTCGATAATGAGGAATGTACTAAATCTTGTATATTAGTATCATCCAGCCCAATTTTACTAATTTGATGATTACTATTATTATTGTTGTTATTATTACCACCACCACGACCTCCGCGTCTTTCTAACCAACGAGGATATATCTAAATTTGGAAATATTTTTAATTTTGTAGTCCACCACCAAACATATATTTACAACGGCTTGTAAAATCACTCACCCTTTGGCCAATTAATACATTTGGTGTTGTACTAGTTACTTGATTGCTACTTTGATTCACAGTATCATTACGTTTATTGTCATTATTGTTTTTAGCGGCTGTTATACGTCTCATTGGATGAGAACATGATTTTCCGTCGGCACAAGTTGAATCAGGGCAACCACATTCTAACTGTTTAACAAGTGCTGCTTGTCGGGCAAGACGTTGTTTTTCCATTAACTGAGCAACAATCGCTTCAACTGTTTCAGCAGTCTAAAACATTAAAAAGAAACTTTATAATTTTATTTTTGTCCATATAGTCATTCAATGGCTTACCGAAATTTCGATTTCATTATTCGAATCCGGTTCATCTTCGCTAAAAACTAAAAAAAAATTGTGTAAATGCATAACAGTCATAAGTCTATGAGTACATACACATCGGTTTCAATTGACTAACAAGTTCCTCTTTGGTCCATTCTTTTTTATCACCCCACAGCGATAAGCTAGGTGCTATCACTGCCATTTTATTATCATCTGGGTACGGTACATTCAAATAATGCACTAAAACAATATCAGGATTCTATGAAAACACAAAAAAATTAATTTTACCGAGATACAAAAGCTATTTTAATACTGTGTGAAATTATGTGTATGCTGTTGAGTAAGCATGTACAATATAAATATGTATTATGTTATTAGTACGAGCAACAAGAGACAAACAACAAATAAATATGAACAATCGTTTTTTAGTTTCAGGTTTTTCTTTGGTTTTTTTGTTTTAGTTTTGGTTTGTTACAAGAATCGGTGGTACTAGAAAACCAGAAACAACTACACCTACAATTGTTACAAAAGAATATAGGAAGTGCCCTTACTCACAACTTTGCGATGATTTTTTATTTATAAAAATATAGAATATTCAACGTTTTGTTAAGTTAACCTAATGTTGATCAAATAATAAATTTAGCATTTTGTTGATACATTTTATTTATTTATAAATAAAAAATTTAATTTAATTAATACAAAATTTAATTTGTTATTAGTACAATTACTAGATATGTGTATATACATAACCTTTTTTAATTTAATTTAAATGGAAAGAATGAATTGGGTAAAACAATAATGTACCTGTAATAGCCAGTAACATCTGCGATGAAACGTTGGTAGTATTGCTGAGTGCACATAGCATCCATAAATGCACTAAAAATATAAAATTTTAATTTTTTTAATAATAAGAAAAGATGTTTATACAATATACATAGTTTCATTGTGTTGTGAAAAAAGTGATTTAAAACTTTTATATTTTATTAATTTATTTTTTTGTCGTGTTTTATTTATTACTTACTATTTGCAGATGAAATAAATTAAATTGAAAGATTAGATAATCTCGTGAAATATAAAGTTTATAAAATATTTGAGTTTTTTTTTTTTGATAGGGGAATACTATTAAGCATTCAACCAAGACTGGTTGTTGATTTTATTTACACAAGAGAATTACTAAATAATGAAAAATGTTTCTTTATTATGTTGTTTGGGCTTACTCTCTCAAATGTCATTAGGCTTTTAGCAGTGAGTTGCGTTTTCATTTGATTGAAGAACAAAAAACTCCTAAGGTGATACTTCTATAGTAGTGGTGAAAATTTCACTTATATACAACCAGTACCAGTTTTAAAATAATTTCTTAATCTGTGTTAGCAAAGTAGCAAAGTAAATCGAATAAATTATCGCGAATGTAGCTAGTTCAAAAAAAAATTCCGCTACGTGGAATCCGTGATGCTCTAATCGTCAATATTACTATAGCTAATACTGCAGTGCAAAAGAAAAAGAATTATATTTATTTTTTTCTATATAAAAATAGTTTGCGATTACTTGCTTGTTATACGATCGGGCATTTACTTTTATTTTAGAGTAAATCCACACAAGCACCAAACGGCACATGTGACATAACAATCAATTTGTTTAGGGTTCAACGTGTACGCGATAGAATTATTTATTTTGTGACGTCAACAACTCGTTAACGACAAATAAGCCTAGCTATCAATACTCCTTGTTTATTTTATAATATTTCCTTTGCATATTCAAATTATACTCAAATAAATAGAACTTTTACGATAGTCTAGATTAAAAGTTAATCCATTTACTTAACACAACAAGACTGGATATACACAATTATTCCTGAATATTAAATTAATTATCAAAATTAAAAATTGAAATTGATTATTTGGGTTTTCACTTACAAAAATGTATTTATTAAATGTTCATTTACACGGATTCTAATAAAAAAGAACATACCTACATACATAAATAAGCATTCCCACAAAGGAAAGCTTACGAAAAAATGCTGTAATCTTTTAGATCTTTTAGATTTAGGTGGCTCTGATACAATACGCATATTTTATTGATTCTCTTGAAACGTATAATCTTTTTTGTGAAAATAAAAATTATACCACATCATTTAATAAAACTGTTCACTCCTTTTAAGAAAATCTTTCATTCTCAAGATGTAAATGTTATCAATAATTTACTGCTTCTAAAAAATATTTGTATTGTACTTACAAACGTAAAAATATCAAAAATATAAATTGTACGAGTATTTTCAGAGTACATACCAACAATTTTTTTCAAATCGAAACACTGCTAAAGGTTTTGTACATCAACTAAAATATTTGCGTCGTCTTAGTAAACTAGTAATATGTTTTTCTTAAGATTAAAATTGAATCATTATTTACATTCAAAAGAGACTAGTGCAAAAGTATCAAATAATACAGAAAATTATATCTTACGTATACAAATTTATGTACGAGCACATACATGTTATATGTACAAGTTAAACAAAATTGAATAAAACCCGCTATAATCAGGGTGCTTTAGTACATACACAATATCCTACTTTCTAGCTTCTATGTAAAAAGGAAATGTTCAATACATATGTTTTTCTTATTTATTTGATTTCTCGTTCTATTGTAGTATGTCTAACGCCATTAATTTACGTTTTCCATTTAAGATTAAAAAGAGTTGTAGTAAAATTAATCAAATGGAAATTGTTTACTTTGTTGTCGGTTGATTATTTTGAAAAATGTTTAACATTATTTTTCATTCATGACATGACTATAAACCATATACATCTGTTTATAAATAAAAAAGTCTTATTTTAATCGGAAAATAATTAGATTAACTGTGATTAACATAAAACATAATTTCAATATTTTTTATTTAATTTCCTTAATTACGTTGTTAGAACCGGCTAACCTTACTTCAAACACAATTCAAAATTTCTACCCAGATAAATAAATTAATTACCTCAGTTCCTTGAACTTTTAACTTCATATGATCTTCTCTGGTGGTTTTACCATCTTTGCGTTTCTTCCAACAATATCCATCCCGCCTGTACCGAACCTTCTTTCGTGAATACAATAACATTGACCCACTCTTCGGTCTGAAAATAGGTATTAAAATAGAAACGATAAAATTTCATGACGTCTATAAAAAACAATTGGTATTTTATTTCGTTTTTTTTATTTTCACGTGACAAAATTCATTTCTTACAAATATTTCTTTAATATATAAAGTTATATTTTGTATTTTTTATGTGGAATACGTAATATACATTGCATAAAAATATGATTGTTTGGTTTCAGACAATATTTATCTTTGTTTCTAAACCTATTTTATTTTGTTCATACAAATAAAATAGAAACTAAAATAAATTTACAATTTTAATTTTAAACTGTTGAGTATCATCAAATAAGGAAATTAGACCTATCCGACTCCACGAATGAATCTTTTCCCTAACAATAATAATAATTCCCAACAACAAATTACCCCTCCATGATCACATGCGGGGATCACCATCTGTATAATTATCAACTATTAGGTTTAAGACAAACCCGCAGGATTGCCAAATTCGCGGTGTTGTTGTTACTAATAATGTTGTCAGAGATGTTGTCACTTTCTACTGGAAATTATGATGAAGTAATGATACTATCAGAGTCCCGTATGGTTGCAATAGATAAAAGTTCATGCTGCGAAGTAAGGGACTGATGAACTGACAGAGAGCAGTTCTTTCTCAAGACAACCGATTAGGGATTTGTCTATCCTTATTTGTCCAGAGTTATTCAGAGTTAGGAAGTGGCATTAAAAAATGATTCTAACCACAAAACAAACAAACATATATATGAGCGAAGGGAAGATAATGAAAATTTAAAAACCTTTGAATGAGAAAATTATAAACCGGTTTCAATTTTAAAAATACATTCTTGATATTTGTTTTGTTAGTTTCAAAAAATGAATTATCTGAGACCTGTATACCTTTTCAGTACCTCAACGATTTTGACGTAATGCTCCATGCAGTCTGCATTGTACAAATGTTCACTGCCAAACGACTATAACAAGCGAAAATTATTTAAAATCAATCGTTTTGCTGTGCAAAGGACAGAGAAAGCGCTTAAATAATTAATCTTCAGTTCCAGCAATCTCTTTCATTTTTGGATTGCTTAAATACTAGTAAATTAAACGTTTACATGTTATTGATAAATATGATCATTGTTTATCGGTGAATTTTTCAACAAGCACGAAAATTAAATTCTCTCATACTATTATAAGCAAGAGCTTTTCAACAAGCCCAATCAACTCATTTCATATACGAAAGAGAACTCTAAGTTTTTACTTTCAAGAATTTAACAGGATGGTTCTATAAATTTTAAGATCATTTGCGAACATCCTGATATAGTTCAGCATATTGAATATGACTGATAGAGTAGAAACCGAAGTCGGTGTCCACTCGTTAGCTGAAGAAAGTTTGAAGACAAACAGGTTTTAAACGTTCTCGATTATAAAAATCTTAAAAAGAAAATTGCTACACAGGTTTTTGAGTAAAACGAATTATCAAATTGTTTGCTTCTATTTATCTAACATACTAGACTACAAATATTACAATTTGAACGGGCGATTACGTCAAACAAAACCACAAAAATTAAAGTTGCAAGACTTTTGGTAAAACTGTATTGTATAATTAAAAATTATTATTCCTGCTTAAATTCCCTCCTTGAAAATTTAGTCCTTAAATTTATTTGAAACTTTTAATTTTTTAACTATTGGATTAATGGAAAAGGAACCCCCAATTAATGGAAAAACGTTTAAGTATGCAGTTTCATTAGGAATAGTCAATCGGTCTAGAACGTCGAGAAGCCCCGAATTTTGGTGAAATAAAGATTTTTTTTTTTGTCAAAACTCGTCATTTTCGGTAAAATCTAAAAGTGATCTGATCTGTTGTTTGAGGTTTAACTTGCAATCTTTCTATTTTAAACCGCTTTTCAGTAAATGCTATGCACTTTAAAAAATATTTGCAAAAAACGAAAAAGCGTCTATTAACTTATGTCCACTTCTGGTGGATCGATAAATCTCATTTATAAAATTTCAATATTAAATACTTTCTAAATATTTTCAAAAAAGGCGAAAAGCTGCCACTTCTTGTTTACCTATTTTGGCCAAAAATCACAGTAATCTGTTTGTTATTTTATGAACTTAATTATAAAATTTCTCGATCCGTCTGGCCTGTAGAGAAACACAGATATTTAGTCTGCGCAATATCATACACAGATATACAAACAGAGATTTTTGCAAACCACTTTTTTGGGCTTCGACGATTTAGCAAATAGTAAATCTGCAAAAATCTCGAGGTCAAAATGCGTGCTTGAAAATAATCGAGATTGACATAAGGACGTTATGTGTAGGGGACGCCGTAATGTATACCAAATTTTACTTTTCTGTGATCTTTGTCGCCTAATCTTCCGAAGCATAACTTATAATACTTATATCATCTGACATTGTTTAGGGAAAAGTAAGACACTAAAATACATAATAAATCAGTGAAACAAATCTGGTAGAATTAGAATTGCGAAAAAACATTTGTAATGTACCGTGTTGTTTTTACCGCTTGATTGTTATTAAATATTTTGAGAAGGGGGTCGGACTAATACTGAATGCAAAAATATCAGAACGCATTACAAGTAAAATCTAATGCGTAATGGAACCTAAATACAACTAAACAATCTTAATACAAGAAAATATAACGGAACAAATAATAATTTACTTCCAAGAAATACTTTAATTATGTGTGTTAATGTTTTGCTTAAGTTCTGCTCTATTTGTTTTTACTAAAAATGAAACTTTGGTTTTTTAAGCTTATTTTCTTTATAATTATTTTACTTTTAATGACACTTTTAATTCACGCGACACAAAGATTATAATAATTTTTTTATTGCTATATTTTGCTGTTTTTAAATTTATAAATAACAAAGATTTTATTTCAAGATTTATAACTTTAAATATTTAAATTAAAAAATGGAAATAACGAATGGATAATGTTTTCAACAAAAACTAAACGAACCAAAGTTAAAATAATGTTTGTTTTAGTTTTTTGTTAGCTGACAAGTTGTGTAACATTTAAGTGGAGAGTGCTGCAAACTATTAACAAATTGAAGGACATATATAATTTCTGATTACAAACGTTTGTATATATAGTTGAAAAATTTAGTTAGAAGCCCTGTCAATAACTAGGTTATAGCTTTGCTCATGCCGACTGTTACTACAACTTAATATTGTTTGGTATTATTCAGAAGAAGGAGCCAAAGGACAAACATTTTTAATTTTAATCTTTGACGTTTTCTTGACAAACAGAGACACTGTTTTGTATCGAAACGAGGAAAACGAAATTTCCGATGTCAATCTCCCCTCGTTTCTCGAGACACTCTGTAGAACATTATTGATACATAATTTTACTGTAACCTTGTAAATTACCTTGTCTTAACTTCTTTTGACTGCCATTCGGAATGCTTATCAAAACTAATAAGGATGGCTGCAATTTCCTGAAAAATAAAGAAAGAGAGAATTTTAATTAGATTTTTATTTTTGTTTAAATAAACATCTTTTATATTTTTAATTTTCTTTAAGTACAATATCTATAAGGATTATCCTTAAACTGTTGTAATGGTTCCCTTCAAATTTATTTTCAGGTATTCAAATCTTATTTACATAACACCATCTTGAATAACGTTTTATGTATTTGCACACCACGATTAATTGTGTTGTATTTTTAATTAACTTAATGTATGACCATCCAGAATGAATAAAAAGATTTGATAATTTTAATTCGGATATATAAATTTATCTCAATAAATTATTGTCGAAATTTTGGAACCATCGCGACAAAAAATTGAACAAGAAATCTAAATACACACACTTTTTTTATGATTAAAATACGTAATATGTTAGAATTGGTTATATGTTAGTGGTGTAGCTGCTGTAGCATATTATAATCTTATCAATTTTGTGTTTTACCTTAATTTATTCTTAATTTGGTTAATAATACAGGTAAACCAAAAAGGTAAAAAAATTGAAAATCACTTAAAATTTCATTAGCTTAATGGAAAACTATGAAAACAAGCTTAAATTTGCATAAACAGCTCATCAATCAAAACAAGGGAAATTTAAAAACAAAACTGTAAATTTAATTCGATAATATTTACTCCGGATTTTGTGCCAATGACCTTGACAACATTTAGATGTTCACAATTTTCTAAAATTGACTAGAAATGAAAAAAAATCATTTATCTTCTTGGATAATAAAATAAAAGTGAAATTATTGAAAATACTACAAATATAATAAACTGTTACAAAAAATGGGAAACGATGAATAAAATATATAAAACAGTTTATTGGATCATAAAATGGAAATAAATTTCCGTTTTTTTCTTTTTTGCGTAAGAATGGATACTAAAAATAATCGGCAGGTCTATAAAAAAATCATTATTACTTAAATTATGAAATGGGTATAGTATATAAAAGGAATTGAGGTTGAGATTATTTCTGTATACGTTGCTTATTTGTGACATATTATATAAATTTAGCGACAATACGAGTAGAAATAAAAAGAGGTCCTAATTAAATTATGCATTTTCGAATCATACATTTATACATACACAAATGTTATCAGCGTAAGGGGTTGTTTAAATGGTAATTTATTGTTTAAACCAAAATTTTATCTGAGAAGAAGATGGGCGAGGTAGCTTACTCTGAAAGGTGTAAAGTAATGGCGGGTTTAATAAAATAATTAAATTTCTAGTTCATTTTAATGAAGTATAACATGCAACTTTATCAGTTATGGTACCAAAGTTACCTATAAAATTGTTAAGTTTAGTAATATAAAATGGTTAAAAAAATTTGTTAAGTTGGAGTGTCTGATCATCTTATACCGTAGACAGACACTAACTAGATAACCTCTTTATTTAGATTATTAAGTTATTTCTGCCTCTCTGTCTGTACTCGATTCTGTCAGTCACCACAATTTGTTTATTACGATTATTATAATTTAATTTTCAATCTAGATGAATGAAAATCGCGATAAATTTTGTGTCTGCCTACGGCATTAAATAATAAAAAACCCGTCATAGATTTTGAGAACAAGTCACTGTGCATAGTGTATGGTATTTATTATTCCTAGAGTACTTACTTGACAAATCAGTATTAACTTAACGCTAGATGGATGCGAAATTAAATTCATTTCATGAAACGACAGACAGAGCATAAATTTTATTTCCCATCTAGGAGCCATTAGGAAATTACTTATATATAAAAGTAAATAAATTATGTTGAAAGTTTTTAATATTTTTGACCGTTTTTGCTAAGGTTGAATAAATATGAGTTAAATAATATCAATAGATACAACTCGTAATAAATTAGTACCAGAAATCAATTATACAAATCGTATTTCAACCGAATCCTTCATTCTCCAGTAACAATAATATGCAAAGGCTATTTTTGAAAATAATAAAATTACAATAAATAAAGGAACCCTATTCTATGTCCTTAATTTTAAAATCACTTAATTTATTGATTATGTCAAAAATTTACTTATAATAAATGCCTAGTTAATTCAGGTCACATTCAAACATGTGTACATATAATAATTTGTACAAGGCGCGTTTAGTTTTTATTACCATAACGATAAAAAAATTAAATTTAATTTAAAAAATTGAAACTTTCGCATTCATGTCAGAACGTTTGGTTTATATGTACATATGTGCGCTTTTTGTGCTTAACCGTTTTTAATACATATGTAACGCTTTTCTTTTATTAAATTTAATATTTTATGTGATCTAAATTAGAACGCATGATTCTAAGAGCAAGTTTTCTAAAACTGTAAGTAGGAAATATATTCGCTGAAACTAATCTAGTAACAGAACAAATTATACAGAACTTTTGTTTTGCCAGAAAACCCATTTTACTCTGCAATGCAAACATAGGATGTTTTTATTTTCAAAAGCTAAATTTAATCAAAATTTGTTTGTTCCTTAAGATAAGTTGTATTTTTTAGAAACAAATACCTATGGTTTTAATTAAAAACAACTACAGTGAGGAGGATTGAAAAGAACAGTGTACCGTAATATAGGATTTCCACAGAATCGGTCGGATTTTTGATCGAGCGAGTAGCTTTATTACAACTTTTAGCTTAAAGCAAGAAATATTAATTTCGCACTAGGCGTGTTAAAACACGTCATGTTTTTATTATGGACCAGGGCGCGTATTCTTGAAATCGGTGGATATTTTTGTCTACAAATTATAATTTGCATTAAAATTCTTTATATTATTCGAATTTTTCGCCGGCTACTTTAATCGTTTTTTTCAAATTTGCTTGCAAGTTTTCTATTATTTAAGCTTTCACTACTAAACAAAAATCGGTGGAAATTTCCGCTTTGGGATTTATCCACCGATTTTTGTTTAGTAGCGAAATAAATAATAGAAGACTTAAGCAAATTTGAAGCAACGATTAAAGTAGCCGACGAAAAATCCGAATGATATAAAGAATTCTAATGTAAATTATAATTCGTAGACAAAAATATCCACCGATTTCAAGAATACGCGCCCTAACGTATAGTAAATATGGTGAGAGTAGGACCAAAATACCTTTAAAATGATTTTATGATAATTAAATAAAACATATTTGTGTTTTATTTAAAATCAAATACTTAATTTTAATTTTAAAAAAAAAATTTTTTGGTTTAATAAAAGGTCCAACGATAAGGACCTGACTTTTAAATATATATTTACATTTTTTAATTATTTATTTAATTTTAACATTTTGAGGAACGTCTGAAGTTAAATTATGCAAACAGTATGTAAGTGGGTCAAAAAAATGTCAACCGTCAAAATATTATCCATCGGAGTAAACAAATTGATAAGTACATAGTTCAGATTTTCTAAACTTTCAAATTAAATCTATATTACAACTAATAACCTTTAATTACCTCAGAATTCAATTTTGGTAATATGTTAGAGTAATGTGAATTAAGATAAGTATTATTTATATTTATTTAGACTAATTATTTTTCTTATATTCATATTTGTGTGTTTCTAGGTTATGACAACATATAATAATCACATTAGAAGATGTTTTCAACATTATAATAAATTCAGTCTATTCTAATTCTAAATATTTGTATCCGCAGCTGCAGCTGCTGTAAAATGACGGTGGTGAGACTGTCGATTTTCGTAAGTGAAAGATGACAAACAGTATTTCTTAATTTTTTTTTTCACCTAAATTTGAGCTTTCAAAAACTTTAATAAAGCTCAATAAATTATACAAGAATCAGTTACTCGATAATAAATATGTATGAAGTAGGTTTGGAAAAAACAATTTTGAAAACAAAAAAAATATGTTTTCTCAGTCCAAAATAAAAATTGTGAAAAGTACCTGTTTAAAAAACATACCAAAAATGCATTGTGAATATTTTTTGGACGACGCCCAACATTGTTTTACAACACAAAACTGTCTTGTAAAAGCAAAAATCATTATTTCTGCTTAAATTTGAGAAAACCAATAAGGAGAACCCTTATTGATAATTTAATCTTTAAATTTATTTGAATTTACAAAAAACGAAAAAAAATTACAACTTTGCAATTTTTTGTAAATGCTAAATTTTTCAGCTACATTGCAAAAATTGCAAATGAGCTATCAATTTCGGTACACAGATTTCCCAATTAATGGAAAAAGGTTAGAAACGAACTTTGATTAAGAGTATAGCCAATCAGCCTGCGCCACTATTCTTCCCTTGAGAATAGGGAATTGGGAAACATTTTCATAGCATTTTTGTCTAAATTATATTGGTTTGGTGTACATACTTTTGAAACATTGTTGATTGGGAAACTTTTGTTCCACAAAATTTTTATAATGTAAAATAATTCCCAATATATCTTTGTCTTTGTTTCAAAAATATTTATGGCCCTCGTTAGCTTAGTAAGTAGAGTGCTTGCTCTGTTATTCGGGGGTCCCGGGTTCGATTCCTGGTGGTGACCAGTAAAAAAGTTGCGACTGGGTGTTTTTAACGTGTCATATGTTATTTATATATATATGTTCGTCCACTTTCAAATTTTCAGATTTACAGCCATAGTAGTTACGGCTTTGTCCTTAATATTTATACCCAACTAATTCGAACAGTGGGCAGGAAGTAAAAGAAAAATATAATTTAGATAAAAATGGTAAGAAAATATTTTCCCCAATTCCATATTCACAGGGAAGGCCAGAATAGTGCCACTGGAGTGTTGAGATGCCGAATTTTGGTGAAATAAAGATATTTTTTTTGTCAAAACTCATCATTTCAGCTAAAATTCACAAACATGATCTATAAATTTTGTTTGAAACTTAATTTATAATCTTTTTATCTTACATTGTTTTCTCGTAAATGCTTTATATACTTGCTAAACTATTTTCACAAAACGAAAAAGCTGATGTAGAAGCTATCAGAAAAACGAAAAAGCTGCTGTAAAAGCTATCAGGACCTCCTAATTTATAGAAAAAGCTTAAGTATTTCGCAAAAGAAATCAAGCGTTCTGTATTCGAGATCTATGTAAACGAGTATCGGGTGTTGGTCACAACATATTCATCCCCCTTCCCTTCCACCATTTTTTGTCTGTTGCGATATAGCCAATGTTAAATCTGCAAAAGCTCTCGGTCAAAATTTTAATGATTACTGTACTATATTTTACTACGTAATAGAAAGTAAAAAATGGAGGAAGCCAACATAAAGCTACTAGTTATATTTTTACTTTGGTTTTTTCGATTGTAGTAATGGTGTCTGTGATTGTGCCGTATATTGGTCTATTTCAGCACTCTCAAATTAAATACACAACCGTAGGAAATTCTTCCATTTAGCGTCAAACTGTATGACAACGACTATGATAATCGACACCTACTTATACACAATCAACTTCCCAACCACCTCATACTTTTCTTTGCAATAACGCTGGATCGCGGATAAATTTGAATTTTTGGACTTATAGATGACAAATGTGTAAGAATCACAACAATCTGTTTCGAACAGATGAGAAGACTGATTTTTTCAAATCAATAATCTCATCTGTTCGAAACTGATTGTTGTAATTCTTACACATTTGTCATCTATAAGTCAAAAATTCAAAAAATCTACTAGTTATGTTCCGAGGAGTCTCCGTTTTAATTAAATGTAAATCGTTTTTAATCACAGCCGCTTGTAGCACCTTCTGTAACTATACGATATAATCCACAACAAGCTTGTTCAGGCCATGCAATTTTTCCCAATACAATCTTGATGACTTAAAAGATTATCCGAGTTCAGACAAAAAAAAACAAATTTGATGAAATAGAAATTTAGAGTAGCGCAAGAAAAGAATCGCAGTAAAACCCATCAGGCGAAGGCGCAGCGTAAAAAATCAACTCAGAACCCAATCAATCATAACAGTATTCAGTCGCCATCTTCAAATCATACCGAGGATGTTTCAAAAATTGATGTTTATCCCGAAGGTTGAAAATCATGTATGGAATGTAATAGAGTTAATAATCCCATAAGATAATTGGGAAACAAATTCTGATATGAGCGGATACGAGGATGATGATGGCATAGATCATACCATTTCGACTATGGTGAAACCTAAACTAACTGATCTATATCCCTTTTGTGTTTTACTAACACAATTGTGCGAGTAGGGCAAAAGTACCATGTCAAAAATGTAACGCCATTACATACTATAATTTTTCACTCACACAATTGTGTGGTTTGTTTTTCAATTGAGCCATTTTTTTTAATTTTTTGGTTGAGAAAGGGATATATTTCTTAATATTGAGTTTAGGTTTCACCATAATCAAAATGGTATGATCTATGTCATCATTATTCTCGTTTCCGCTCATATCAGAATTTGTTTCCCAATCATCTTTTGATAACCCCAAATCTATTAAAGATCGTTGTATTTTAGATTGGCTTAAACTCCAATAGGTTATACATATATATATATATATATACATATATATATATATATATATATATATATATATATATATATATATATATATATATATATATATATATATATATATATATATATATATATATATATATATATATATATATATATATATATATATATATATATATATATATATATATATATATATATATATATATATATATATATATATATATATATATATATATATATATATATATATATATATATATATATATATATATATGTATATATATATATATATATATATATATATGTATATATGAATAAATAAAATAAAAAATAAAAATAAATAAATAAATAAATATATATATATATATATATATATATATATATATATATATATATATATATATATATATATATATATATATATATATATATATATATATATATATATATATATATATATATATATATATATATATATATATATATATATGTATATATACATATTTACTAATTTAAAATAATCCAATTACACAATTATATATTCAGTAATATTAAATAAAACAATAATTCATTAACAATAAGCAAAATTTAAAATTTAAAATTCAACCTATATAATTATTTATAAGAGTTTCATAATATAGCTTCGAGCTTTTCTTTAAATTATGGAGATTCACTGATTCTTTTATAATTTCTGGTAGTCTGTTATATAATGAAGGGCCTGAAAATCTAATTGATATACGTCAGACTATACGTTAGTTATAGAACCGCAAGATATCTTATTTGCAAATCTGGTGTGATAATTATCTGGTGGGATAAGAAATAGGGTTCCAATATATTCCTTCCATGATCAAAAACATAATAAATTAGAATCGTCATATCCACAAGCGCAACTTGAGTAACTGATAAGCATAGAATAATTCCGATTTGTTTAAGAAGTGACTAAAACGCGTATTTAAGAATTTTCTAAGGTTTTATCAAATAAGAACAAGGTGGAAATGGGTATATACTTATAAGTTACAGTCTTATCACCACTTTTAAAAACTGGCACAACTTTAGCAATTTTTAAATGATTGGGAAATTCATCAGCTTGAAAAATTGTATTTATTAATTTAGCCAGCATTTCAGGGAAATGGGAGGCGTTACGCTTTACAAACAAATTACATTTATATTATCTGTCCCACCACCTTTACTATTATTTAACATAGAAATGATGTTACTTCCAGAGCAGTAGTCGATGACATAAATATTGAATCTAAATCGAGCATAATGTATTGAACTTATGTATGTTTCTATCACTCCCAATTGCCTGGCCAATTGAAGCTCCTATATTAATAAAATAATCATTAAATAAGTTTACTACATTTATCAAACGGAATTGGGCGATTCGAGCCTCACGTCTAATCTGCTATCCTCCTGGGAGCACTAAAAATAGATGATAAATCGAATGAATTTGATAATGACTTTGATACACAGGGAACTTAAGTCGAAGGACGAGGGAATAGTTTTAAATTTTTGGATTTTTATCAGGTTATGAATGCTTAAAGCACAGTTTATACCTATCCAGATTGTTCTCCACTGTGTTTAATTTACCTAGCATTATTTGTTAAGCCTCATTATTAAATAAGTTTACTATATCAGTTATATTTATCGCCATTAATTTCGATAGCTTCAATATTAGATTTGGAGTTGTTTCTGGCCAAAAACTGATTGATATGTTTCCATAATTATTTTCTGACTCACATTGCTAAAGATATTCTCATAATATTGTTTCTTCGCAAAATACATCACAGATTATATTTTCTTGTTTGTTGATTTCGATTTTCTATGTTAGAGTTTAATTTGTATTTTTTTAAAATTCGGTTAAGTTTCCCAATGAGCTTTTGCGAGTTAAATGTCATCCAGGGACAAGAATGATTCCTCAATTTTGCAACAACACTTTTAGCTACTGTAAATTTTACGATTGAATGATTGTATTTCTCAGAAATTTGCTTAATAGTAGGTTCTGGATCAGCAGTATCAAAATCTGTTTTAGTAAGAAAATCGTCAAAATAAAAATCAATTTTATAAAAATCAATAATTGTTTGTTCTAATTTTTGCCGGAAAAATTTAGGTTTGAAGAAAATGGATGAAAAAATAAAATTATGATCACAAATGTCTGAAAAAATTGTTGAATTATGAACAGCTTTAATGTTTGTGAAACTACATACAACATGATCAATAATATTGCCATTGATTGACCTAGTGGCAAATATATTAGTAACAATCATCCCGGAACTCATTAATATGTTCTTATAATCAGAGACTAAATCCAAGATCTTATTTACGAAAATATTTAGATCTCCGACAATGATTGTATCTGTCTTATTTACATTAATGCTGTCCAAAATGCTTCAAAACATTTCAACATCACAGCTACGTGGTCTATAAAAGGCCGAAAGCTTAGTACAACTATACTCGGGAAGCTTAACACATATGAAATGAAAAGAAATGGCCATCATCGCACTTTAAAATGAAAAATTTTAAGGTATTTCTAATAAAAACTGCTAATCCTCCTCCTATTCTATCGTCACGACAAAAGAAGATACGTTGAAAATTATTTATATAAAATGAGTTTGTATGATTACTCGTAACCCAAGTGTCCTCAAGAACTATTATATAAATTACTAAATATAAGATCATCATCAAGTTTATCTTTTCTATTCATACTTCGAATATTATACTGCAGAATATTTAATATTTTTGACGTAGAATCAAACCGAACCAAATATTCAAAATAAAATTCTAATATTGTTCCTATAAGTTAAAAAACAATTACAAAGTGTTTTCGTTATTAAAAATAAAGTGTTTATATTACGATGAAAGACCGAAATGTTCGACCTAAAATTAGAAAAAATCTTCAGAAGCCTTCAGAAGCCTATGAAATGGGAGTCATATATTCCTTAAATGAGTCTCTCGTAACCCAAAATACCTTTTTTTATGATATTAAAGACATTTGAAATAGTAGAGACTAAAGACTTTATTAACTGCCATGTGCTAGCAGGAGCTAATTGCGCCCCTCTTATCGCTTAGCCTAATATAAGAAACTCGATTGTGAATGATTTTTACATCTTCCGATGAAACCGATTTGATGAGAGGGTTCAACATAACATGGCACTATTCTTTCCCTGGTTTTCCCTGGGACTAGGGAATTAGGAAACATATTTTGAATATGTTTACTGCAAAAATTTTCAAAACAAAGTTAATTGGGAAACTTTTGTTCTCCAAAATTTTTATATGGACAAATATTTTCCCATTTAACTTTGTTTCGAAAATATTTACACCAAACTAGAAAAATACAATTTAGACAAAAATGCTATGAAAATATTTTTCCCAATTCCCTATTCCCAGGGAAAGCCAGAATAGTGCCACGAAGGAAAATCGCTGATTTACTATTGATTCGTTAATTAAACAAATCACCACTTCATAATATCAGTGTTATGAATAATATTATGAAGTGGAGATTACTGTAGAAGAAAACGTAAAAAAATTGTTCTGAATTATGTAATTTTGTTTGAAGTTTAATTTACAATTTATTAATTTTAATAATTTTTTCGTAAATGCTCTACACTTTTCATGATTTGCAATAAACGAAAAAGCTTCATTGGAAGCAGCCACTTCCGACCTCTGCTAAAAATCACTGGGATCTCTCAATTAATGCAAAAGGTTTACGTATGAAGTTTCAACCCGATTAATCAATCCGTAGGGACACAAAAAATTGTAAGAAATTTTGCGGAAAATCAGCTTTTTTCAAAAATCGTCGTATGGTTGCAAAATTAATTTATAATCTCATAGTTCATAACAGTTTTTCTCACAAATGATATATTTTTTAAAATATTTACAAAAAAAAGCTTCTATGGATCATGTGACTTCTTTTGGACAGATTTTGGCCAAAAATCACTAGAACTCCCAATTTATGGTAAAAGGTTAAGTATAAAGTTTCACCCAAATCAATCAATCCATCTAGGAATCTTTGTACAACTACAGTTTGTTTGTCAAAAATCGGTATGGGCTGATATTGCTTCAAAATTAATAATTTTTCTATTTTAAAACAGTAACTATGCTTGACTTTCGAGTATTGGGGGCAACAAATTGAAATTGGAACGTGTGAGCTGTGATGTGAAGTGAAAAGTTAGCTCTAAAATAAAAACGTTTACCGATATGCATATGCACTAAATTTTGTGACATGTTTAGATGGTTGTTTAATTATACCCTTCCAGCCCTGAGAACTCATTGATTAAATATTGACAAGCATGTACAACCGCAACCGTCTAGTACCGCTACAAGCATTCTATGTTAACACTAACATTTAGGTAAGTTGTTCAGAAATGATCTGAACAACTTATATTCGAAACAATCAAATCATCAAGGCAATCTAAAGCTCGAACAAGTTGTACCTTGCCAAAGTCATATCCTTAAACAAGCTCTGGAATCAATGAAGAGAGAGCTTTGAAGTTATCGAGGCTTAGATGGCTCGGACACCTCATACCTTCACAAAATCGTGTCATAAAACAGGGCCTGGAATCGGCACCAATGAACACAGGAAGTTACGGAAGACCTGTATTCGGTGAATGAATTATTGCTCTTCAAAATATTGGTAATCGTGTCTGGCAGCCTTTTATTACAGATCGAGCTAATTGGAAGAACATTGTTGAGGAAGCCAAATTCCTTCATTGGACGGGAAAGGTTCGGAGTCGAACTCTATAAGCATTTTTGTTGCCTATAACATATAAGAAAATAGCTTTTCCACAAAAATAAACACAAACCACCACACCTAAACATTATTACCACCCCCACCCAATATCCAACTCAAACCTTCAAAACCCATCTCACCCGCACCACCCATATCATCACCCTTTAACACTTCAAATTCCCACACCAAATCCAAAATACCTCATCCCACCCCTTTTCACCTCCCATACCACCACTCCTCACCCCCATAACAACACCACCCACAGAAACCCACACCCAGACGAGATATATTTTTCTTCCACATTTACATGCTCTATGAAACCAAAATAGAATAGAATATAAAAAAAATTCTATCAATTTTAAAAAGAGGGGTTAAAAAAACCCTACATATCTCCGTAACACCCAATACATAACACCCTAACCACAAAAACGTCCAAATCAATAAGGATCATTCCCATGAATTGCTTGAACTTTTAGTGAAGAAATTAAGTTGATATCTCCTTCCGTTCTCAAGTTATCGGGGACACAGACGGACAGACAGCAAACCGAAACCATATGGTATAGCATTTTTTTTAAACAAAAATGCTTAAAAAATAATTCTACATAAACAATAGAAACTGTTTTGTTTTAAATATCAATAAAACTCCTGAATAAATATTTAAAAAATGTTTGAAAAGCTGCGCAGAGCTGAGATTTTATTGTTGTAGTCTCAGCTAAATGTATCCAATACAAAAAATATAGCGAGTATTTTGTTTCTTTTAATATATACCATAGATGTTTCTTTTAAGTTTTGGTTTAACTGTATAATTGCTAGGTAATACTGTTCAAAAATGTTCAGTTATAAATTATAAAATTGGATTTGTATACGTGTACAGGATTGAGAAATTTCACAACACAAAATGATAAAATGATTAAATCTTTCAGTTTCGATAAAAGAATGACACTCGTTACAAACAGATTAGATTGAGAACTAGAAATAGGGGTTTTTAATTTTGTTTTTAAATAATGTAGAATTTTATGTTATTTTCATTTTATGTCCGAGTATCTTACTTAACTCAGCAGAATCAGAAATAGCTAGATTATTTTCTTAATCATAAAGTTTTAATACTACAACAAAAGCCAACGAGGAAATATTAAATCTTTGAATGTAACAGATGCTTTTAAAATAAAACAATTTTAATATTTAATAAACTAGAAAATGTTTTATGCTTATAAATAAATATTTGTATAAAAGTTGTGTCTGTATGACTTTATATTTGTTTAATATTATTAAATAATTTATAGGCTGATGATAACTTTAGCATCGAAACAAAATTCTGTTTGAAAACAATAAAACACTGACTGCAAGAGACATTATTTTTAATAACGTATCCAATAATCTAAAAAAACTTTTTAAAAATGTATGATTGATACATGATGATGTTGTTAAAGAAAAATTTCATAAATGTCCTGACACACATAATAATATCAAAATAAAATATTTACTTGTACAACCATCAAAGCCAAATAAGAACTTTTATCAACCGTTTTAAAAAATGAATCTCCTTGTCTTGCGATAACCATCCCGAAAGAAAAAATGATTGTACAATAAATATGTGAATACAATAATAATATTAGAAAGGAAACGTTTTTTAGACATATAATATATATTTTTTATAATGTCGAACGTACTCATATATCCCGAAGACGATGAAGTATAAGAATTTTAAAGAACATCCTAGCAACGTGACAATATCATTTTAACAATAATATACTTAGTATACAAGAATGAAATAAACAGGATATCAATGAAATAAAAAAATAATATTTTATGATTATTACTTTTTACTATACATATATAAGCATATGTTTGTTGTGGAAAATGATAATGAATAATATATATACTTGATTTTTCTTAGTATTTTTATTATTTGATTTAAAATAATTTAAGAAATATTCGTTATGTTTTAGCAGATTATCAAACGATGTTTAACAATTTTAAGTGGTCTATAAAATGTATTTAAAGCCCTACATTTCATCCGTGATATAATTGGAAAAATTCGCCCTATACATTTTCTAAGCAAAATAAATTTAAGAGATTATATCATCTATATACAGCTAATTTAAATTTCAAGAAGATAATATCCTAAATATTCTAACAGAAACCAATGTTAGTTTGGCGCCAGATTGTTTTTATTATAACACATTTTTACAAATACAATTTTTTGTTCAATTCAAAACGTATTACAAATTTTATGAAATTTTGGGTTATTCTGGATTGATTTATACCTTTATAACTACTAATTTTATATTAAATTGATTTAAAAATACATGATCTGTTTGATATGAGCTGTCCACAATTTGAATATTAAGTACATGGTGTTTTAAGAAAGAAACTGCTATAAAATAGATGAATTGTTACATATTGAGAGAACAGAAAGTACATATTTACTTAATATATTATGTCTTACTAATACAATTAAATTCTATTCTTCTGGTAATTCTCAAAATTAAATTACGAAGAAGAAACAGCGGCATACTTTGCACAAGAAAACAAACTCAAACGTTTGTAAAAATGGGGCAGAAAACGAAATTTCCAAGCAATATTAGTCGTAATTCAGAACTATATTACATAACCTTATGAGAAATCATACTTTACTATAATTTTTAGTAAGCGCAACCATTTGTATTCTTCACCACGTTTTCTACAAAGCAAAGTAATAAAGTTCGTCAAACCTCTCATTGATATCTGATTATCCAAGTCCAATTAGAAAATCTATATTGTGATATGATATTATATGTTATGATAAGAGACGTACAGGACAACCAACAATGGCGATCCTAGGTATGTATAGCACATTCTTGGAGTAAACGTAGTCCAATATCAAAAACATATTTGAAAAACGAATCGTACTCCAGAATTATGCGGGCCCAGGCCCTGCATGTATCCTCACATTAAAGGTAATATAAGGAAAGTATTATTTAGTTTTAGAAACGACTAGGACGCCACGCAACAAAGTTATTATCTAACTACTTTGTTAATCAAATATACATACGATTTGTTAATTATTTACACATACACACGTTATCTATGGATAAGAGATGTGTCCGATTATACCAATATTAGTTTTGCTTTTTATAATAATAGCACAAAAAAAATGATTTTTAACAATAAACCTAGAGTTGATCACCTTTCCAAGTCTGTCTAGTTTCTCCTATATTGGCCAGACTGGGTGCAATTTTGGAGTTAGAGCTAAAGAACATTTATCTGGTTGCAATCAATCAACTTTAAATAACCAATTAACTTTACAAAATCATACAGCTAGCCTGAACAATTTAGACATATTACATATACAACCCAAAGGCAGACGTTCTTACTAAAGAATCTTACGATTTTCGCAAATTCATATTTCTTAACCAAAATATTTTTAACGAACAGAGAGAATCCGTTTCTCACCAATTGCAGATTCCGCTCCTTTCTATTTTCACGTTCGTAATAATTTGACTAATATATGTCGGGTAATTAAACGTACTACAACATATCTTGGATTTTGTTACTCAGCCGATGACTAATCACCTACCTGCTATCCTCTTCCCCTTTTTTTATTAATTTTTCCGTATGAATATCAGTTGGTTGAGACGATCAATAGATTCATTTGTATCGCCTATTTTTTGTCCCTCCTTCTTTTACTTTTTTTGCTTTTATTATAAAAATAAAGTTACTTTTACAAATCAGTAGATACCCCTGATGATGACCTAACAAGTTTTAAATCGATCGAGTGATTTTTCAAACATTTTGAATCAATTTGTTAACTAAAATATACAAAAATAAGTTTTTGCGAAATAGAAAAGTTAAGTGAAATGTGTCCTTATACTCGTACACAGTCGGTAGGAGTATTTTCTCGCAATCATGTTGTCGTTGCGCCTTTCTCTCAAATAGTCGATCTATAATTTTGACTCGTTTTAGGCTGAGAGATTTGCAGGTAATATTTTTTCCCGTGGAATAGTACCATTATTTATCAAGAGGTACTGATTTGGATGTCGTTCTGTTATATCATGCATCCCTAAACACAGTAATTATACAATGCTTCCGTGACGCAAATGCCGACGGTATCACTATTTGAGTATCCATTCTCCCAAGTAATGTTTCGCCAAATTGAAGTTGATAAATCTCTTGATTTTCACGGCGCTCAAGAAACCAAGCACTCAGCTCGATTAACTCTAAAAACTCTAAAAACTAAAAACTATTTAACTATTTATAGGTATTGTAAAAATATTGGCGGTTTTCTTAAATTTGTAGTTTAAATTGGATTAACCGTTTGAGTCCCAGGGGGTATTGAGAAAACAATGTCGAAGAATCCAAAATAGCGCGATCGCGGTTTCTCTAAATGAGCAAAAGACAATCTATTGAGACTCTACAGGACAATCTATTGAGACAAACCTATTGTAAAATGTACTATTTACATTAAAAGGAGCTGTGTGATGTACTTGTTTCAGTAAATCTAAACGCGCGACTTCGACACACGGTAACGCACCGTCAGTTGTCGACAATGTTCGAAATATGCTGGGTTTTCTCGACGTGTATACACCAGTATATGTAATAAACAATTGACATTAAATTCAAAACGCGGTTATCTTCATTGTATTTCTCATAAGGAAGAAGTTTTATACTTTTTCATAAGAAAATCACCAGCCTACTGAAAATTTTTTTAAAAAATTTTCTTACTTTTCTGTGAAGAAAAACTCATAAATTTTCTATTGGGGATGCACTGTTACTTGTATTATGAATATGCATATAAAATTAATAGTATATAATCTACCGTTTGTGCAATTGGAATCATGGATTTTGTTTTTTATTATAAGTAGATTTTGGCACCATTAATAATATTTTTGTTTCTCGTAATTTCTCTCGTAACTCCCGTCTCGCAGTATATTTACTCGTACAAAAATCAGATGCTCGCAACGTAAAACCGGTATTTAGTCCGTCTACTTTTTATCGTGTGGGGATGTACATGATCCAAAATTGTATTAATGGATTTGCTTTATTGGTTTTATGTTGTGTGTATGAGAGCGCAATAATCATCATTTTAATTAATATAGTCGGTACGAAACCAACACTAATGTATTCTACATACATTTGTGTTGGTTTCGTTCGATATTATTTTTTAGACAGAATTTTAATCACGTGTGTTTCGTTTGAGCATGATGTTTGTTTCACGATAAATGATTGTTGAATGATTTTTTATACGCGACTTTTTCTTTACTAAGGTACGAATTAAAGCGTTAAGGGGTTTTGTTGTATTTCTTCCTCAAAATACACGATTGATGGTGTGAATGAGTAGCTGTTCTAACGTGAGGATCAGGGAAGGTGAGACTTTGCTCAGTATATATCTCTTGTGTTCACAAGAGGTACAATGTGCAGGAGTGTGGATATAGAAATAGATGACTATATATTTTTTACTTTTACTTTAGTTTATTTCTTTGGAAGATCTTTATTATTTAAAATCTCTGCAACGTGAATAATATAAGGCGATTAAAATTAATTTTATATTTATTTATTATTTCTATTACTTATTATTATTATTATTTATGAATATATTATTATTATTTATGAATATATATTATTTATGATCAGAATTCTAGGGGAGATCGTAGTTGCAACATTTTTGATCAAGAGGTCTCTTTATTTACAAGTTTACTAATTAAATGATTAAATGATTATTGCCTTTTGCAATAGAATGTTGTTTTCGATATTCTTTCTAATTGAATTCAAGTATGTTTATTTCTGTTATTAAGAAGACATGAATGTTGTATTGTTAGTCCCAGTGTATTTAATTATTGGTAATTAGTAAAGGCAGCTCAATATATGACAATACTTAATTAGTAGACATTACAACCTGTCATTTTTTACTCACACACATTTGTGTGGGTTGGACTTAGAAAGAAGCAAAACAATTTTTTGTCTGGCATCAAAAAGAATATCGTATCCACAGAAAACGTGTGTATGTTTAAATAATTAATAAATCGTAAATATAATTTATTAACAAAGTAGTTAGACAATGACTTTTCTACGTGGCGCCCTAGTCGTCTCTGTGACTAACTAATCCTTTCCTTATATTACCTTCAATGTCAGGATGCAGGCAGGGCCTGGTCCTGCAAAATTCTGGAGTACCATTCGTTTTTCAAATATGCTTTTGATATTGGGCTACGCTTACTCCAGGAATGTGCTATACATATCGCCATGATGGTTGGCCTGTACGTCCCTTATCATATCATATCATATCATATATCATATCAGTATATCACTTTGGACGGCAGTCCAAACGAGTGACGAAAGCACCTAATGTGCTGGAAGTCCAACTCGTACATATACAGCTAGTTTCGAACTAAACTCTTTGAGGCCGCCAGGATCATTTTATATACCATTGGAAAGGTGTTGAAAAGTAACCCCAAATAATGTATAAAAGCATGAATTTTTACCAACATTGAGTGAATATATGACCTTCCGATTGCCCAAAAAATCAGTTTTTCGAGTATAACTGCCCCAAAAAGTGCCCCAATTATTTTTTTACGTCAATACCAATTCAACGACACCTCAAACGTCCAAAACGGACGATTTTGACTAAAGTTATGACATTTGGAAATTGTTCCATGGCGTCTCCATATAATCATGTTTTGGTATATATGATGGTTTGTTTGTCCGTACTTCTTTTATTTGATTCTCATATTTTCAGGGTTTGTAGTACTTAAAAAACTAAGCAACTTTTGTTTTACAACTTTTTGATTTGGCCGTAATGTTGGCCGCGGCCGGCATCTGAACGGTCATTTTTGGCCTTTTGGCCACGCCCACAGCGCTGAAATTATTTGACATACCCCGGACATATGCATATCGTTGGAAAAGTATTGACGCCACCTATCAAATAGCTTATAAAAAAATTTCAAAAAGTTAGGGTTGAGGGTCATTTTGGCCAAAAAACTGAAAAATGCCTAATCGACCACATCATCATTAGCCACAAACCTCGCCTACAATACATGGCATCAACCGTTTGTCCCAGAAAAGTCGTATATTTTAGATATTGACCTCCATAACTTAAAAGCCACCCTAATTTTTGGTAAAATTTCATTTTTTGTCAAATGCACCCTAATATCGGTCCGTTGTGGTTCATAATGATAGTGAATCAACGTATTACAATGAAACAAATATAAATACATCAAATTATTATCATTGCTAAGAGAATTTTTACCAGTGACCCCTTTTTCAAAACAAAAAATGAATATACTGACAAATTGATGTGATCGAAAAAATCACCAAATACATTAAACATTTGACAGTCTCTTTAAAAAATAAGTAAGTAGATCTTATCTCCCCTCCCATCGCATGAAGATGGAATATCAGCGATGGGGTAGCTAACATTAATTTTTGTTTCCAACTAACACACTAAAATATGTATATTTTATTGTATTGTTTAAAGCCGGAATTCCATTACTGCCGCTTTTTTTGTGCAGAAAACCAGAAAGAGATAATATCAAAAATCCGACAAAAACAGACTATCTTTATTTTATAGCGAAATTTTAAGGGGAATATTTGACAACTACGAAATTATAACCAAAAATAGTTAAAAAAATGAAAATTATTGTTAAATCAATTTTATTTATATCTCTAAAGTACTAAAACATCTAAATATTATTTGTAGGCATCATTTTATTACGTTTTTAAATTATTTCCTTTCAATAATTAAAAACCAAGAAAACGCCTTCCTATAAAAAAGTTAGGGGAATATTTGACCGCGTTTGTAACATAACCTAAATAATATCTCATTATTAATACAGAGTAAATAATAAAATATAAAAATTGTAAAATATTTTAATTTGGGCATTAATACAAATTTATCATGAAAACGCGATTTATATTACACTCCACCAAACATATAAAATGTATGAGTCAAGTGCTCACCATAAAGTTAGTAAATTACTAAAAATTTGCTGAGAGTGGGGGGTTTTTCATTTTGGTTGCCATAAAAATACTTCGATTTGTATTTTTTATTTATATTTATGGCAACCAAATCGCTACAACAACAAAAAATTTAAGTATAAAAAATTTTACTGTTGCGCCGCTCACACACATAGGGATTTTTGATTGCATCTCTTTCTGGTTTTCCGCACAAAAAAAAGCCGCAGTAATGGAATTCCAGCTTAAGGAATCAAAAATGAATGGAAGCCGCATGCGGTTAGTGACAAAACAG
The DNA here is from genome assembly GCA_932526605.1 of Nephrotoma flavescens. Classification (NCBI taxonomy): domain Eukaryota; kingdom Metazoa; phylum Arthropoda; class Insecta; order Diptera; family Tipulidae; genus Nephrotoma; species Nephrotoma flavescens. The sequence goes on along the minus strand of OW052222.1, from coordinate 274,883,890 downwards.
CAAGAAACATGCACAAAAAATTGTTGAATTACTTAATCGAATTTCTACCAAAAACACATGCATCTGATCTAAATTTTTACTACTCTGTAACATGCACTAAAAACTAAACTATAAATCTTCAGCCGATAGCCTACGAGAACCGGGTGTGTAATAAGATCACACCCAGCATGACCTATTTGTGGCATGTGGTAAAGGATTCTGAAATAAAATCTACTAAAATACTACAAAATGGAGATTGAAAAAATGCATGCAAAATAGTGAAATGGGATCGTCTACCACACATCAGAAACAGTACACCAGAACGTAGGCTATCGTGCTGAACATAAAATAAAAAAAACTACCTATCTGAACCTAATGATGAGACCTGACCCTACTTTTCAACATAAAAAAGATAACATAAGTCTTTACTATTTCGAGGCCAAGAGCATGGTGAGATGACGCCATCATCTGCTCTAAAAAAGTTTCCATTCTTTCTCAAAATTACTGTGCAATGGCCTTCTTTTAATTCTGTGCCACGATGGAAAATGGCACGTGACCAAACATATTTTTTATTTTCAAAGCTTAATTCTGTCTGAGGTCCAGAAGAAAGTTGTAGACTATTAATTTTCACGTAGTATTGATCGGCAATGGCAAGTGAAAATATGAGAACGCGACGCGTATTCTCAAGATAACACTGACTTTTCAGTGCCAAAATCATTGATATCAAATAAAAACCCTCTTAACGAGGTAAATGTTCGAGTGACGAAAGCCGAATTCAATTCACAAAATGTTTGATATCAAATTTGTGCCGAAAAAAACATTTGCATTCGATTTGTCAACGATTTTTCGGAATGTTAGTGCATTCGGCGCGTTCACACAGAAAAATTTGTCACATTATTTCGAACAAGTTCAAGAAGATTTCTTTATGGTTTTCATCCAAAAAGACAAGCTAATCAAAACAAAAAGGAAAATCTATTTAAATATAAAATCCACATTGAAGGAAAATGATTTCTTTTTGATAATTTCATTTGACATCGTTTAATATTGTGCAGTACTGAAAGAAAACCATATTTTGATAAATGGTTAATCAGAAATCATTTTTTCAAAAAGGAAAACTATTAAAATAATAAGTAGTTTTTTCTATTTAAAATAATAAGATTGAAATGTAAAATTAAGAGGAGTTTTCATTTAATTGTAAGAATCTATAATATGAAATCATATTTTTATATCCATATGGTTATCTTATTAGATTTATGTGGCATATTTTTTTCAGTGTTTGTTTACATTTTCCTTTCTAGCTGTCAAAAACAACAACTTGTCAACAATTTTTCGGAATGTTAAACAACAACGCGCTGAATGCACTAACATTCCGAAAAATCGTTGACAAATCGAATGCAAATGTTTTTTTTCGGCACAAATTTGATATCAGAAATTGTGAATTGAATTTGGCTTTCGTCACTCGAACATTTACCTCGCTAAGAGGTTTTTTATTTGATAACTACTATACATATCTAAAGAGTTTGCATAATTTTATTTTTTTTTAATTCTCCTAGATGCTTAAGGAAAACAACGGAAATCGCTTCGGAACTTGATTTTTCAAAAATTTGAGGGGGGGGGGGGGGGCATACACCATTTATAAACACACATTTTATGCCATTTATAAACACACTTCTTAACTCATTTTCAAAATGACTTATGATATATATGCATTAATAAAGTCAGCTTTTTTATTTCAGTTTTATTATACAGATTTTAAGTCAATTTTAAAATGAAATAAAAACGCTGGGTTTAAGTAAAAAAAACACCATTTAGCCTTTTCTAATTCACACGACTCTTCTCGTCGACGGTCAAACATGCACCCCGATTAGAAAAAGCTTATTGTAAGGTTATCGAAACTCCCAATTTTAAAAGATAATCATTTTGTAGATTTTTTTTTCAGTTTTGTGCAATTAGTAAATATTATTTAATTCGATTCGAACTATTTTAGCCTGGCATAACAGTATTTATACTGAACGCCACTAATTAATTGTTAAATAATTAGTTTGTTTTTATTAATATAGCAAAAATGGGAATTGAGACAATAAGTAGGTAACATTATTTTGCAAACTGACTTACGTACGTATGTACAAGTATGTTATACATTAAAGTAACAGTTCGTATCGAAGTAGAAAATATAGTTGATTTTTTTTGCTTATTGTTTATTTGTATCATGGACATGACAAATTTTTAAATGGAAAGGACATGTCAATGAAAAAATGGAAATAATATTATGTATCTGTGAATTTAAATCAGTGAAAAATGATCAAGACGCCAAAAAATAAGAAACTCTACAAATTTTATTATTTTGCTTTTTATTTCTTGTTTTGTTATGGATGTAACCCCAGTGCACAGTTTCTCTGTATACTTACTATATCTCATGATTTCAAAATTACAATTTTTGGTTGCTTTTGAATTCTTTGAATAATTTATAATTTAACATATATGTACATACGAATGGAAAGAAAACGAAAAAATCTGGGCCACAAACGACAAGAAGTGATATAATAACTGAAGAAAAAAGACGAAATATAAATCACGAACAAAATATGTAATTTCATTTTCTCGCGAAACCCCACATATCAAATACAATTTTTTATTATATTTTACATGTTTATTTTATTTTGTGGTTTAAATTTAAATTAAGGAAGACGCTGTTTATGTTAATTTCTATACAGAATGGAAGACACTGTCTTCATATTTATTTAGAAATAGAAAACAAATTACATTGAACCCATTATTTCCCAATAACTAGTCATAAGGTATATAATTTAAGCAAACGAGATTTATTTTTTTACATAAACTTCAAGGTTTCGGATGTATTTTTAATTATTTCATTACAATATGGCCCCGAAGACCATTAAAACTCCCAAAATATTTCAAAGAAATCGAGAACAAAATTGAATCCATTTCTGACAGATTATAGAGGCAATAATAACAAAGAATCTAATACGTATATTTTTGGCCTCTACATCAACACTTTTTGTTGCACTTCGTAGTAATAGCAGAAAATTCAACATGCTAAAACATTTTGGATGCTCCATTAATATAAAATAAAATAATGTAAATAATGTTGCAAAAATCGACAGTGTTTTAAAAGTTTATACGATTCATTTTGTTTAAGCCGTTTAGAGATAACTTTTAACCCTTATAAATAACAAACATCGGTATATGGTAATTTCAAGAAAAATTTTGTAGGCCTTAGGTTTCGCTGGATGATTGAGCAAAACATTTTTAATCAAAAATTTGTTTTCATTGACTAACAATCTAATATTCGAATAGCAGCTTAATTTTCAGCTTAAGAAAATTATTTTTCTATATAACATATTTTTACTTTCTTTTACGAATACATAGATAGTAAAATAAAATATAGTGAAATAATGAAAGTTTATGATTGCGATGTTTTTGTAGATTCAAAGTTCGCTATATTTGCTAAAAATATTCTATGAGTGTGGCACCGTTGAGACTTAATGTCAGTCTACACAGTTCAGACGAATGATCGGGAAGAAACTGCATATACTTAAGCTTTCTCTTGTTTTGGTCCAAATTGGATCACAGGAAGAAGCAGCTCCATTGAAGCTTTTCCTTTTTTGCAGATATTTTAAAAAAACATTTACAAGAAAAAAGAAAAAGACTATGACCTTAAGGATTATAAATTTTGCAACGATGCCAGTCCAAAACAGGTTTCCAAATTCTCAAACTTTTTTCATACGTTTCTGTAAGGAAAAAAGAATTCTATTGGGGATGCGCTGTAAGCCATTTACAAGAAAAACGATTATAAACTAAAACATTCTAAATTAACTATGTAACAATACGAAAGTGGACGAAAAGTGGACAACGAAAATATTGTAAATTAAATTTGATCAAAATCAATTCCGATCATTTTCTAAATTTCACTGTAAATGATGAATTTTGATAACAAACTTAATTTCATAAATTTTTTCTATTAATTGGGAAATCTTCTGATATTTGGTGAAAATCTGCGCGTACAGGAAGTGGCAGCTGCAAGGGAGGTTTTTCAATTTTCACAATGATGTTGAATAGTTCCGCATTTACAAAAAACCAATAAAATATAACGAAGTGTGAATAATACCTGTCCCTCTTGACGTGGCATCGCACTGCGTTCACCGTTCCAGGCCGACCCCTTTATAACTTCACAGTGATGCCCGTCGGGCTGTGCAATGCCCCTCAGACATTGTGTAGATTGATGCATAGGGTGATTCAGTACCAGTTACATGATCGAGTCTTTGTTTACTTGGACGACTTGCTCATTGTTTCCGCCGAACTAGAAGAACATTTATCATTTTTGGCCGAGATTGCTAGATTGTTAAAAGTAGGCAGCCTTACGATAAATGTGGAAAAAAGCAAGTTCGTTCGAACTGAAACAAAGTACTTAGGTCATGTGATTGGTAACGGAATCATACGCATGGATCCCGACAAAATACAAGCCATAGCAGACTATCCAACTCCCAAAACCGTAAGACAACTTAGGCGATTCCTGGGAATGGCGGGGTGGTATCAGTGCTTCACCTTTTGCTACGCCTCAATTACAGCTCCTCTAACTGACCTATTAAAAAATAACCAAAAATTATCTTGGAGCGAGGTCGCAAATGAGGAATTTATCCAGGTCAAAGTAGCATTGACGTCAGCACCTGTATTACACAATCCGGATTTTGCGCGCCCATTTTTCATCCAGTGCAACGCGAGTTCGAATGGTATAGGAAGTGTATTGTTCCAAAAATCGACCGAAGGTGAACATCCAATAGCATACTATAGCCACAAGCTTAATTCTGCCCAAAGAAAGTACAGTGTTACCGAGCTAGAGTGTTTGGCGGCAGTTTTGAACGTGAAAAAGTTCAGACCATGATGTGGAGGGCTACACCTTCACCATTATCACGGATCATTCTAGCTTGAAGTGGTTTATGGAACAGAGAGACTTATCTGGAAGGTTAGCGCGGTGGAGTCTCCAATTACAAGGATACAATTACAATATTGAATATAGAAAAGGTTCTCAAAACGTGGTCCCCGATGCTCTTTCCAGAATGAGTCTCGAAGCCTTTGAGAAGCGGAAGGTGTGTGATGGTGATGGGAATGTACCACCTCTACATGTGGATCTGGACTCACCTGCTTTTCTAGATCCTGCTTACCTTGACAGAATTAATTCCCTAACCAACTATAAAGCACTTAATGGCAAATTATACATACTTCCAAACTAGGACACTCGCTCCTTAAATGATATCTCTGCGTGGAAATTAGTAATTCCCGATGTGATAATTCCTTCTTTATTGAACCAATCGCACAATTCTCCCACCGGCGCTCATTTGGATCAGTCAAAAACACTAGAAGTGCTACAACGTCAGTTCTATTGGGCGACGATGGCTCGTGACGTTCGAGAATATATACAAAAGTGTGATATGTGCAAACCCTCGAAACCAACCAATTTTGTCACTCGTCCAGAAATGGGTAATTTTATGGAAATACATCGACCATTTCAAAAAGTATTTATGGATTTAATGGGGCCTTATCCAAGGAGTTCGTTTGGTAACACATACTTATTGATTCTTTTAGACCAGTACACAAAATTTATTTTGTTGGAACCTCTTAGAGCAGCCACTGCTATTATGTAGTAAAATTCCTCAAACAGCGTGTCTTTAATATTTTTGGTGTCCCAGAAATACTTACTACCGATAATGGGCCCCAATTTAAATCCAAACTACTAGCGGATTTATTGGAACACTATGGAGTTTTCCACCAATACACACCAATCTACTCTCCGCAATCTAATGCGTCTGAGAGGGTGAATAGAACAATACCCGCTGCTGTACGTTCGTACAATACGTAAACGATAATCATAAAAATTGGGATGCACATATTGATGAGATTAGCGCGGCCCTAAGAAAAGCGGTTCACAACTCAACGGGATTCTCGCCGTACTTTTTAACGTTTCGACAGTACATAGTGGTCCATGGCTCGTCCTACAAATTAATGCGTGATCTCAATCTGTTAAGCGATAAACAAGCATCAGTCCTAGATATTAATAATCGACGTTCTACTGCTCAAGAACTAGTTCTGTCCCATCTTTATAATGCATACCGGAGAAATGTTCAAACATACAACCGACGTAGCAAAGCAACAACTTTTGACCCCGGCCAAGACGTTTTTGTAAGAAACATCGTCCAAAGCAACGCTGCGCCAAATTTTTCTGCTATAGGCTTGCACAAAAGTTTGTAAAAGGGAAAGTAATCAGGAAAGTTGGCACGGTTGCTTACGAAGTCGAGGATCAGAAAGGAAAATTGATTGGGATTTATCATGCAAAAGATTTGAGATGAATTTAACTATTATATTTCTTATTTAACGGTATTAAGATCATGTAGGATAACATTTTTTTTATATGGATCATGTACCACTGTTCTTTAAATTCCGAAGCCATCCCTACTTGCAAACAATTTAATTTTATTACCCCATATTTATTTCGGTTTCCAAACACAAGCTATACGCCAAATCGGCGCGAAATGTTTTTTTTTCACTTTACCAAGTTTTTGATTGTCGAATGTCGTTAACACTATTGAAATAACAAATAATTAATAATAATTGTGCCCGACTTGAGACTCTCTCAGGGTGCTGGGTCTGCCCCACGATTTGTTACGTAATCAATCTTTTTTATGTCCAACTAATACGTGGAACAAAATATAAATTCATTCTGCTTGTGTTCAGCTTGTGTTGTTTTAATTTGGCTCGTTTTACATTTAACTAAGCGACTGTATTAATTATATAATTATTATTGTTAAGAGTTAGGTACATAAATATTTTTGTACATAATTCGTACATAGGGCTATAAAATTGTACAAGTACATAGTGATTAACCGGATTGGTATGAATCGTAAATTAATTGGTATTGAAGGGATTATATAATATTGTTTTGGGGAAGTCCACGAAAAAGAAAAATTTTTGGATGATCGGGAGTTGAACTTAAATATTGTAACCGAGCAGTACGCTCAATAGAAATAAATAATAATTAACAGTGAACCAAAAATAATAAATGATGTGTGGTTTATGTAATGTGAAGACATGGCTTGCAATAAACATTATTTGAATAGCCATAGACATTAGTAAAAGAAAACTATAATACTAATTAATAGTGAATAATTAAAATTCAATATAATAAAAAAAAGTGACAATATATTGGTTTTCGTGTATGAACTGTATAAAAAAACTGTTTCCCGAGGTTGTGCCAGTAAAAATTATAATAGTGGTTAATGATGTGTAGGTAAGGTACATAATGTTGTTTGGTGCAAAAATATGTGTACTAGTGTACGAGTATGCACCTTAATTATCAAGGAAAACTTAAACTTAAGTTAATTATTTTTTTTTCTCGAAAAATATAAATAAAAATCAATTCCGCTCAAACTAATCATCGGTAAAAGTAACGATAGTTTCCGTTGGCTATTTTCGAAGGTACTTGCTTTTTAATGGTACGGCGGTATTACAAGGAGAGGAAGGAAACTACTATATCGGATCCGCAACGCTTCGGATAATCCTTACCAATCCAAATCGCAAGTTTTTACATTTATATGATTATAACTATTATTATAACTTATTTCAAAATAATTATTATTAAATTAGAATTTTTTTATAAACCATTATGTATATGATTTCATTTATTCGATCTGGCCAGATTATTGTCTTACTTTAGTTTTAGTATATTTTCTTTCTCGTTTGTAAAGCTAAAGTAAAACGATTTTTTTTATTATGTTTAGCCGCCATTGGCGTGCTAACATTTTGTTCCTTCTATTTTTTTTTTATTTTTAATTAACACCAAATTTTTTTGTAATTTTTGAATGAATTTATTTTCAATAAATATTATTTGTGGAAATTTTTTAATATATTATAACCATTAATTCTTTTTATTTACAAATGATAATGGTGGCTTAAATTTGTGTATCATCCACTGGTGATGTGATTCCCGGTTTCTCTCTCTCTCTGCCAGTATATTATAACCCATTTGAAATGTACTCAACCCCGTGCAGCAAATACTAGCTCTATCTCGGTCCTCATAAAAACCCCCCCAGCCAATGAAAGCTAGCCGGCTGAAATATGCTGCGTGGATTAACGAAGGTAGAGTCTGCAATGGATATGATTTACGTTTTAATTACGAAGTGTGAATAATACCTGTTACACATCTTAAGAAACAATTATTTTCAAACAAATCTAGAGCTACTAGGGCAATGTTCAATTCTTAAAACCTTGAAGTTGCATTGCAAAAAATAATCAGTACTCAATTACTTATATATTTGAAAAACAAAAAACTACCAGTAATATATAAATTAAAAATTGTTTTAAAACAAATGAATAACGGTTTATTCAAAAAAAAATTGTACGATAAAAGGAAAACAAATTTTGTGAATTGTTCAATAGTAAACGGATTATCAAGTGGTAAGTATGAAATAAATATTAAAGACTAGTTTTATGCAGTAATGGCCTATGCCCCCACCAGTGGTAAGCGCATTATTTGCATAAATAGTCAAAAATTATCTGGTCTTTTTTGGTTTGTATGTATGTACATGTATATGTATGCTATGTATATGTACTGATTGGATATATAATTAATTATTTTTTTTGTTATCATTTTATTTAGAGTCTAAACGGTGAAAATAAGTGAACCTCAACAGGAGGTACATCAAGTGTCAGTACAACAACAACAACCATAAATATAAAAGTGTTATAAAGTTAACTTGTTTGAACGGTTAAAGATTTTAAAAATGACAAGTGAAAAATAAAAATTAAAAGTTTCAAATTGTATATAATTGAGTTAAAAAGATAATTTGTTTAGACGATTAAAAATATTAAAATTTACAAGTAAAACCTATAAGTTAAAAGTTGTATATAATTATTAAACAACAACCATATACGTACAAGTGACACAGAAAATTGCCCATCGTCACCAGATTCATGCTAAATGATATTGGTTGGTCGACTAGATAGAGTGGTAAGTAGATATGCTTTTATTATTATATTCTATTCAAAAATTTTAATTGTACACAAGTCCACAACTCTCGTAAAATTTTATTTTTTATTTGTGTTGCAACCGACACCCAAGATTCTTACCTATACATAACATTATTGTACATTTATTTGTGTTCAAAATACTTTTATTTACTTTTAATTTTAATCCAACCTAAGTTAATTTCACTCAATTTATTTATTTAACAATTTAATTTTACTTTATTTAATTTGACACATGTACTTGATTATGTCTTCGACAGCTTTATTCGGCTAGGTGTGTTTTCACGCCGACTTTGCGTACATTTTGTGTACTTATGTTAGAGTGATCCCGTATGACTTAGGTTTATTTAACATTAACGGTCGATGTTACAGTGGTATTTAATTATTAATTAGTTTGAATTTTTTATGTTTCATGATTTAAACATACATTTACATATTATTTTATTCGTTTATAAACTTTTATGTTTTATTATTATATACAGTTATATATTTAGTTATGTACGAGTATTATTATTACTACACATGTGTACACAGTTACATCGTATACGGCACTAACATAATTTTTCGTTTAAACCACGTTTTACACACTGTCCACCATTTTCATGGGTTTTTCACTTTAATAATTATTTTAGTCTTTTAAATATCTTAGGTTTAAGAGCTTTAGAATAAAGATATGTTTTACTCACCATGCATACAATCATTAATAGCGATAAATAATTTATCTAACTTTTTGTCGTTTTAGACGAGGTCAAGATGCCCCCCAAACGTAAAATTAATAACGATGGTGACGGTGATGGATCAAAAATATCAAAGAAAATAACAAATTAAAAATATTTTTTAAATCGCTTGTGCAAATCGGAGAGTTTGCGCGATGCAATTGATGAGCAAGTAATAAAAATGTGCACATCCAAGGACAATGTCTATAAAACGTGAATAAAAATGTCAATGTTTTACGTAGAGGCAAGCGTATACTGTCATTATCGGCTAAATAAATTATTAGCTGAACATCATCGAGATAGTCCAAAAAAAGAATTCGTTTTATCAGGGGGCAAAACATTCATAGGCGATTGTTTTAATTCTTTGAAGCTAAAATCACGACAATCAAAGTTGACGGCTGAACGGCACGCGTTGGATGCCGATTATACATTGATGCGGGACGATTGGAAATTAACCAAATATTCCGTGGTATGTCACAATACTTTTAATAGTATGTATCAGCAATACGAGACCGTGTTAAAAAATAATATATGGATGCACGCGTACAACCGTGTACGAAGATTCGTCATTGTCGCAACAGCAAAGGAACGAGAAAAGTATTCAATGACGCGAATTTATAATGGAATGCGAGCACTATTTAACATCAAACCGGATATCACCGACAATCCTGAGCAAGTGCGGAGAATTCAAATGAGGAAAATGAGGGCGCTTTCATCGTGAAGCTCATTCTCGATAAATTAGAATATCCAATTGGTGACGAACATTAAAACGCAATCCGTACAAATATTTATTATTTTTTCATCGTCTGCAGCGCTACAACGAGGAGAATGCGTTACGAAATTTTATTTTATTTCCGCAAATGCACGCTGGTCGGAAATATATGCATGTAGACACGAGCGATTTACGTGATTTATTACTTCACGCGAAGATAATAAGCAGCGAAGAAGCAAAATGGACAAATTTTAAACTTAACACTCAAAAATATTGGAAAATGTATTTCCATATTGAACGGTTTGAGACAGCAGCAAAAAAATTTGATAACTCAATCTATACGGATGGCGTGGGCGTGTCAATACAATTGGCGGTGTCATCAACCGAGGAAAAATCTATGCAATGATCAAAATGAAATCGGCAACATACCATTATGACACGGGCGAGATGTCGAGACGTGTGCGATTAAAAAAGTATACGCGCGACCCGGAGGTACAGAGCGAGAGCGCACAACCAACAACGCCGATCGTATCGAATAAGAAAAATGGACGCAGGCGACTAAAGAAACGACCGCCATACCTAATGAATAAGGCACACTTGTCAATGATGGAAATTAACAAAAAATACGATATTAAGGTGTCACAAGGAGCGAAACATTACACCAGATGAACCGCTTGGCGATTGCAATATGTCAAGTATCTGCAAGATTTATACGCGCAACGTCGTGTGGCCCGTCTAAAAATGGAGAAATATATTCGTGTGGAGAGAACTTTACATGAGTACCGACGCCGACTCGCACCACCTACGCATCATACGTTTGCATGGGGCTCCACAAATTTAGCCGCTAATTTGATCATTCGCGGTTACGTGAGAACGCCGAAAAGAAAATTATTAAGTTTATTGAAACAATCAAAAAATTGTACCGTTTAGCTACAGGATGAATTCCGAACAACAAAATTATGCTCCTGTTTCCACGCGAGTCTAGCGATTTCAAAATCGCCCAAACGATTTGCACTTTGCCATCAAAAGTGTCAAATTGTTTGGCATCGAGATGTGAACGCAGGAAATAATATATTGCAACTAGCTCTACATGGGGAGACAATACCAGATGCATTTAAAAGATAATATATATTAAATAATATGTTATATTGGTCGGTAAACGCAGTCGTCGTATGCGTACTACTAGATTAACCTCTTTATTTAAAGTTGTATCCCTATACTGTCTGATTTGTGTGGTGGATAAGGAAATATCACTTAAACATAAAAAATATCTGGTTAGTGTTAAGGGAGTAATGACATTTATTATTTGAAACTACGCTTTATCTCGAGTACATGACATCGGAAATAAATATTTCCATACTCGCTAATGAACTCAAAACCAATCAAATTATTTGAAATGCTTTATTCTAGTTCCGAACTCGAGTTTAAATTGTTTTAACTTTGTTGTTAATACATTTTGTGTGTTACCATAGTATTTTTTCCAAACTAACTCACGATGTCATGAACGCACTATCAGTGAATGAAATTTCGTATCACACATAAATCAATGATTTTTGTTAATGATGTTATTTCATACTTTATTTCCTAACTAACATTATCTGTTAACGATGCAGGCAGGGGCCTTGGCCCGAATTGTGCTGAAATATTATTCTCATTCAGATATAATTTGTTATTCTCTTTTTGTCATTTCAGGATTATAGCAACGTATACGTATCGCCGTTATGGTTGGCCTGTACCCCTATGATACCATATCATATCATATGATGTATTTCATACTTTATGATAATGTTTGAGATCTTTCGGCCACCAAAAAAAGAGGTAATTTACTATCTCTACCACAAAACTAGTGTGGTAGACTCTACCATTTACTCACCCCCCCCATTTTTAACTCCAAAGGTACTTGGGTATTAAGAGCCACACAACCCTTTACAAAAATGAGAACTTCCTCAATTTTCATCTTGGCAGTTTGGTTTCGTACCGATAAAACTTGGTCTACTCATCAGGTTGTAACGACCAAACTGCAAAAATTTACCTCTTGTTTCACACCTATAGTATGAAACAAGAATGCACACAATCATCTAAAAGCTGTAAGCAATTTGAACGATGTAATAACCTGGGCTGAAAATAGTTATTTAAATTTAAGCGATACTTAAATCGGCTCTATAGCCGTACGTCTTTGATTTGGCAGATGATGCGTAAAGTAAGTCGGAAAAATAAACCGCGAAAGAGCAGGGAGTGCTTTGGACCCAAAACAGATGGCATGGTCAAAAATAAAAAAAAGCGATATTCTAACTTAGTGGAAAATTAGAGTGATAGCTTTAGAAAATATAGTGGAAAACTTATTATTAGCGTATTTAATTTGTACGTACTCGTTCGAGATTTTAATTTTTTATCCATATGAAAATATCAATGTTTTTTTAACTAAAATAAACAAATTATATGTAATGAATTCCTGAACCAAAAATAATAAAAAATATAATTTTTAATTATGTGCTTTAAAATTTTAAGTTTTATTTTAATAAATTCGAAATTAATGATTGATATTTAGATATTTCCTAAAATTTTAAAATTCAAAACCCCTTTTTAAAAATATCCGTTTTAACGAATGTCCGATTTTACGAAAGCAAAATTTTTTGTGGCTTTTAGTAAATCGGGTTAGTACTGTATTTGCATTAGATTTTAAATTGTTTCACATGGAGAGTAAACAACTGAAAAAGAAATCGTATCTGTGTATACTAATGTTCGCACGCACCTAAAAAATTACATCGCGATTATTGCAATAAAAGTAGTCGGGCATATTTGCTTTGCAAACCTTGCATTTTCAAATAAAACGATAAACTTCCTTGGGGAAATTATCATCCCTGAAATAAACATAGTAAGCTGTCGGTATTTGGACAACAAAAATATTTCCGTTATGTGACAAAATTGCACAAAATTTAGAACTAGGAAAAAAGTTCGCCAAAACCTTTGTGTATATGTTCGAGTGTTTTCAATAACATTCATAGTCGTTGTAAATGGTGGTTGTAAAGTTGTGTTTTTAATTGAACACTATTTTGTGTTCTTGTATGGATAATCGCTTTCCTATATTTTGAAACTACTTTTTAATTTGCCAATGCCAAAGTTGTTATCCATATTAGATTCCAGAAAAGTCACAATCGTTCTCTAATATGAATATAATCAGGGCACAAATACAAACAAACGGCAAAAAATTTCTCTTTGCAAATACATATTGGCAATAAAGTTTTGGCGAGAACTAACGGTAATTTATTTGGCTCATTATAATTAATTAATATCAGTTTATAAAATAATTAGGTTTATTTTAAAGACTATAATTATTTTTCTCCCCTCAACGTTTTAATTTGGTATAGTATTGAACTAAATCAAACAAATCATCAAACTTAATAAAATAATACAAAAATGGTATGAAACTGCAGTGTTGCTTTTTTATAATATAATCGAAATGTTAAGTTCTTTTACTTATTTGCAAACCAATATTAAAAATTGTTTGAAACACATTTGTTCCGTTATATAATTGTATTATTTTTATCCAAAGAAAAACTTACAAAATAAAAACCAACAAGCATAGTTGGATTAAAAAAAAAGTTTTTGGACGACAAAGCGTCGCACTTTTATTCACTCCTTCTTTGGTGAGGCTTTGTTTATTTTTTTTTTATTTGGATGGTGAGAACAAAAAAGTAATAAATTTGTTTGCTGTTGTTAGAGGGTTGGTAACATTTTTATGTTCATTTACGTTGTTTTTTATGGAATCATAGATGTGTATTTACACGGAATTAACAACCGCCAGAAACAAGTATACTAACAAAATAAAAATTACTAAGTGGAAAAATGTATGTATGGATATACTGTATACATATGTTTATTGTGTTGAGTAGTTGGAGTTTTATGTTGAAATTGAATGGACAAATTTTTTTGACCTGAATTCCGGTGAACATTTATTTCTGAAAGTTGAAAAGTCATAAATGGGTGAAAAAATGAAGCAAAAAAAAATTTAAAAAATAAACCAAATGAAAGCTGACGAGGCTTTTAGCAATTTTGTATTTTTGTTTAAATGTAATAAAAATAATTTTTAACGGATAAGATTTTTTCATGTTTAAATAAATTAAATTAAATGAAATAAAATAAAGTGAAATAACCCGAAATAATAAAAAAAAGTAAAATGGTAACTGGAAACTAACGTACTCGTATATACTCGTACATACATAAATCTTTTTGTTTAGGGTTTCTTTGGATTTTTTTTTAATTATTTTACAAACAACAGTACAATATAATTCCCACTTTAATGTTACTTAGCTTCACTGAATTTCGTAAACTATGTTAATATGTAGACGCCTATAAAAACAAAAGATGCTTGTTAACACAGCTTATTTGAACTTAAATTTAATAGTTTCGCGCTTTTTTAATATTTATGTTTTATGTACATTTATATTATTTGTAATTTTTTACTAAAACAAACTTTGTCCAGTTTCTTTTTTATTTTATAAATTTTATAGTGTTTATTAGTGTTTATCTTTCTACCAAAATAAAAAGAACAATTTCTAGTTGTTTTCATTAAAACATTCGAAAGTTTAAAATTACTTTAAATGGAAAACCATGTTGCGGTCAACTTCACAAGAAACTAGTAGTTATAAATTTGAAATTTTATACTTTAGAATAGCCAAAATATTTAATGGTTAACTCAATTTTTATAGTATTTTATACATTTTATCCATGTTAGCAGTAATAGATAAGTTTGTGCAGTCCGTCAGTTCATTTGAAAGGACTTGGAAATATATACGAGTATTGAATGGGAATATAAGATGTATAAATATTCCACTCAGTAATCAACGTTTTAAAAATTGCAAATATTTTTTTTGAATTTTCATTAATCTTTCTATAATTTATATTTTAATTTTTTTTTAATTGCTTGTAAATAATTTCTTAAATTTTTTATTCATGGTTGAGTGAAATTTAAGGATAGTATTGTTCTCAGGTATTATTGTTGCTTTCAAACTAGTGTAGTTAACGTATTAGAACTCTCACCGAACAGAGCTACCGGTGTCGTAAAGTAGAAAGGTAACAGTCTCAAATGCAAAAATTGGTAGGAGTACAAAAAATACGCACATAGGACCAAACAGCTTCCACCTCACTAGTAACAACAATGGCAACTTTAGTTGTAAATACAAGTAAGTTTTTTCCATATAAGAGTATCCACAAAGTAACGTGGAGATCGAATAATGGAGATCAGCAACTAATTCAATCACAACAGGGTCTCTAAGAAACTCTCAACCAGCGTATCCGACTTTAGATCTTACAGAGGTGGAGACGTGGACATCGATCATTTGCTTGTCATATTTAAATATATAAAAGCAAACTGCCAAAAATATTGCCGATTGACCATTCATGTTGCACTTAATAAACACATTTTATTAAACACTTGACTTTTATTTTGCAAAATTATATTTTTGAATAGTTTAATTAAAAAATTTATTCAAAAAGTTTTAAAAATCACTCGATCGATTTCGACTTGTTAGGTCATCATCAGGAGTATCTACTGATTTGTAAAAGTAAAAATTTTATATATAGAAGAAAAAGCAAAAAATAAGAAAAAGGAGGGAGAAAAATAAGCAATAAAAATTAATCAATTTATCGCGCAGGTGTGCGATTAGTCATCGACTGAGTAACAAAATTCAAGGTATATTGAAGTACATTTAATTACCCGACGTATTAGTCAAATTATAGAAAAGGGCGGGGTCTGTAATTGGTGAGAAACGAATTTCTCTCTGTTCGTTAAGGATATTTTGGTTAAGAAATATTGATTTTAAATGGTTATGGAAAGTTGATTGATTGCAACCAGATAAATGTTCTTTAGCTCTAACTCCAAAATTGCGCCCAGTCTGGCCAATATAAGAGAAACTACAATCATTGCAATTAATCCTATAAACGCCAGATTTGGAAAGGCGATCAACTCTAGGTTTATTGTTAAAAATCATTTTGTTTATTGTGTTATTATTATAGAAAGCAAAACTAATATTGGTATAATTGGACACGATGTTGCTAATCCGTTGGCTCGTTTTTCCTATATACTCTAAACGACGCCAATTTTCCCGCGTTGGACTATCCGGTGGATAAATACCCGTTAGAGTTTTACGCTTTAGCTTTTTATTCAATAACTTTAATAAAGTCCTAGTTGCATATCCGTTATTCTTTGCAATTTGTAGAATTATATTAAGCTCTGTGTTATAATTTGAATTTGTCAAAGGGATATTTATTAGTATATCTATGAGTGAGTGAAAAGCTGACATTTTAATATTATGGGGACAGTTTGAAGAATTAAGGATAACAGCGTCTGTATACGTGGGTTTCCGATAAATTTTGAAATCTAAAGAAGAATTAATCCTGGTTATTGTTATATCTAGAAAGTTAATACATTTATTTTCTTATTTTTCTAACGTGAAATCAATGGTGGGATATTGAGAATTTAACCAAGTAAGGAAAGAGTCTAACAGTCTATCAGTTCCATTCCATAGACATAGTATGTCATCAAAATATATATATATATATATATATATATATATATATATATATATATATATATATATATATATATATATATATATATATATATATATATATATATATATATATATATATATATATATATACCAAAAGATTGTATCACGAAAATAAGGATTGTTATATGATATGATCATTTGTTCCAAGAAATTCATGAAAATTTCAGCCAACAGAGATGACAGAGGGGAGCCCATGGGTACACCATCAGCGAATTTGAAATAAGTATTATGAAAACAGAAATAACTTTGTTTAATACAAGTCTCAAAAACCAAGTTCAGTCCACGACGTGAGCCTTCATCTACAACATCTCTATCTAATTAATTACAAATTATTTCAGATAATGTTTTAATTGGAATAGAAGTGGAAAGGCTGGCAACGTCAAACGAAACTAGTTTTGAATATAATGGAATGTTGACGTCTTGAATTTTGTTAATCAGTTCTACCGAGTTTTTAACCGAGTAAGCCGAATAGAAATTAGTATGACAATTGAAAAAATTTATGAAACCCTTACATAGCTTGTGGCAGGGGCATTGCAATACGCGTATTGGTCTAATCGGAATGCCCTCCTTATGGATTTATGGTAAACCATAAAGGATCGGAGCGGATGGATTCATGACAGAGTATTTCCAACCAATTCCATCAAACAACCTCGGGCATTGGTTGATACACTTACTAACCGAAGTCTTAAAATACTTAGTTGGATCCCTGCCAAGCACTATTGCTTTGCTTTCTGTAATAAAATCAGAAATTTTATTACCGTAATCGGCTTTTGTTAACACGCTATCAGGTCATGGTCACGTAGTTTTTCCTTTATCGCACTAATCACTTTGAGGTAAGTATTATTAGAATCCTATATTGGCCAGACTGGGCGCAATTTTGGAGTTAGAGCTAAAGAACATTTATCTGGTGTCAATCAATCAACTTTCCATAACCATTTAACTTTAGAAAATCATACAGCTAGCTTGAACAATTTAGACATATTACATATACAACCTTAAGGCAGACGTTTAGATACCTTAGAGTCTTACGAAATTCGAAAATCAATATTTCTTAACCAAAATATCCTTAACGAACAGAGAGAAATTCGTTTCTCATCAATTAAAGACACCGCCCTTTTCTATAATTTGACTAATACGTCGGGTAATTAAATGTACTTCAATATACCTTTTTAATTTTGTTACTCAGCCGATGACTAATCGCACACCTGCGCGATCAATAGATTAATTTTTATTGCTTTTTATTGCTTATTTTTCTCCCTCTTTTTGCTCATTTTTTTGCTTTTTTCTTCTATATATAAAATTTTTACTTTTACAAATCAGTAGATACTCCTGATGATGACCTAACAAGTCGAAATCGATCGAGCGATTTTTTAAACTTTTTGAACAAATTTATTAATTAAAATCTTCAAAAATATAATTTTGCGAAATAAAAAACAAGTGTTTAATAAAATGTGTTTTTAAAGTATAAGTGTGTTTCGCCAAGTGCCTACGGCAAATAGCGTAAAAAGCATTCATATTGCCTCTTTTTGCACTTTTTAACTTGCATGGTGCAGAAATATGGAATTACTATTTATTAGGTGTACAAGTAGAAACTCGGCTCTAAAGTTGGTTGAATTAAAATATAGTTGAACGCAAGCAAATCGCTTGCCACTTTGGATATATGCAGCTGTTTTTATGACATAAGTTTCAGTCATTTACAAGCTATCGCTCCGTGTACATCAATTTTAAGAGATAGATGCCGATAGGCAAAAAATGTTGTTCAAGCTATGGAATTGATTATTCGACTTTTAAAGAACATTATGTGAGACATTCAACACTAAAAAAGAGGTTTGACAAAATTTCGTAATGGCAATTTTTGACGTGAGGACGATGCACGTCCAGGTGCAATAAAGCAATTGGAAGAAGAAGAACTTAAAGTTTTACTGGATGGAAATCCGTGTCAAAGTCAAAAGAACCTTGCAGAACAGCAATATCACTTCGATTGCATGCAATGGGAAAATACAGAAGGAAGGAAAATGTATTCCTCACAAACTGACCGAAGAAAACAAAAACCGGAGAGTTGACATTTGCATGAATTTGCTTTCTCGGTAAAAAAGAAAGAATTTTCTGCTAAAAACATTACGGGTGATGAAAAGTAGATTTTGGACGATACTCCTAAACGCAGAAAACCATGGGAAGATTCAGGCCAGCCATCAACATCAGTTGCAAAAATGAATATTCATGCCAAGAAAGTATTACTGTGCGTGTTTGGTAAGATTGGAAAAGAGTCATTTACTGCGAGCTTCTAGATTCTGGTTAAACTGTTACAGCTGAACGTTACCAGGCCCAATTAATCAAATTATGTGATGCTCTGGCGGAAAAAAGACCATTAACGAGCCAAGGAAAGCGGAAGGTGATATTGCAGCATGATAACGCTCGTCCACATGAAAATAAGCGGACTTTCATCTTTACAAGCCAACTTTAATTTTTAAAAATTGAATATTTTTACAACATATTGAAAGATCTCAACATTATACTTGGATTACCAATTTATATCGAGTAACAACAATACAACACTCATTCAATCGGGAATCGGGAACAATATTTGCATCAAAGGATTTTCATGCAGTCATCTGATTAACATTAATTATTACAGCTTATAATTGTTGTTAATGTTAAAGGTACGAAAATTTATTATAATAATATTTTTTTCAAATTTTAATTATTAAGAATATGTTTATCTATATTTAAGTATTAGAATATTTCATTACATAAATTTGATTCTTTTGGTCAAATATTTAATTTTCGCAACTATCAAAGTTTAATAAGTGTATGTGTGTTATACTAGTTCATTTTTTTAAAAAATATATGAATAATTTTGAAAAATTAGACACTTAGACCCTAATTTACAGATTAAAATTGAGTATGACGATAGTGAATTCGGTAATAATTCGATTAGTTCAGTAACTTCAAATAAATCGGCACAATCTAATGAAATTATTTCTTTAACAAATTTTTCGAAAATTCTAATGAAACCTTAATACCTGAAACCATACATTTATTCGAATCAGTAAGCTATACTAACATGGCAGAGTTAAATATCAATGCAGCTTTAAAAATAATTCCAGAATTTGATGGCTCACCTGAACATTTACACAGATTTATTTCTTG
Source organism: Nephrotoma flavescens (assembly GCA_932526605.1). Lineage (NCBI taxonomy): Eukaryota > Metazoa > Arthropoda > Insecta > Diptera > Tipulidae > Nephrotoma > Nephrotoma flavescens. Next base: position 274,863,722 of record OW052222.1, on the reverse strand, counting down.
CTATGGTATGATACATGATACACTAAAAACTACCGAAGAAGTTAAATATTTGAAATTACTTAAAGTCAAGCTTGTAGTAAAAGCCTACGAAATTGTTAAATTCGAAGAATTTCCAGATTGGGAACAACTGAAAGCCGAGCTTAAGCCTCAATTTACTTCTAAGCGTTCTCTTGAGTCAATTCAATTAGAATTAAATTAAATAAATCAACAACGATCCGAGAATGTAAAAAGCTTTTCAAATCGTATCGAAACATTGCTTTATTATTTAAACGAAGCCTGCTTGTCAGAACCAGGTATTGAGTCCATGCAAGGAATTAAAAATTTGAATAATAAAATAGCTCTTAGATCATATTCATAAGGATTACAGGAACCTACAAAGTTGTTAGTTAAACCCGGTTGATTTCAAACTTTAAAAGAAGCTATTACTAAAGCTTTAAAGGAAGAAGCAAATTAAAAATATTCTACTAATAATTATCCTTCTAGTTCAAAATCATTTACAACTAACTCGGATTTTATAAAGTGTCAAATTTGCATAAAACGGGTCGCAGGGCATCAACTTGTTTTAGATTGAACCGTTCTGATAATAATAAGTTTAATAGTCCATTATTAAACTCAAGCCGAAATGATATTTCAAATTACCCAAAAACATTCGTAAATAATTCGACTTGTGCGTATTGTCATAAAGGATACAATATTAAAAATTATTTTAAAAGACAAGTGAATGAAAGAAAAAGGGTAGATGAACCAAACGTGGCTAGTAACATTCAACAGAATACGGAAAACACGCAGGGATTCGGGCAGTTGGGTACTTATCAAAGGATTCAAACCATCGTTAGAGTACTCCAATTCTATTAATAAATCAAGTCTTAAGTTTGGAAAAAAATAATTCGATCATAAACTAATAAATAATATTGATAAGGTAAATTTACATACATCTGAATTAGTCTTTGAAAATAGTAATTTTGAAATTAAAAACCAAAATTCGTCTAGTTCTTTAAAGCAGTACAATATTTCTACATTTCAAAATGCTGACAACAATTTTAATCCTAAAATGCTTTTAAATGTTACCTACATTCATTATTACATGATGCAAACAAAATTGTTCAATTTCTTATAGATTCGGGTGCGGACCTTAGTATAATTAAAATTGAAAATTTGGACCCAAATTTGGTCAAATGACTCTTTCGAAGCAATAGGATTAACTACATTACAATTATTTTTTTTGGATTTAGTTTCATGTCATCAAGATTTTCAAGTAGTCCCAAATGATTTTCCCCTGCAATATTCAGGCATATTAATTAGGAAAAGATTTTCTAAAATTTTATAATTGCAAATTGGACTCAAAGAGTCAAACTGCTATATAATTGCAAATTGGACTCAAAGAGTCAAACATATGCTCTTTCCCAAATTCTGAAAGTATTTACTGTTCCAGCTCGAACTGAAACATATGATAAAATCAAATATAAATTTCCTAAAAATTACAGAACAAATTTGTTACTCAAAGGAAATCGTGCATGGAGTATGCATTGCAAATTCTATTTTAAAAATTGAAAACAACAGTACATTTGTTACGTAGTAAACTCGGATGAATACGACGTTGATTTAGACACCGATTTAGATATTGAAACTGAACCGTTAGTTAACTTTAATGTTTTTAATATAGTTTCAACAAATAATAATATTAATAATAGACTATCCTTACTAGAAACAAAATTAATTTAACACATTTAAATAGCACATTTAAAATTCTGTTTTGTTAATTTGCCGTTCATTTAATGATATATTTCTTCTTGATGGAGGCAAATTATTAGTCACGGACGCCACTTCTCATCAAATTCATAAATTACCGAACTCCAAACTTATTTTTTGTAAACTATATCGCATGAAAGTATTAAAGCTGAAGTAAATAAACAAGTTTCTGGAATGAAAACTGATGGCATTATAGAATACTCGAAATCTCCATGGAACTTCCCACTACTTTGCGTACCCAAGAAATAGAATACGAATGAACTTACATATAATTCTGTATAATAACGGAGTAGTTCAGAACTATACAGAACAACGATGTTACAAAAAAAACATACAACTTTTATGGCGGATATTTTTGGTTATACATAGATTCCTGTTAAATCTAAATTATTTAATTAAAAAAAAAATAATTTTTTATTTTAAATTGGACAAATTTGAAAATAGCTATCGCGAACCCTACTTGTTTATTTAATAAAAAAACGCAGCTACTAACCTGAAACAAATAAAGTTAATCTGAACTGAATTTGATTTTAAACACACTCTATTTGAAAATTTTAATTCTTTGACGTTCTTTGTACTGCTAAGCTTCATTCAACATCATTGCAGAAATTGAAAAGCTCCCAAGGAAGCTGCCACTTCTGGGCTTATTTTTGGTCAAAAAATAGGAATAAAAATTATGAGAATAACAGTTGTTTTACTTAACTACTATAAACCAAAAACATTAAATCATATAATTGTATAATAAAAACAGTGGAAAAATTCAATACTTACGTCTATTACCTATGTGTAACAAAGGTAAAACTCAAAAATTAATTTTATTCTCGTTTTTCGACCAAACTTGGGTCCCTGGTATACAAGTTTCCACCCAAATTTCGCAAGGTACAGGGACCGAACTTATCTTGAAATACAATTTCTTATTAAAAATCGTCACCTCCGCTTAAATTTTAAAAAAGCTGCCACTTCCGGAAGTCCGATTTCAGCCAAAAATCACTGGTACCATTCAAAATATGGAACACCTTAACTATGGCGTTTCACCGAGAGAAAAAGATCTTTTTGAAACCCACTTTTTCGGACTTTGGCGATATAGTGAATGGTAAATTTACAAAAATTTCGAGAGAATTTTTTTTATAATAATAATAATAATTCCCAACGACCAATCACCCCTCCCTGACTGCACGCAGGGAGTCACCATCAACATTATTATTATTTTTTAAATATAATTCCGGGGAAATTATAAACAAGGATATCATTCTACTAAGTTCAAAATAAAAAAAAAATAAAGAAAACAGAAAAAATAAATTATTACCAATTAATCGAAATAAAAAATGTATTTAAAGAGCTGTAATTAGGAAAATGAAAAGGCAGAATCTATATGTACTAAATTTAGGAGAATGATACCCCGCCGAAAAAGGAGAGACCCGACCGCTGGTTTGCTTAGAGCAAGCAAATTTAAAACTGGAAAAAAGAGAAAAGCATTCTTGAAATAGGCTCGTTCATGCCGTAGTTCATTCTATGAGTAGCAATTCTTAAAGCTGGTGTCGTTCTCAAAGCGCGAGCATTTACATTAAGATTTAGCTTTTCGAGTAGAGGTGAAGAATCTACACTGCCAGATAAAAATTGATGAATGAAAACTATGTCGGCAACAGATCGTCGCTTACTTAGTGGCTTTAAGTTAATAAGCTCCAAGCGGCCAAGATAAGGATGCAAATTATAAACGTCCACCCAAGGTAATCCACGCAGAGCAAATTGCAAAAATTTACGTTTTACCGCTGCAATTCTTCGTGTGTGCACTTCATGGTATGGGGACCAAACCTGACTAGCATACTCGAGCTGGGACCGAACAAATATCATATAGAGAGCCTTCACAATATAAGGGTTTAAAAATTCCTTAGACCAAATTCGTTTTTCACCAATTACAGGCCCCGCCCTTTTCTATAATTTGACTAATACGCCCACCTGCGCGATCAATAGATTAATTTTTATTGCTTTTTATTGCTTATTTTTTGTCCCTCCTTCTTTTGTTTATTTTTTGTTTTTTTCTGCTCTGTATAACAAATTTTTACTTTTACAAATTAGTAGATACTCCTGACGATGATCTAGCAAGTCGAAATCGATCGAGTGATTTTTTAAACTTTTTGAACAAAAACTTTAATTAAAATATTCAAAAAATCTAATTTTGCGAATAAAAAACAAGTGTTTAATAAAATGTGTTTATTAAGTATTAGTGTGTTTTCCAAGTGCCTACGACAAATAGCATAAAAAGAATTAAACTTAACATGAAACGTAATAAGAACACCTCTTGATTCAGGCCATGATGCTGGGGACATTAGTAGGTCGAACAAAGTTTCCGGGATCGTCACTTTAAAGGAGGAGACATGACCATGATAGCAAGATATATGTTTACCTTGTACTTGGTGCGAGCCAACTCTAATTTCAGGCAGATTCAAAATGGAGTTAATGGAGTTCATGATTACCATACTTTATTTTACTACGTAAAAGAAAATAATAAGATTTTAAACATAACAGTCACAGATCTCACAAAACACTTTAAATTTTCACCCGGAAGTACAAAAAAAATTAAAATAAAATATATTACTCTCAATCCGCCAGTTTACACGAGTTGTGATTCAACCAAAAATTTCTTCGGTTCTTTCTCCCCTGCCTATAAACTAAAATTTTGTTTATAGGCAGGGGAGAAAGAAGAGAAGAAATTTTTGGTGGAATCACAACTCGTGTAAACTGGCGGAATGAAATGAAAAACAACTTTAAATAATTAATTTTTAAAGTTGATGTTCAAGATAAATGAACATTACTCAATACTATAAACTTTTTTGGACTAACTTTAGTTAATCCTATCCTTTAATTTTTATTATATTTAACGCTCCGATTGCCTTTCGAGTCTATATGAAACGAAGCGCCCTTGTTAACAAATGCAGAAGAAAAAACACGCATTTTGGAACAATTTGATTGGTCGAAAAAATTGCCTGAACGAACGAACCATAAAGGCGCCCTTAGGGTCTAATATGTGTTTGTTATACATGTAATCTATCAGGTCTTAGTGTTTAAACGATTTGAGGAAAATAGAAAGGTTATAATTAAATATTAAGATTAAATTTTATATTTTGAAACTGCTTTACCATCCAAAAATGCCATGCACTAGAGCTTAAGAACTTGTATAAGAAACTTGCATGGAATATTTTGTAAATTTTTTTTTATTAAACATAAATGAATTTTTTATGAACTTATGTATTTTACTATTTTTCATCATGTATACGTAGTCAACGGTACATTTTGGTGAACGAAAATTTTGTCATGCCTATTGGTATCCCTTTTCCTGCCCGTTAACACAATTGTGTGGGTACTGTAAAAGTACCATGTCAAAAATTTATTTTTGTATGTGTTTTGACCCAACTTACGAATTTGTGCATTCCTTTTAAAATTATTTTCGTCCGAAAAAAAACAATATAATTATATATACAATAATTGTGTTGGTTGTACTTCCATACAAGCGAAATTTTTGACGTAAGTGTAGATGACGTATAAATCGCCGAAATCGGGTAAGATGAAAATTTTTTAAATTAAATTCTTTATAGGATTGTATACCTATAATTTTTAGGAAGTGCAAGCTAAAAATTTTGGAAAAATCATCACATTTTCCTGGAAAATTTACAGTTTTTCCAAAAATAATTTTTTGATTTTTTCATCCAAAAATTAAAAATCTGCTGCTTTTATTTATCAAATCATAATTTTAATGATAAAAATTCGAATTACACTGTCATGAAACGGGTAACAAATTACATTTTTGTTATTTTAATAAAACTTTTTGATTTTCCGGAAAATTTTTCCCTTTTTTTATTTTTTCAATAATTTTGTTAGTTTTATTTTTTAATGATAATAATTGCTTCGTCAACCTTGCAGACACAGATCAAAGAGTTTTATCGCTCTTATCGCTCCTTCTGATAGTGCCACAAATGTTAAAAAAATCAACTTTTGTAAATATAAAACTTTATTTTAATGTAATTTTAATTCGTTGTACGCTATAGAGGATGGGGGCTGCCTCAAACCCCCGCTTTTCCAGTATTTATACAATTCTTCAAGTGGCAAATTTTATTTATAACTTTAAACTAAGTAGAAAAAATAATAAAATTTTCCTAGAAAAATTGCAAAATTACTTGTACTGTCGAAAAACTGTTAAAATACAATGTTAATATCAAAATGTAAAAAAAATTACACATTTGTACAATTTTGAACAAAATAATACGCAATTTGTCACCAAAAAAAATGAAAAGGTCAAAATTTTCCCGGAAAATGTGATAATTTTCTCGAAATGTTTGGCTTGCACTTCCTAAAAACGATAGATGCACAATCCTACAAAGAAAAATTAAAAAAAAAATTCATCTTACCAAAAAATTTTTACCAAAAACGCCATTACACACTGCTTTTTTACCCACACAATTATGTGGTTTGGACTTAGTGCCAATTTTTTTTTTGTGTGAAAAAGGGTATGTAAAAAATAAAAAAAAAATTATTTTAAATAAAATAATAAAAAAATATACATATTTCTAAAAACAAAAAAAAATAAAAAAAAAATTCGACCCATTCGGCCTTTGACACATTCGGCCCTTCGACATTCGGCCCTTCAACACATTCGGCCCTTCGACACATTCGGCCCTTCGACATTCGGCCCTTCGACATTCGGCCCTTCGACACATTCGGCCCTTTGATATCATACCACTTGCATTACGTGATCATGGATCACTAACTATATATAAACAAGAGTAACATAAACAACACATTAATGAAACTGATGACCAACAAAATGGTACCGATCCATAAAAACTTGAACCTGTTAAAAAGTAAATACTTTGTAAGTACGTACTCTCAATTGGTCGTAGTATTCGCATTTATAAATAATCTGAAAATAGTAACTACTACAATAACATATAATGTAGATATGTACGCTGTTGAAGTTAGCAGTGGTGGGCCAAATGTCTAATCGCGTTTCATGTAGTTCCTGTATAAGACGGAAATTTGACATTTACAAATTACAATGGTAGAAAAAATTAAAAAAATCGCATGGAGCAATTTTACAAACTGTAAGAATACACATTTATAAAATATGTGTAACGCCTATAGTTTGCTTCACAAAATGTTTATTCACAAATTTTAAATATTCATTTTACCTCATTAGTATTCCATCGATGTCGCAGCACAGGAAAATGATCAGCACGTGGTAGGCTTTCAAGATTTTCTGGTAATTTAATTGGTTCACCATCTAAAATTAAATGACAAATTGAAGTTATTAATTTTAAAGTTTATTTAGTTTATAAAGGATTTTGAATTAGAATTAATGGGTTCTAACAGTTGTAACAATCAGAATATTGATGGTTTATAGAAACGCGTAAACAGGCAAAGCACTAACCACCCCTGCGATACAAGGATGAGGAACAAAATAATTAGGCGGCTAATTACGCGGTTGGTACCGCCAACAAAATTGTCCCATGAATAAATGCGATCATCAATTCATGTCCCATGAATAAATGCGATCATCAATTCATAACGCTGGATCGCGGATAAATTAGAATTTAATTTGAATTATAGATGGAAGATTTGCAAGAATCGCAACAATCAGTTTCGAACTTAATGAGATTATTGATTTGAAAAAATCAGTCATCTCATCAGGCCGCGGCGAAACTGTTTGTTGCGATTCTTGCAAATCTTCCATCTATAATTCAAATTAAATTCTAATTTATCCGCGATCCAGCGTTTAAGGAAAGAAAAAGTATGGGGTGGTTGGGAAGTATATTGTGTTTAAGTAAGTATGAATCATCATAGTCGTTGTCACACAGATTTGATGCCAAATGTTCCTACGATTGTGTATTTAATTCGAGATATACTGAAATAGACCAATGTACGGAATAATCACAACAAAATTAATTTTTTTAATTTTAGTTTGGACAAATTTGAAAATAGCTATCGCGAACTCTACTCGATTGTTTTCAAAAAAAACCCAGCTACTATAATAATAATAAAATGTATACTATAATAATAAATATGTTATCAAAAATAAATAATTGGTATGTTATATAATTTATCAAATTATAATGTTTTTTTGAAAAAGCATTCCGTTTTAACTAAGAACTGTTAAAATCAGGAAGACATTACAACCTGTCATTTTTTACGTACACATTTGAGTACGGTGGACTTAAATTTAAGTAAAAAAATGTGTGTGTGGCCGGAAAAAGGAACAACAAAACATAAATAAAAAAAATTAAACAAGTTAACATATACACTCACCTCGTATTGAATTTATTTTTAGTGGAAACAAAACCAATTTTTCGGTCGGTAACGAATAGCAGACCATTAAGTAAATCAATTTGAAAAGAAATTTGGGCGCTCCATTTATATGCTGTTTATGCGCTGATTGAGCGATGCATTGTACTACTGGGTTTATAAATTCTTCGTTCTTTTTTTTCGAAAATATGAGCCACCAACGGAAATAATGACAGAGAAAAAGAAATATTAATTTTGGTATGTATGCATGTAAACACTTTAGAAAATTGAACTATGCGCTCCAAGCACAAGAAAATAAGGAATTTCCCTTGATCTAAGAAATGATCGAATTTAAAATTATTCAAGCTGTGTATCTTTAAAATCGCAAATAATTCAAATCAACATCTCAAAAACTTTGGGCACTAAAAATCAGCTTTTTACCACAGTAAATTATAATTCACCTATTCCTTTCTTTAGGAAGAAGATGTATAACTGAGCTAGTAATCATTGATTATCGAAATAATATGTTTAGTTTGTCTATGGTTAGGTTTCAAAGTTGATAGTTTTTTAGAAATGTTCAAATTAATTTTCTTAATATTTTACCTCCTCCTCTCTCTGATCGATCGAAAAATTCCTACAGAATTTTTTTGATTTTACACGCAGTGACGATTTAATTTAATTTTTTACTGTACATAATAACTAATTAGTCCAAAATTAGTGTCTATAATTTATTATAATATGCAATATTTAGGAGCAGAAATAATGAAAATTAAATTTGAATTTTTGACTCATAGATGAAAAATAAAACAAAACCATTAGATTAGAAAACAAAATAAAAAATGAAAATTAAAAAAATAATTAATTAAAATTACACATCCGGACAATACTTATGGTAGCAGCTTAGTAAATTATACAAAATTTTGGTACTAAACTTTATTAAAGAAACAAACAAATTTGAATACATTATTTGAGCATCTAAATATCGATACAAAAAGAAATTTGTTTTCTGACTTCTATACAGCCTAAAGGTTGTATAACACTCAGCAAACAAATTTCTTCTTGTTGTCGATATTTAAACGCTCAAATGATGTGTCCAAAATTGACTGCGTTTTTAATAAATTTGAATACAAAAATTTCGTTCAATACTTTTAATTTGCTTTATTTACTGTTATTGTTCTTATGTTTTTACAAACAATTATAACCACTAATCTTGGACACGTTCATTATTTATTAATTTGACATATAACCAATATGCAATGCCGACGAAATTCCGTTTGCATTCGTTTGCAAAAGTCGCACTGTTTCTATGAAAAGAAACATGTAAATAACGCACACGGAAATCCATACTACTCACCAAAGAAAAATGTCACAAAATTCCGTGTTGGAGTGAATCTCAACTAATCAGAGAAAAAATTAAATTGGAAAGTAGTTAGTAGTTATTTCGTAGGGATTTTGGGGATGGTGAACCCCACATACTAATTTCTAATACTTCACTGCATTAAATTAAACCAATTTGCTTTTACTATTTACATAGAATTACTAATAATTTGCTTTGGAAATTAAAGAAATTATTGTCGTTGGTTCTTGTATAATTTCTGTTTTTATTTAAATAAATATAAACATTTTTTTAATTTAAATAAAATGGTTCCAATTTGTATCTCATCCGTCATACGCCATTCAGTCTTCGAATATTCAGTATATTGAGCATCTTAAAAATATAAAATAATAAGACTATACGTCATCGCAAGTTTACGAATATTTACATCTTATGTATTAGGTATGCAAGTAGAAACTCTGCTTTTATTGGTCAAATTCTACTTTATTGAAAACATAATTATTACAAAGGTTAATTATCGAAATATTCGCCATTACTATCTACACGGTCTTTTGCGATTTATCAGGTAGATGGTTAATGCCTTCGTGAAGAAACTTAATAGTTTCGAAGCAAAATAGTCATCGAACCATTTTTGCACATCCTCAACTTTCGAGAACCGCTGGTCTATATGATGACATTGATCTGAATATGTATTGATCAGAGAAAGCCAAGTCTGGAGAATACGCCACATGCTGTAAAACTTCGCATCCCAAGGCGGAGATGGATTCGTGGGTTGATTTGCTGTATTTGGACGAGCGTTATCATGCTGCAGTATCACCTTCCGCCTTAATTGGTCCCAAGAGGAACCCATTCTCGTTTCTTCTATATTTATCACAGTGCGTAAAATTGAAGTTATATTGCTTGGTGAGTAACTCCTAACTGTTCTGCAACCCCTTTTTGAGTTTGACTCGCATTTTTATCAAGTAAAACTTAAAGTTCTACATCTTCAATATGTTTTACTGCACCTGGACGTGGATCGTCCTCAAGACTAAAATTGCCATATTCAATGACTCACAGAATGTTCACTCAAAGTCGACTAATCAATTTCATACCTTGAGCAGCATTTCTTCACTTGAAAACAGAATAGAATGCAATAACGTAAATGTTGCTTATCGACATCCGTATCTTAACCCTTTCGCAGATGCACAATTATTTAACCCTTTCGCGGATACACAATTATTAAAGGATGTTTGTCACAGGACACAATAAAAAACAGAGACGCTTCCTGTGGGACACACAAAATCACATTCAATGTTAATCATATGAAAACAACGTCGGTTATTATCGACGTGTTTCACTGTAGGTCAATTGAAGCGTTGGTAATAACCGACGTGTCCGCGAAAGGGTTACAATTGATGCACACGGAACGGCAGGTGGTAAATGACTGAAACTTTAAACAGCATGAAAGTCATAAAAACAGAAATGACTAAGCTATACATATATCCAAAAAGGCGGGCGATTTGGATGCATTCAAGCATATTTTAATGTAACGAACTTCAGAGACGAGTTTCTACTTGTACACCTAATACATGGCGACGCGAATGTGAAATTAATATTAGTACCTTTGTAGTTCAATCGTGAATTGTTGATCGTGATCACTAAAATTATAATAAAACAAAACACCAGTATATATTCTTGTATTTTACTAAATTTTGGTTTTTGTGTTTAGTTTTAAATTATTTTTAGTACAGTGGAAATGATTTCACAAAAGCGTGATAGTGTGCCGGTATACAATCGAGTAAATTTAGTGTGGAAACGTAAAAATTTTTGTATTTTCTTAAATTTTTCTGTGTTCAATTTTTTACGAGTTAAACGAGTTAATTATCTTCATCAGGAACTTCGTATTAGGTAACTTAAATAATCTAAAAATATCTATAATAAGCACGTCCCTGTTCCTGGAGCATGTATTAGAGTTCATCACTAAAGGGGGATGCGTAACAGAGATAGACAAAAAATTTGGATGAGCGCATGGGAACAGCATCAAAATAAATTGTAAAATAATTGAAGAAAACGATATCATTCTCCCTCAGCATACCAGTATGTCTCATCCAGCAGTAACATTCACCTTCCAGCAACGCTGGGACCTGGCTAAGTTTCAAGGGCCCAATTATTCATTAATCCGAAATTCACCAGCAAAATAATAATAAAACTAAAAGCAGTAACTACAAATTCCAATAAACTAAGAGGAAAACATAATCACATTCTAATAGACCAGTCTAGCATAGCGAGAACGAGAAGTATGTGGTGTAAGAAATCAGTAATGTTTATTTCAGACCGGATACAACTTCAGAATTCGAAAACATAAGCTGCTGAAAATCCAATACTTATTAGGAAAACTACAACAAGATTAAATACGAGTTAATTAAACAAATTAAAGAGAGTTATTTGGCAAGGTACAATCTCAATTGTTTTGAACACCATAATACAAAAAAAACCGAAAGCACGTCTTAAGAAAACGAAAGCTTATATCAAAAATGAAAAGTGGGCTATCAGTAGATAACCTCCAAATAAGATATTAACATTTTAGAAATGTGTAAATATGGAATATTACGGTGTACGTTTACAGTAAGTGCTGATGGAAAAACTTATTCAGCTGAATACAGATTTATCAAAGTCCTCGTGCTGCTGCTTTGGTCTACGTAATTTTAATGCAATTTAACAAACTTGACTTTAGATTTTGCGTCAAGTTTTTAAGCATTTTTGTTAAAAAAAATGCTACATAGTTTCGGTCTCCCGTCTGTCCTTCTGTGTCCACGATAACTTGAGAACGGATGGAGATATCAACTTAATTTTTTACTAAAAGTTCAAGCAATTTATGGAAAAGAGCCCTATTGATTTGGATATTTTTGTGTTTAGGGTGTTCGGAGATATGTATGGTTTTGTTAACCCCCCTCCTGAAAATTTATAGAATTTTTTTTTATTTTCTATTCTATTTTGGTGGGTTTCATAGAGTATGTGAATGTGGAATAAAAATACATCTCGTGTGGATGTGTATTTGTTTGGAATGGGTACAAAGGGCCGAATGTCGAAGTGCCGAAAGTCGAAGGGCCGAATGTGCCGAAGGGCTGAATGGATCAAAGGGCCGAATGTCGAAGGGCCGAATGTGTCGAAGGGCCGAATGTGTCGAGGGCCGAATGTCAAAGGGCCGAATGTGTCCCGAAGGGCCGAATTTTTTTTTTTTTGCTTTTAGAAATATAATTTTTTAAATTTATTGTTTTATTGAATATTTTGTAAATCTTTTTTATTAAACATAAATAAATTTTTTATGAATTTATGTATTCTACTATTTTTCATCGCATATCCAGCGGTACATTTTGGTGAAGGAAAATTTTGTCATGCGCCACCAATAGGTATATCTTTTTTCCTGCCCGTTAACACAATTGTGTGGGTACTCGAAAAGTACCATGTCAAAAATTTATTTTTGTATGTGTTTTGACCCAACTTACGCATTTGTGTATTCCTTTTAAAATTATTTTCGTCCGAAAAAAACAACATAAATATATTATACACAATTGTGTTGAATGTACTTCCACACAAGCGAATTTTTTGGCGTAATTTTTTAAAAAAATTTCATCTTACCCAAATTTTTTATCAAAAACGCCACTACATACTATTATTTTTAACCCACACATTTGTGTGGTTTGGACTTAAATAGTGCATTTTTTTTTGTTTGAAAAAGGGATATGTAAAAAAAATAAAAAAATAAATAAATTAAATAAAAAAATAAAAAAATTTATTTCTAAAAATAAAAATAAAAATTCGGCCCTTCGACCCATTCGGCCCTTCGACACATTCGGCCCTTCGACATTCGGCCATTCGACATTCGGCCCTTCGACACATTCGGCCCTTCAACACATTCGACCCTTCGACATTCGGCCCTTCGACACATTCGGCCCTTTGAAATTCGGCCCTTCGACATTCGGCCCTTTCATATCATACCATTTGTTTGGGTGGTGTGGTTATGGGAGTGGTAGGAGTGGTGGTATGGGAGGTGGAGGGGTAGGTTGAGGTGTTTTGGGTTTGGTGTGGGAATTTGGTGGATGAGGGTTTGTGTGGGGAGTGTGTGTGTAGGAGTGGTATGGAGGTGTTAAAGGGTGAGGATATGGGTACTGCTCGTATAGGGTGGTGCGGGTGAGATTTGGCGGTTTGAATTCGATAGTAGGTGGGGTTGTAATAATGCTTAGTTGTGGTGGTTTGCGGTTGATTGAGGTCGGTTGAGTTATGGTGGATTGGGGTCGGTTGAGCTGGGTGTAGATTGGGTTAGGCGAGTGTGGGTAGATTTGGGTGGGTGTGATATTTCAAATACGCAAATCACACTGCATAGAACCTTTCTTTCTTACACATGGTATAATAATACTAAATATATTTAATTTTTATTTTTCACATCATTTATCCTCTTTCATTTTCCCGGACGTTCTTGTTCGCAAAAGTTCTTTATAGGCAACAAAAATGGTTATAGAGTTCGGCTCCGAACCTTTCCCATCTTTTTTGGTATGTTTTCTTTAAATAAAAATTGAAAAGTGAAAAATTTCGGCTCAACTGATAAAATCAACTTCTAATAAAAAAAATATAATCAGTTGTTCTATTTCTTTGAAAATAATCATCGCTAAGCAGCTTTGAGAAATTCTAGATTATTGAATATATTTCTTTCAGCCACAATCCAGATCGCCACTATTGAATTTGATATAAGCAAATCCAATTCCCTTTACTTGTAGCAACTAAAAGGCAACACAACGACACATCTATAATTTAAAATATGTATGTCTGTGCAGGGTGTTTAGATAACATTCAGAGCCTTGGTTCTGATAAATTTTAGAATTTTTCTTTTTCCCAACTACTTTGTATGTCAGCCAATTTAAGTCATTGGATTGCGTATAAAGTTTTTAAAAAACTTTTAATATTAAGCCGTTATTTGTTTAGGTCGTGGGATAAGAAAGAAAATTTGGGTATTTCATATTTTTATAATACTCGTAAAACATTTAACAGTTAAAACACATTTTTTATGTTTCCCGTTCGTCCCTCACCCATTTTTTCGGTTCCATTTCTCATAAAGGGTTTTTTGTAAACCGTTTCCTTACATTTAATCATAATTTATCCTGTTTTCATTTTTATGATAAAATATTATGTATTATTTGAAGCAAAAAGGCAAACAACTAAAATAAAAAATCGTGTCTTCAAAATGAAAATTAAATAAATTATATATTAAATAAAAAATAAGAATTTCCTTTTTTTTTGTTTTTTAATATAAATTAAATATTTTCTGTCTTATTCATGTATGCTACCATAAAACTTTTTTAAGCAAATTATAGACTGTTTTTTTAATTTTTCGCGGTTTATCATTTTTTATAAATTTTTAAGCCAAAATGATTTGTGGTATTTGTTGTTTTGGAATACAATTGAAATATTTTTTGTTGTATGGTGTGGCACGTTCATAATTTTGACATGATGGCACTAAACTGTTAATTGCTTAACAAAAACTATCTGAGAAAAAAGGGGTGGTAGCTTTTGAATATTTTAAAATTATGCCTGAGTGTTGCTGTCATTAAGAAATCATTAATAAAGATTGACCGATAGGAAAATAGATCGAAAATACGTGTAATTACTTATACTTGCTTGCAAAACAAATTTAAACATTACAGTAAGGTAGGAATTCCATAAATTGTTTTTAGTTCCTTAGCATTTTTGATAATATTTGAATATTTTTATTTGTCAGCTAATTCTGCTTTCTCTTAAAGTTTTGATGTTTGATGTAAAATTTTGGTAATATATTTTCAAGGGTAATTTATTTATAATTACCACTAAAACTGATTTTCAATATTCGTTGGGGCCTAGCACTACAAACTCTTACGCGCTTCGCCTACGTTTTATCTTACGCATAAGCAAAATCGAGGACGTATACATAGGTACGATTAAAACCTTCTACACGTTGCATAGCTCCATGGCAATACTTTAGGCTGTCCATTCTTTTCACACAGAAGACGGGTCGGTCCAAGAATTCTGCACTCCGACAAGCGGTCATAGTTGTGGTAATTTTAATCACCGATGATAGACTGTTGATGAAAAGTCGCTTTTGCATCCCGCTTCTATCGTGCGAACCCCTAACCACTGTGCTATTTTGTCGGTAATATTCTTCTTACCAAACTTACATATTAAAATTTTAACTTCATATCTATTTAGCTTAATAGATTTAAAACCATAATATCTATACCTGCAGTAAAATAAAAATATGTTTGGCGATATTGTATAAACATTTACACAGCAACACAACACAGCATTTTAAAATTTCGCTAGATGACTTGAATTTATCTATGTTTAAGATCAATTAGAAGTATTTAAGGTTTTTAGCTATATAACCAAAGTTTTATAATGAAATATGTGGCTTAATTTAAAGTTCCGAAAACCAATTCAGCTTTTACATAGCAGACTTTATGTTAGATCTTATGAACGAAATCATATATTAATTCTAGTTCTTCTATAGGTTCGTCTAATTCACATTCGTTCAATAATGTGTTGACGTTTGCAATAGGTAAGACAAAAATCCCACAGAGATTGTGCAAAAAAACATGAACTTCCTCTACAAATACGCGAAAAATATCAACAGATAATGGCTCCATTAGTTGGATAATATGATCGAATAAATCGCAAAAGTTACAGCATTTGTTGCGGTAGGTGTTGAGTTCGAAATGCACTAGGGACAGGGTGCAAAAGCGCAGGTGCTGGTTATAGAACAATATATTTTCCTAGCATGCCAAGATTCCCATGGTCTACTTGGACGGGGAGACATTTAAAAACACTGCATTGACACTATTCTGGTAACTCCCCGGGAAAAAGAATTGGGGAAAGAATTTATATATAATTTTTTAATTTAAACATTTTTTTCTGGCATACTGAGGTAAAAGGTTAGTGCTAATTTTTTTGAAAACAAAATTAAATTGGTAATAATTTTCCCTGCCAATTTAGATATGGAAAAACAGAAATTGCATATAAATTCCTTCTTCAGTTCCTTATTCCCGGGAAATTTCCAGAATAGTGCCACAGGTTGAACTAAATTGTAAGCTTTTAGATCCAGGTATAGACAATGATTTCCGTATACGGTCATTTTATAAATTTTGCCATTGCAAAATTTTGTGTGCAATATTTTTTTAGTTCAGAAATTATAGCCAGCTGGATCTTAAAAACATTCTTTAGTACATTATGCATGAGTTTCTAAATGTTTCTCCGACCAAATGGGCCATAATTTTCAACTAGGAAAATGTACTGTAAATAAATATTGCTTAGTGTATAACGTGTAGTGTATAAATATAACGACCATTAAGGCAGCAACGCAAAACAAAGTTACTGGCATTCGCAATTCGCGTGTGGTGTGAATACCGTCAAAAATATCCTTATCTTACCAATGAATTTTTTCGTAAGCCATTCAAGCAACATTAGCAATAAATTTTACTTTTAAAAAGCTTGGTCTCTATCCAGTCTGAATTAAGTAATATTACAATATGATAGGATACATACGCTCACTGTCGTAAATTTTCTAAACGTAATAATTTATTATTCTTATTCAAACAAATCTAAAATCCATAAGAAAATTCACAATAAAAATTCTTAAACAACTTATCAAACGGAAATAATCTAAGTGTTAATATTTATTTTGGATAGAAAAAATAGTATTTTTATCCATTATCCAGCTTTTACAAAAATATAAAATTGCACAAACCTTAACATAAGAACAAGAAAAAACAATTATGTATACATATTGTAATATACGAGTATAGAACTATTAATTTTTATGGTTCCATTTTTAAATTTATAGTTGGAATTTTATTGGCTTGGTGAATAAAATAGTAATGATATCATTAATATGGACTTTAAATATTATATTTTTATATAGAATAATTATTCGATGCAGTTTTGCAACAGAAGCCAGCCATATTCAGCTTCAGCCTGATAAGATTAAGGAACAAATACAGTCAGTTCATGAGACTTTGGTGATTGAGTGATGGTGATTTGGTGATTTTTTGCTGCTATGTCTCAAACCGTTCAACATGGGAATACGTTTCCCAATATTTTTGAGTTTGAATTTTAAAATTTGCCCATTTTGTTTCTTCGACGCTTATTAACTTCGCGTGATATTTCCGACCAGCGTGCATTTGTGGAAAAAAAATAATGTTTCGTAACGCGACGATGAAAAAATAATAAATATTTGTACGGATTGCGTTTTATCCCATAAAAAGATTTTTCCTCACCAATTGGATATTATAATTTCTCGAGAAAAAGCTTCACGATGAAAGCGGCCTCATTTGAATTCGCCACTTGTTCAAGATTGTCGGTGATATCTGATTTGAGGTTAAATAGTACTCGCATTCCATTATAAATTTGCGTCATCGAATACTTTTCCCGTTCATTTGCTGTTGGAACAATCACGAATCTTCGTACACGCTTATACGCGTGCATCCATATGTTATTGTTTAACGCGGTCTCGTATTGCTGATACATACTATTAAAACTATTGTGACATACCATGGAATATTTGGGTAATTTCTAACCGTCTCGCATCAATGCATAATAGTCATCCAACGCGTGCCGTTTAACCGTCAACTTCGATTGTCGTAATTTTAGCTTTAATGAATTAAAACAATCGCCTATGAATGTTTTTCCCGCTGATAAAACGAATTCTTTTTTTGACTATCTCGATGATGTGCTAATAATTTATTTAGCCGATAATGACAGTACAAGCTTGCCTCTACGTAAAACATAGACATTTTTATTACTTGCTCATCAATTACATCACACAAAACCTCCGATTATTCTTTCACAAAGTCTTTATAACATATAATAGTCGAAGTGTCAGATCATAGAAACCCGCCTCAAGCCTCCATTTGTAAGTATTAAATAAAATATGTACGTATAAAATGTACATTTATATTCTCCATATTTTATTAATTTGCTTGTATGATTTTTATTTTTAGGAAACCGCAATTGCTTTAAGGGGTTTAAGCAATGGGGTTTAACGTGCTGTTTAAGCAATGGGGTAGAATTGGGGGGCGAAGTCCTAGATTCATGCCTCCTCGCCGGTGCTCCCTGGGTAACTCTATAAATGAATCAGGCGATGTAGTGGAGACGAGCAGGGGAAATCCCGTTTATAGTCATGGACACTACATGTCAGGGCGAGCCATTGGCGCCTCAAAACCAAAATCAAACCAGCGTCTGTTTTCCAGGTTAGGAGCGGCTGAAGCAGGTGTCTGTCTTGTATCAAGCGGCTCGCTATATAAATGTGTTCAAGGTAGGACTGGATGCCTCAAGATTCTCACCAGTACGTGTCCCACACATGTAACAAGCGGGTTGAGTGGAAGGCCAACAACCTTCCCTCATAAAAACTATCAAGTTATGATTCATTTCAAGCTCGAGCTCGGAAATTGTACAAGGACAACGCTTTAAAAATGGGAACATGGAACGTGCTTAGCCTCTTAAGACCTCGAGATCTCCAGAACCTATCGAACCCAGCAAAGAATTACACATTAGACGTACTTGCACTAAAAGAGCTTAGATGGTCTGGGAGTGGGATCAATGACACCACCAATGGTTACACTCTTCATAACAGCGGCGATCAGAACGGAGGAGAATTTGGAGTTAGCTTCCTCATCCATGGGCGCGTGAAGCATCATATTCGATTTCCGCCCTATCAACATGCGGATATGCACGGTCAGACTTCGCACTAAGAAATTTAACATCACGGTCGTTAATGTGCATGCACCCACCGAAGATAAATCAGATGACGTCAAAGATCTTTTCTTTATCGAACTGGAGGAAGTCATCAATAACATACCGCACCACGACATTAAAATCATCGTGGGCGACTTTAATGCAAAAATCGGTAGGAGTGCAGAAAATACATCGCACATCGGTTCTAACTGCCTGCACCTAACTAGTAATAACAACGGTCAATGAGTCACCGACCTGGCAATAATGTACAACTTAGGGTCGATTTATATTATCCGTTCCGTTCAGATCCGTTTCTTTCAGATTCAGACAAAAAAAATATTGTTACACATGTTTTCTATATAAATATTTATATTATCCGTTCCGTTCAGATCCTTTACTTTCCGTTTCAGATAAATATTGTTGAAAAGAATGTTTTATCTGATGTCTGAACGCGAAAAAATACGAAAGAATAGCGAGGAAAGTGGAATTTATATATATTCCAGCAACAACAATCAAAACAAAATTAAATTGCTACTAAAACATTTTTGGATTTTTTGTTATCGTTTAGTCTATACGTAACCAAAGATACGAATACATGCAGCATGTGTGAAACAAATTAATAATATTTGTTTATATTCTCGTCATGCCAATCGTATGCTAATGTTTGTCGCCACTAAACTTAACTTTTCTTATATGCTCTTTTAAATATCCCATATATTTTATAGTTTTAGTCTAATAAACTATAAAATATAAAAAAAATTGTTAAAGTAAAATAAAGTAAGGAGCATATGAGTATATACCTGGATTATTATTACTGAAGAACTGAGCAATAAAACATGTGTTCATATTTTCTATTGAATTCGTTTTAAATTTTTTTTTCTTGTTATTTAACTTTTATACAGGGTTTTGATGTGTGGAACGGTAAAATTTTATGGCAAATAGGGTGGGTCATTTGGAACCTTTTATCCTATGGAACAGATTTCCAAAGTGTCACGATAATTGAGTTGATATTTTTAAGTTTCTTTTAAATTACCCAAAAGCTCGCCTTTAAATGGTCATAACTTTTTTGTTTGTAATCGTAAAGGCTCGAAATAACTTTTATTGCATTGTGCAATGTGATTTTATTCTAAATAAATCATTATTTAATAGAATTGGTTAAAGAAAAATGACTTATGGCCTTCCAAATCATACAAAATGTGTAAAAGTATGGAAAATGTCTACTTTCTAAATTCATTTAAAAAACTAGAAGTGATTTTGAAATTAGCTTTGTTTTAATTCTCTAGTTTATGTTCTTTCCAATGGTATGCTATTTGTCATAGAAATCATTCATTTTGTGGTCAAAATAAAAGATACTATTTTGCCGGGGTTAGGTTTAAGAAGATCGAAAACTTTATTTCCCAAACTTGCATACACAAAAATTAAATTGCTACTAAAACATTTTGGATTTTTATGTTATGTTTTACTTTATACGTAACCAAAAAATACGAATATATACGATAACCATACGATGAAAATATCTGATCTGATAGTATAAATTGATGATGTCTGAATCTGAAAGGAACGGATCTGAAAGGAACGGATAATATAAATCGACCCTTAGTTGTATCAAGTACGTTTTTCCCACATAAGAGAATCCACAAAGTAACGTGGAGATCGAATGATGGGAGAACGGAAAATCAAATCGATCACGTCATGGTGTCTAAGAGACACTCCACCACCATATCTGACATTAGATCTTACAGAGGTGCAGACATGGACAGCGATCATATGCTTGTCATATTTAAATATAAGTGCAAACTGTCATCTACGTTTAACAGACAAGCACAAAAGACCATTCGATGGAATGTCGATGCTCTAAAAGACCAAGCGTCACTGCAGAGTTACCAATCAGCTGTCACTAACTATTTAGAGCGGCCCAGCAACAACGAAAAAGCTCCCTCTAACATCGAGGAGCAGTGGCACGCTATACAGTCAGCCATAACCACCGCGGCGCAAAATACCATCGGAAGAAGACCTCCGAGGCCCCGCAATGATTGGTTCGATGACCAATGCCGTAGGGTCGTCGAAAATAAACGAACACTTCGTGAAAAATAGATGGCTCGCAACACTAGAAGCACTCTAGCAGAATATCTCCGCGCTAGGAAAGCCACGACTAAATACCTTCGACAAAAGAAACGCGAACATATGAAATTATGCATCGAAAACATCAGCTTCCAAGCGGAACTAGGAAACTCAAGGGACTGTTTTGCCAACGAATCTCACTAAAGACTTCCACCCAAGAAGTACAGCCATCAAAGACGGGAATGGAGAGTTGAGAACAAACGTGGCTGATGTTCTCCCAGTATGGCAAACCTACTTTCAAAATCTGCTAAATCGGAATGACGACGTGGCCCCCATTAGAGCAATAGCTCCTCCAGGTGAAGAGGTCTTTGTTGAATATCTCACAGTAGAGGAAGTAGACGCAGCTATTAGTCGATTGAAAAACGGAAAGGCACCCGGTCTCGATGGAATCCCCGCAGAATTGATTAAACTCGGAGGCACTACGCTTGCGACAAGTCTATACGACCTCGTCGTCTGTATTTGGGACCAAGAAGAGCTGCCTGAGAATGGGAAGACGGCGCTCATATGTCCGTTGCATAAAAAAGGCGACGGTCTTAAATGTGAAAACTATCGTGGCATAGCTCTATTGAACGCTGCTTACAAAGTGTTGGCTAATGTTGTACTTGCCAGACTCATCCCTTTCGCCGAAAATATCATTGGCGACTATCAATGTGGTTTTCGACCCAACCGATCAACCACGGACCAGTGTTTTACAATGAGGATGATCTTGGAAAAATGTTGGGAGTACAACATAACCATACATCAACTATATATAGACTTCCGACAGGCATATGACAGTATAAACCGCGACAACCTATGGGCAGCGATATCATCGGATTCATTAAATCCAATCGAGTGAGATGGCTCGGCCACGTTACAAGGCCCCCACAACAACGAATGATTTACAAAGTGTTCCATCAACATCCAGCCGGTGTACGTCGTAGAGGAAGACCCCGGCTGAGCTGGCGTGACGACGTCGAACAAGACCTACTCGCATTAGGATGTCGAAACTGGAGGACGAGAGCAATGGATCGGGATGGATGGAGGGCCATTGTGCGGAAGGCGAAATCCCCTCATGGGATGTGAAAGCCAGAGAGAGAGAGAGGTATAACGCGCCATCTAGAATACAAGAAATAGCAGTTCCCTATTTAATAGCTGACCATGATTGCAAAAGTCAATCGGGTACGGGAAAAACTGCTGCGTTTGTATTAGGTACGAAGTAGCTGTGTTTGGCACCGACATACGAGCTTGCGGTCCAAATGGGTGAAGTTGCAACGAAAATGGCACAATTTTGCCAGGCACAAAAATACGTTATGCGGTTCGGGGCGAACAAAAACCAAACGAAATTTTAGAGCACATTATAATCGGTACACCGGGAAAGATACTCGATTGGGTGTTGTGATATTCGTATTACCAAATCTCGCGAATTAATTCCATCATCAATCAAATCATCATCATAAATTGAATACAAAATCGTTACGACTACGTTAACGACATCAATTCAATCAAAAAAATTTAGCATATATGTATGTACGTACATACAAAAACGCATTAGTAAGCGCGATCGACGCTAAAAATAAAATAATAATAAAGCAACAAAAACAAAACAAAAGTCTACGTCATACACACAATATACATTTTTCGTTTTCCCATATAAGTAATATCAGAGCGCAACAACAACAAAACAAGAAGTACATAATATACTTCTTTGTATACACAACATAATTGTACTACTCATCATTTTAATTGTACGTTAATACATAATATAAAGAAACAACAACAAAATCAAGTATAAATATTACTTCGGTTTTTATTACGACATATATGATATACATTTTTGTTATCGTATTCAAAATAAATTTTGTTAACCGAACTAGGATTTTTGATGATCGGAAAATTGGGAAATACAATTTTTTTTATTATATGCATTATTAATTTAAAAATGCAATTTTTTCAAAATCAAATATTATTTTACACGCGGCCTATAAATTGTTGATAGAATACTAATAAGTATTGAGTATATAAGAACCAAAATTTATTTAATATGGTTCAGAAAGTAATCAGTTCAGATCAGTTCAACAGTAGAGTTCAGTTAGTACATCAACCATCGCGAATTGTTAAAACTGGATCGAAAAACGTTAGAGGTTTTGTCACTAGGCGAACCTCAATGATATTAGCATAATCCAGTTTTTAACTCAACATAGTCCAGTTTTAATTCAACCTAATTTAAATCAGTCACTTAATAAATCAGTAACTTCAAACAAATTTAATTATAATTTCAAATTCAACCAGAACAATTAATTTATTCAATCATTAAAAACTAAACAACCAAAATCTACAATTAATCGCGGGGGTTTCTTTCAAAAATACAAGAACGAGAAGTCCATCAACTAGCTGATTAACAATGGTAAGTATTTCTACAACTACCAACTCGGCACCGATTTGGTAACTTGTGGTTTCTTAACCTCGTACATCAAAAAGTGGGGGTTTGTGAAAGGAGTGGGTAACCCCACAGTATTCATTCCTGTGTCAAATCACACTTTATCAAATCTTTCTCTAACTAACAACAAATCCACCCATTGAGGTGCACTTTTAAAACATAACACTTATTAGTATATAATTAGTGTATAACACAATCATAAAACATTAATCCACACAACATCGATCTTAAATCGTTCTTCAAACACAAATCCCTTTATAACACAAAAGCCTCGATCATCAAAATATCCATTCTAATCAACATTAATCAAAATAAAATACTACAACATGAATGGCGCTGTAGCAACTCTCTCTGTCAGTTAATATAATTTAATACTGCAGAGATCGAACCTCAGGTAGACCCAAAATACGTCAAACAATAAAAAAAAGTATTATAATGAATCAAATTCTTAAAATTTTACAAATTCACAACAAAATGAATCAAATTCTTAAAATTCATCAAACGATATAAAACACTTCACATTAAAGGTACACTTTTAAAAACCAAAATCCCTCACACAAAGTCACACACTCATAACACATTTAACCACAAAAAAATATAACACAAACTTAACACTAAAATATATTTTCAACATAATTCCATAATCAAATTAAATCATAAATAATTCATCAGTCAAATTTAACATCAAAATATATTTCCAACAACGGTTCAATCTTTCACAATTACAACATAATTATTCACAATTATTTATTTATAACATCTCTTAAAAATTGAAAAATATATATTACCATTATGAATAACATTTAAAACGTTCAACATTTAGTCATTGTTCTTAGAGTCTTACATTCCTGGCTGGTTTCACGATAGAATAATTACTTAACATACAAATTAATTATTAGCCATTGAATACGTTTCAATCAACATTTTTCACATTAAACCATTTCATTTAATCATTTCTAAACGAAAATCATTAAATTGTTTATTTACAACTCGAACATTTATTATAGTATACTTAACCCAAATTCACTTTTATACACTAAAATTAATTTATTCAATTTATCAATCTGAAATTCAACAACATCATAAATATCAACAATATCGACATTTAATATTTTATCCAACACTATTCACATATCATCCAATAATATTCAAATTATTACCCATCTGTATATAAAGAATTCATATCGAAATCTTACAACGCTGAAGCAGAGAGAAATACGCCACAACAACAACAAGAAGGTCCAACTAGCACCAAAACACAGCATCATAGAGCAGTACCGAAGTAATAGAAATCAGCAGCAGAGCTGCATCGAACACTACGAAAACACCATTAAAACCGCATCGAAACAAGCATCAAACCAGCATCAAAAGATTAACGAGACCAGTATCAAAACATCATTAAAACCAGCATCGAAAACGAATATCGAAACACCATTAAAAACTACTTCAAAGCAGCATCAAAGCCACATCGGAACAGCATCAAACAAGCATAGAGAACGAGTACCGAAACTCCAGTACAAGCTAAACAGCATCAAAACCGCATCGAACCAACATCGAAAACAGCATCTAAACAGCATTGAAAACAGCATTGAAAGCGCATAAAAAAGTTCATAAAAAACAGCAGCATCAAGTACATCAGACAGATAGTCATAAACATCATGATAAAACATCAAGCAACATATAAATATATAACAGTCGAGACAATTCCAAAGAAGATGATTGAGCCCACTACATCAAAACAAGTAGCAACCACGGATACAAACTAACAGTAGAGTATAAACAAGGATACAAAGAGAATACAACGTAAAACACGCCTAATATATACGCAAAGTCAAAACAAAAACAAAAAAAATTCATTCCAACAACAAAACGAAGATTGAACTAAATCATACATGGGAGAAAAGCAGCAGGCCAAACAAAATGAAACAAAGGCAAGACAAACTGTGGCAACCTAATATATAAAATACAAAACAAATGTAACGCACACGTTACGACATACTGCAGTAATTAGAAAGTATTGCATGTTAGGGACAGCACTGTACAATATAGTTAGCGACAGCACTGTACACAGTAATTATAAAATAATTTTTTTTTGATGTTTGAAATAACGGTCGCGATTTGTACATCTGCCAAATTGCTTATAGAAAATAATTCTTTTTGGTGGCTACTGTGGTACAAGCAAGACCGTATTTCGTGTTGTCCGGGTGTACTTAGAAATAAATAAAAAGTTATTTCTAATTAATAAGCTAGGCGATAACCAACTCAACTAGAGCAGCGAGGATCGCAAAAGGTTGTCTTATAAAAGACTAAAGCTACACGTAAGTAAATACCGACGTTTTCCATTTATCTATACTAAGCTAAACTGATAAACTAACTAAAATGAACTGATTTTGTTTGGTCCCAAAAGCTGTCGTTCATAAACCGCGTGCGGAAGCCCATCGATAAAACACATAACACTAAGTGGCCACCAAATATCTATTATATTATATTGCGTATATAGTGAGAATTGCCGCTAAAAAAAAAATTCTAATAAATCCGAACCAAAGACGTTCGATATTAATTTTTGATTATAAAAGCGGTATATTTTATATAAATGTTATAGTGTATCGCAAGGTAGAGCATTTGCGTCACCTGTCCTGCTGCTGTACGAATTTTACGTTACACCGTTAACTTGTTCAACGTGCTCAACATTCGGTTTCAGCTTTACGGTTCGATATACTTTCGGTCGTGGTTAAAGGTTCATATAAAAAGGAAAAATCCAATAAAAAAATATATATATATGTGTTTGTTATGTCCGTGCAACTAATGTGCCATTTATAAAAAAAAAAAAAAAAAAAGTTAAGAAAATACAAAAAGAAAAAAATTAAAGTTAAAATAAAAAGAAAATTCTAGATAAAATCGTATAAATAAGTTATAGTG
This sequence comes from Nephrotoma flavescens, assembly GCA_932526605.1. NCBI lineage: Eukaryota > Metazoa > Arthropoda > Insecta > Diptera > Tipulidae > Nephrotoma > Nephrotoma flavescens. Next base: position 274,837,170 of record OW052222.1, on the reverse strand, counting down.
ATAAGTTATATTAAGTATTATAGCTAGTGTTACAATCAAAAATAATTAATAAAACAGTGAATGGTGGAAGCGCTTCATACCGGAATAACTGGATAAAATAAAATTGAAGGTACCAAATTTTTTTTATATTTAATAAATTTAATGAGAAATGTTTAAATAATTAATAAAATGTTTCATGTTAATATAAATAATATATTTTTATTTATTACAAAATAATTAATATGGTCTAAGTAAAATTAAAATGTGAGAGGTGATACTGTCGTTTCGGAGAGTCGAATATGGTCTGTTCCACGTCCTTGTGTGTAAGAGCAAATATCCCGAATCAAGAAAATCTGTTACAAATGTATTAATTGTTCTAGTAAGGATCAGCACTTCTCAAAGTTCAATGAGTTTTAGTTATTTGAGGAAATCCCACCCCAATCCGACGAGGCACTGGCCGGTGTATTAGTGCTGCCTCAAATATACTCATTGAAAAATTTCTGTTGGCGAGCATATTGAGTACGTTTTCCCAGAGCGCTTAGTCTACTCATCACATAAAAGAACCCCGACGCTCAACAAACAAATCAAACCAGTCCAGACACTTATCAAACAAAGACGAGACCAGCTCTCGCACCCTAGTATGTAAGCAACAAAACAAACCAGTCCAGACACTCATCAAGCAAACTAAAGTAGTCCAAACACTCATCAATTGTATAAAACGAGCCCAGCCGCTAAGAACAATAAAATCAGCATCCCGCAAGTAAACAGATAATCAATTCAAAAATCATCTAAAGTATCTCAATGTCTTAATAAACACATTTTTATTAATCACTTGTTTTTGTTTCGCAGAATAGCGTATATTCATGCGTATATATACGTACATATATTCTGCGAAACAAAAACAAGTGATTAATAAAAATGTGTTTATTAAGTATAAGTGTGTTTCGCCAAGTGCCTACGGCAAATAGCGTAAAAAGTATATCTCAATGTCAATACAACACCACAAAATCAAGAAACAACCAAGAGCAAGCGTGACCAGTAAAACAATCAATATGAAAGCAGAATCCAGAAAACAATAAGCTCATCAACAATCACATAATCGACTATCAAATAAGAACCATCGCTACAATTCCGATGTGTAGAATAAATTAATCAACAATCGACCACCAACCAAAATCTACCAATACAAATCTCGATACACAACACAAATTCAACATCAAGTAGAACTAAAATTACAAAACGCTGATGCACAATGCGAAATTATCATCAATAAAATTCAGTCATTACATGACACACAAGTCATAATGCACCATCAAACGAAATCTATTATTACAAACCAAGATGCACAACATATATTCATCAAGAAGCAACACATATCATTAGACAAATTCATCATCAAACAAACCAACTAATAAAAAAAAACCAAGATGCAAAACAAAAAATCAAAATAAATCATGATGCTTAACAAAACTTCGTCATCCAGCAAAATCTATCAATACAAATCGCGATGCATAACACAAAATTAATCTTCGATCAAAACCATTCACACACTATCAAACAAAATTGACCAATACAAACCAAGATGTTTAACACAAAATTCACCATCAAACAAAATTACGATTACAATTTAATTTGAATTATAGATGGAAGATTTGCAAGAATCGCAATAATCAGTTTCGAACTTAATGAGATTCTTTTGATTTGAAAAAATCAGTCATCTCATCAGACCGCGGCTTACGTTGATATTTAACATAGGAATATTGTCTATACAATAGAATAATACCATGTATATGTAGCACTAGCAAATTACTACCTATAGTCTACGGAATTCGATTCTTTCATATTCTCCATCTATACTTCATTTTTACCAATTAACTTTTCGTTGTGTACGAATTACTTTTATATTTTACGTTGTTGTCGTTTTATTGTAATGGTTTTGTGTACGGAACAATCACAACAAAATCATTACAATAAAACGACAACATCGTAAAATTACGATACACAACATAAATGAAGTAAAATTTGCAGTTACAAAAAATTCATCATCAAAAAAATGTACAAATAAAAAGCAAGATGCACAACACGCGAAATTCATCATCCAGCAAAATCTACCATTACAAATCACGATGCTTAACATAAACTCATCTTCAAGCAACATCTACCATTACAACCACGATGCACAAAACAAAATTCATCTTCAAGCGAAACCAGTTATTACAAACCACGATGCACAACGCAAATTCATCACCGTATGCACAAACTAAGAATCTTAAAAATTCGTTTATCAAAGGTTCCAGACTAACCAAGAATAAAATTTAAAACCAAATAATAAGGAATAAACAGTTGTCTACAATGCGCTTGTTCAGGAATGTAAGACGTGCTCGGATTAGAATAGGTACATTGAACCTGCTTGGACGGCTGCAAAGGTATGTAACACAATTTGATAACCTAGGTAACACAATTTGATTATGTAACTTTCCTTATCACAAATATTAAATTCCAGCTTCCCGCTAGATGTGAGATCGGACATTGAATATGTGGGTGTGGAAAGATTTGCATCGAAATTTGTGAACCAAATATAAAAATGTGTTGGTGTGAAGCAAGGAGACAAACCATTATTTTAATCATTATTTGTCACCTTTCAACTATTATTATTTACACATAGCTTCAATTTGAAGGAATTTAAAAGGTAGCAGTGGTCACGGATACCTTAAAATATCATTCCAGGCTAGTTGCTGAACATAAAACGTCGTGTACTTGGAAAGAAGCTACGTATTATGGGTGAACCACTCACTGATCATTTGTCAGAGGGTTCGAACGAAAGCCTCGTTGACATGTCACTGATTATTATTTATAAAAAAAATTAATTACAAGTCAAATGTTAATGACAAATATCCAACAGAACGGTATCGAAGATACGTACAATGCGCTGGTCCAGGAAAGTAATGCCTCAACCAGTCAGACTTAAGAGCTTAAGTTACACGCCGATTGTACCACTTCGGTTAGTGCTACAATCACCAAAATTGTATAGGCTTCTCGTCACAAATAAACAACTGACCTCTTTTGACTGAATTTTGGTGGTCGTACCTCTCTCCTAAGTGGTCCAAAACGGAGCACAACTTAAGCTCTTAAGTCTGACTGGTTGAGGCATAAGACGTGAACAAAAATTAATTACAAGTCAAATGTTACATAAATTATATTAGTTTTAATAAATTTTTATTAAATATCTTAAATAAAAATCATTTTTTAAAATTAAAACCGCATCTCAAATTTTTCTTTTATGTATATTATTTATTTTTTATAAATTTGACAGGGTTTTATGGTATATGTTAAATAAAGATTTAGTTACATTGCTTTTAAACTTGACAAGGTATAATATGGCGCATATTAATGTGACAACAATGAAGACAGCAAACATGTGATTTCGGTTTTTTTTTTATAAGTCGATAATAAATGTATGTAATAATATATAATAACCAATTATATACTTTAACCCTAACATATATACTTATTTACTAATAATAAATCTTTAGTATTATAAGTTATTATAGTTATATCATGCTTTCAACATTCAAACCTCTAAATTTCCAAATTTTTTTACGAGTATTA